>JAOUZG010004505.1:6658124-6674970 GCA_026289955.1 Argiope argentata | reverse complement strand
CTGTCCTCAAATAAAGTCCATTCAATCCGAACCCGCTAAGCTAAAAATGTAACAATATATAGCATTAAAATTTCTAAATGCAAGCTATGCGACATTATTATTTGAAAAGGGAAAGCAGTCAATGGTTAGGAAACTCCAAATGAATATCCGAAATGTGTTTACTGTTTCAAATATTTCTGAAAGCAGAAACGTATGTAACAAGAGAAAATCCATTGACGCAGAAATCAAGTGCGGAGTTTTTTGCATGCATCTGTTATGAAAAAATGGAATAACAAACTAATATTTATAATTTAATAAAGCTAAATAAATCGTGTTTTCTTACATGCCGAGACGTGTTGCTCACCGCAATAAAACTTGTAAATCCCCGCATGAAAGTTATTTAACAAGAAATGAATGGAAATATATCGGGACTCTTGACGAAGTACGATTTTACTTGAATGACTGCAACAAAAATAATTTTATTATTAATGAAAAATAAGAAGAAGAAAAAATAGTATTACAAATTTCATTTTCGTCTATACAAAGAACATTTCAACAAAGGGTTTTTGATTTTCTCTGAATTTTCCTACAATGGAAAATTAAAAATAAAAAGAATGAAAAAGAATATTTAAACCAACTGCAAGTTCTACTGCAAAGCGAAAATTTTTCACCCGATATTTAAAAAGGAAACTCGGTTTCTTCAGCCCAATGACATTCAAAGAATGAAAATTCACTCGGCCACAAATCACACCTCGAAAAGCACCGCTGCATTCGTTGGAAAAAGACTGACACAACATTGCGTGCGGTGCCGTTTGCCGCAGCTGGGGTCAGTAGAGGGGCTTAAGGGAGGACTTCCGAAAATTCGGTGTCTTGAGATATTTTTTATTGACAATCACCACAAAGTTAACCACTTCTGGCATTACCCTTTGGATCCGGGCTTATCACGCAAGTCCCTGTTCCCGGGGGTGGCTGTTTACAAACAGGTAGTAAATAAGTATGGGAGCGCCATCTGTGAACTATCTGCAAAGTTATTAAAGCCCGAAAGCCGTTAGTGTGCAGATAAACTGATTTGCTTCTTTAGAGTGAGTTGTCAAGAGTTTTCCGCATTTTAGTCGGGTAATTGGTACATTAGCTGCTTCCGTACCGTTAAAGCTCAAAAGTTTGTTTCATTCGCTTCGTTGCTTTACTTTTCCCATTCCTTTCACTCCCACAGAGTTTGGTCATCATTGGTTGCTTTTATTTTGTCTTTTGGGATATTTTCACTTCAAACAACAATAAAACAATCCCTTTGTATCGGATAGGGTTTTAAAAAATATGTAACTGTAAATCTAAATATACCAAAAATAGACGTGCATGTCTCAAAAACCAAAGTGCCACCAATCTTTAGATTGCATTAAAAAGTAAATATAATTTTATCTCTTGTTCGTAAATTCATTTTCTTAGTTGTAATAATATTTAAACCGTTTTATTACTTGTAATAAAGATTTTAATTGGTTGAGGATTGATTCTATTAACTTATTTGATGTTTGTTGATTGTATCAACATGATTCTTTAGATATTGAAAAGTATATAACATTATGTCAATTCAATTGATTGTGATCATATTTTAAACAATTCGACTCTTTTTATTGACATTTTTCACCTTATTGAAATCTGATTTTATCAACTAATATGTTGATAGCTCGATTGTATTAACTTGATTCTTTAGATATCAAAAATAAATAAGCAACATTTAATTTAAGCGTACAGAAGAGTTGCTGTTTTTCCAGCATAGATCTTATTTTAACTTCAACGAGTTGGTAGTAGGTAAAAATCAGAATAACCAGTGTTTATTAGGTAATGTGCAGATTATCCAGGTAATTCACAGATTACCTTACAATTTGAGAAATGAAACAATTTTTCACTTTTTAACAGATTACCCTAGTTAAGGTGAAGTTAATTTTTGTACTTTAGCGGTATTACATATATAACTTTTCATTATATCGACTCAAAACTCCTGAGTTTCACTTAAGGACTGTTGCGCCTTTGGTACGTTGAGAAAAGCCCTTTCTAACTTCTGTTAAATCAGCGCAATCCGAATAAATATCCCAGGAAATTTTACGAAGATCTTTCTTTCATGGAAATCAAAATGCCGTCTTATAGTACAGAAAAACGGCTATCATATTAAACGCTTTTAAAAATAGTGTTTACATATTAAATATTAACTAAACGCCCGAATTCAAACTAAAAATGTGTAAATGCCTTCTACATAGAGCATAATAGGAGACATAGTAAATATGATTATTATAAAAATGATGCTCATAAATTATTCAATCTTCATTTGAAACTTGTATAGCAGAAAAAAATTAATAGCAATAATTCATTTTTTTAACTGTTGAAAAAGCGAACTAATTATTTTTAAAGGTTTTTCCTTAGGGATAAGTTAATATCAAATGAGATCACTTATTTATCCAAATTAAAAATGTAATCCTTTCGTGATCCATAATACTTCATATAGAGTCTTTTTTTCAATTCCTACGATTAACTCACTCTCCTACGATTAACCTCGGTGCTCATGGTCCATACCCTCAGAAACTGCTGTACCTCTCCTTTTATTGTAAAGAGTAACACGAGAACAGTAACAATTGTATTTATTTAATAAAAAATAACTAAAAAATTTTTTTAAAAATGCTAATCTAAGTAGGAATTGCTTTAAAAAATTGTTTTTATATTACTTGTTTTTATTAATATCAAGAAATTTCGTTTTCAAAGAATCATTGTCCAATTTTAGTTATGCGAATTGTTAAGTACTTGATGCATATTGTAAACAAAACTTGATAAAATTTAACAGTGATCTATTATCAGTAATTCTGCTGGCCCTTGACATTATTACTTTTTCCAAGTTCCCCTTTAAAATAGTATTTACTGAATCAATTAAAGTGAGAATGTTGATGATTCGTTGAATGTTAGATGTATGCTCATCTCGTGCTTAAAGACCTTCGGAGGTTTTAATGTCTACTCGATAACTCTCATAAAGCAAATCTTGAACTTAAGGTGCTTTTAAAACAATTTTCTATTGTAATATTTTCCAAAGTTATTGTAGGAAAACGTCATTTTTAATTAATAAACATTATAATTAAAATTTTAAAAATGTTGCAACAAAAGTGCATATACGATTCCACTTTTAAAGTACATATGTGTTAAATGCGGAAACCAAAACCATTCTATTTGACCTTTGACCTGTCAAGAGTCAACAAATACAAACATTTATTATCAATAAAGAAGGAAATGACTATTGATCTATTTTGATTTCTTGAAACGTGTCTGGTCATGCCATTATAAAATTTAACTTTTTTTATAACATTTGATTCACATTTCATGATATTTTTGTATTAAACTATCTTTGATTGGAATATTTCTTCTGTTTCTAGAAGTAAACTTATTCGTTGAAATGGTTTCTTTTATTGATTCCTATATGAGAAAATCTAATGCAATTTGAATGCTGAGTATACATAGTATTGAAATTTTATTTCCACTTTATGTCTGGAAAATAGAGGCCTTCTCATAAAAATCATGCAGATTCAGCACAATGAAATGGCCTTTAAAACAATGGAGTATTATCTCTACAAATAATAGAGATAAATGTGCACGCGTATCTGTTTGAGTATTAGTGTGTGTTTGCGCTTGCTCAACACCAGAACGTTTGACCTAGAATTAATAAACCTGATACATGTGTATTTTAGAAAGTAAAAGATCAAAATGAAATCTGCTATGCATGCTTCAATGTATCATGTCAGAACATCATTTCTTGAACGCGCGCTCGTGCAAGTTAAGAGATGTTCGAGCACATAGTAACATTTTTTATTTTTCGCCTACGGATTTCAATTGAGGACAAAAACCTCATCCCATAAACAGCATCATGTTCTCACATAAAAATGTGTTCCTCGAAGTGATTGTTTTTTGAAATATTAATTATAATTCTGATGAATTAATAATTAAGTGAAATGTTGACATTTTTACTACATAACTTCAGAAATTATTGCAGCATAAAAATGATTTTTACGTCATTTTAAAAAATAATCATTTCAATGTTACTAATTTAATATAACTGCAAATTTTGTCCGCAATTTGCTAGTTTTTTTTTTAATTCTTGGTTGATTTCCGAAAATAAATTGCACCACTATTGCCTTGAAATTCAGAACGTTTTCGTTGAATCGTTGAATATTTAATTTTGCAATTTTCTTTCATTGTCGAAAGACAAAGAAGAGCCATTATACTTAATATCCCTATAGTTTACAAAACGAAAACGAAAGTTCTTAGCTTATTCTAAAATTAAAGTCGTCTTCCTTCGCATAAAATTGTGAATCTTGGGTAAAGATGCAAATACCTTGCAAGACATTGGTGAACGATAGTTGCGAAATATAGATCTCTGCTATTTTTACTGAATGTATTGAGACAAAAGGTACCGTGGTGGCTCTTTTGCCGGTTAATTGACATCAAAATTTGACGAGAAACTACAAGTGCAGGCACAATACAGCGTAGCGAACTTCGATGATTCAAATCAATGTTTATATGACTGTTGCATGACTATGATCATATAGATCGATGGGCACCGACCGCATTTGGCACAGAATTTGATGAAATCGTTATTTTAGATGCTAATCTGTCTATCAAATGTTATTAATCTCTCTCTCCGCATTTTTTAATCCTCGATTTCACTTGTGCTCGAACAGCAAGACTAAATTCCTATGAATGAATTTAATTCGAAATTTGATTTACTCATAATTCCATGTACCAAATTTCATCCATCAGGTTCAAAGCGGTTTTGAGTTATCGTGTTCATAAACAGACAGACTAACAGAAATAAGGATGCATATAATATCGGAAATGCGTTTGACTGACTCAGAGGGTACAAAAACGTGGAGATTTATCAGAGTGTCGAAGTTCCAACTTTTTGCTGATTACTGTTCTTCCTCATACTCCATATACAAGAAGTAATAAAAAACTAAATTTACAGTAATTTTAATGGTGGATGGACCACACTTTTATACATTTAGAGGGCTGTGAAGCGGGTTTGAATCTGGAAATTTGACGGAGTTATAGATACTAACTTATATGCAAACGATTTAATTGAAATGAAATACAATCAATTATTTCGGAGAATTGGCTGGCGGCCAAAGGTTTTGGTTTTAATATTTCCAATTTACCATGCATAATAATTTTTTTAAAAAACACACTATTTCAGACTATAATAAACTAAATTATTTTCTAAAATTCTTTTTCTTTCCTTTAAGGTAGAAAGAAGAATAAAAGCAAAAACTCAAAAATTGCTCCCATCATGAAAAAGATTGATTGTTATTTAAACGGTAAGTCTCCCGAGATCAAAGCTAGCTAAAAATACGGCGTCATTCAGACCAATTTATAACTCTCGCAAAGAAATTTACTCCTGAAATTCCACTTGATGAAGAAGAGAATGGTTCTTTCCTGTTATTTGCGGACTTCTTTCTTTTCTTTTTTTAAGAGAGTACTTACACCAGTTGTATTTCATACATAAAATGCTTCACAACATGCAATGCGTATACATTCGCAACTGATTGTGCGATTTTTAAATTCAGAGCTTTCTTTAACTATTTTTTTTTCTCTTTGGCCATAAATTGAGTGTTGAATCAACGCTATTATGACCCCAACTAACAAATAATTTACAATAGTACATAGATTCTTCCGGCAGGGGGAAGAGAGCCCTGGTTGATTGTGTTCGGCTCGTTTTTTGCAATTTTGATATGTCGAGAGGTAGGAAAGAACCCGGCATGACTGGTGCACTCTTGGCAGAGGGCAAGAGGGATGAGTTCTCCCAAGTACTGCCGCGCGTGTTTCGTTCCCTTCTTCAGTCCTCGGATGCGCCTCTTTCCCTTCAAAAGAATCTAGGAAGCACACATTATAGGGATCCCTTTTATTAATCAAACGATTTAGCCTTGCATTTCAATCAATTTTTATCGTACACCGCTTGCAAATTTTTATTTTGGCAACTGTAAGAAAAGTGTGGGTTTAAATCACTAACTACGATTCGAGAATGCGTTGCTTTCATATTATTGCTTACGAGCTCTGTTTATAACTATTTATTGTAATTAAATGATCAAATACGGTTGACAAAGGGTTAATATGATCGGAGTATTTTATAATTCTTAGAATTCGTATTTTTCACAAATTTATTTATTCAATCTCTAGTCTAATATATATTTTTAATCAGTTGTTCCGTCCTAGACAGAAGTCTACACTCATGTCCATAAATCAAGGATAATGCAAGTTCAGGAAAAGAAGTCAGAAGCAAAACAAATGCTATTTATTTGTAAAGCATATTTACTAAACAAAAGGTAAAGTGCAAATAAGATGCTATATATTTGATTTCATGAATAAAAAATTGCTATTTTTTGCTGCCTAGAGAAAAAAAAAAACGTTTTGGGGAAATTAATATGACATGGTTGGTGTGATGATTAATACATAGTATATCTCTCAGACGATGCAATACAGTCCGTACAATGCCTAGGCATGCTGAGTATCAAATTATCGTTTTGATCTTGGGGAATATAACATCACTCGTCAAGCAATGCTCACTGAAGTTCCAGTAAGCATATAGGAGATGGTTGAAGGGTTGTCACTTGTCTGCCAAGCATGTCGCACACATGCTCTACTACTGGATTCAAGTCCGATGAGAATGCTGGTCAGTCCATACGGGTGATATCCTCAGATCGAATACATTCGTTTGCTATGTTTGCACGGTGAGGACGGCCTTTGCCATCCATAAACACGAATTCTGCGCCCATGGGAACCTGAAATAAACGTACATGTTGTTCCAGAATAACGTCCCGATATATTTGGCCTGTCATGGTTCCATTTTGAACATACAGGTTAGTTCTCGAACCCAGAGTAATTCCTACCAAAACGAGCAATCCTGCACCACAGTAACGGTGTCGTTCAATGATGTTTTCTTGGTGGTAACGGATAGCTGGCGTTCTCCATATGAAAATCCGGGGAGAATCAGACTGCAAGATAAACCTGAACTAGTCAGAAAACATCACACAAGCCCACTGTTGCGGTGTCCACATTGCATGCTCTTTAGTCTAGGATAAAAGTAGGTTACCGCGAGTTGCAGTAACTAGAACACATCTGACAAGCCTACGAGCGTAAAGACCAATCTGCCCTAAGCGTCTGTACACGGCCTGCCTTGAAAGTGTCGTATGAGTAGCTGAAGAGAGATGACGAGGCTGGTCTGATGCTTTGCTTCATTTCCTTCTTTTGGATGAAACTGCCAAATACGGGTCCCCATTCGGCGTTGTAGGTCGGGGGGCAACTGTGCTGTAACACCTACTCACATGACCATCCTCTTAGAATCGTTGCTAAAGCTGAAAAGGTCACCTTGGGTGATTCCAATGTCCTCGGATACTTCCTGCTATGCACGCCCACATTCCAAATGGCCGATAATTATACCGCGTAAAAAATCGCGCAAATGCATTCTTTGTGTCATAACTATGAGTTTATTGCACTGAAAGACTTATAAAGGGCTTGCGAATAATTTTAATTATTTGCCTGTATTACTTATTCACCACTCTCTTACACTTTCGTCATTGGGAGCACTATCGGTGTCAACTGGTGGCTTCCTGCAATTTGCATATGATTTTTGAAGAAGTGGGTAGTCATTTTACGGGTGATATATGTATTTTAGAGTTCGATTTCCGCATGACTCTGAATTATTCTTAACTTATGGGCATGAGTGCAATATGAAATTTATTATTTCGCCTGTTCATCCTTTCCGAATATGAAACTACGTTACGTTATTGTTGGAATATCAATACAATTATTAATAAAAATGTAACTTTATATTAAATTTTTGGTAGAATCTATGTATAAGAAATTGGGATTCATGAATATAAATAAGCAATCAATATTTTTGTTGACAGGTACATTTTCTAAAATTCCCTGTCTTTTTTTTTTTTTTTTTTTTTTTTTTTTGATATCGCAATAATTCGACGCGCACTTGTTTTTTGTTCCATTCCAATACTTTTTCTCTTATTTTTCTGCATTGTATAGGAACTCATTAAATGCAATGCAATAACATTAATGTAATTATATCAATGTAAGTGCAATAACATTAAACACGTAACATTTAAGTCAACTGCATCAAAAATACAAAAGCTGTAATTGTCGAACTAAAATCTAAAGTAAATTTAATGAATGATTTATTTATTGAGATTTGAATATTTTCGTGAATAAAGAACCTCTGCACTTTCAGCAGTGGAAAAATCGGTGAAAAATGTAAAATCGCAAACCATCGCATCTTTAAATTGTGGGCGAACAATGGGAGAGGGGCGGCAGAACGGAACAAAAATCACACTTACAATCTGAAATCGCGGAAAATGAACGTCCTAAACGTGTGCTCGAGAGGGCAGGGGGAAAAAAACAAAGGTTTCATGAATCGCTTACATAAAGGTGATACTACCCCCGAGAGAAAATTCCAGCATTTCCTCTAAAAGTTTCTTTTTTTCCAAAATTCTTATAATTTTTTTCAAAAATTGAAATGAAATAAAGACGAATTGAGACTTATCTTCCATTTCCTTTTCTTCATTCTTCTCATTGTCTGGACCTAATGACTCGCTGTTCGTTGCGCACAGCTTAAAATTTATTACTCTCCGACAAAACGGGGTCAGCAGGTGTGAGGTGAACAATGAAAAGCCCTCTCTCAGCGGAAAGAGACATCCGAAACCAGGCAATCTTCCATTTTGCACGGATCTTTTCCACTCACAGTTCACCACGTGAAGCAGGAGTCATTATCGCGACCGCATCGCAGTCGCTATCTCGTCGATTGCGCGCTACCTCCCGCAGTCGCCTCCTTTTTTTTTCCACCGCTAATCGATGAGCACGAAAATAGCAATCACTACCAGATAATCCAAGACCGACACAAGAAAGGATATTCGAACTTGAGGGAAGAATTATTCCGGTAAGAATGATTATAACAGTTAGTTATTAACTATCAGCTATTAATTGTTACGAAACAACCTTTTTTTATACGAATAATTAATCCCTAGAAAATGCTTCACCAATATGTCTTAATGTTATTAATAAATAGCCGCCTTTGACAAACGGCTGTCTAGTTGGGATGCACGTGAGCTCAAATTTTCAATCAAATATTTTGTGTAACTTTATCCCTTAGCAGCTTCTTCAATAAAATATTGTTAAACTTCAAGTTTTGATAGTCATATAATTCATACATTACAATAGATGCTGCATGGGGGGGGGAATAGCTTTTTTTATTTTGTACACGAAACGCACCCATGAAATATTTCAAAGACTCGATTTTCTCACCAAATTTCTGATAAATAGGGGAACAAGGTTAATTGGAGAACTTTCCTTTCGAATTTATTTAAAATTTGATTTTTTTTCCTCTGATCTCTTACATTTGTCATTGACATAATTTTAAATATAAACTATAATTTCAATTTTAGCTTAGTCAAAATTGTAAAAGAACATTTTTATTTCCAAATTGATTTTGTAGTAAAGGGCATCTGCTGTCTGTGCCTTCAGTGATTGCAACTGGATAAATTTTTTTAACAACCTGAATGCATTTGAGAAATGACTTCCGCATAACCTATTGAGTCAAAAAGGCCGATGAGAAAGGGATTCTCGCCTAAATAATAACAAAAGAAATTTCTAGATAACGCTAGATATTGACTGTGCTGTTTGATATGATTCTGAAGTCTCCTTGTTCGATTCCCGATTTCAAAGCGTTGCTTGTTTATTAAAATTCTTCTAAGTGCTCTGAATCTTTTTGAAAATAGTATTTAAATTATTTTCATTCATAATTATTGTTTATTTATTACATTGACTTCTTGATATCATTTTTTATTATTTAAAATTTATTAAACATTAAAATTAAATTTTTACTGTTGCTTTATGTTATTTTGCTTTGATTCATTTTCATTCTCATTTTCAGATCTTTTATTCCTGTTTTTTCGATAAACCGAGTTTTTATTTCAATTTAACCAAATTGGATGACATATAAACTGATTTCTTGCGTAATTTCATGAAATGTAAATCTTCTTCCCTCCATTTTACAGAGATAATTAGTTGAAAAATTTTATCTTTCAAACACTTTCGAACTAAAATAATATATATTTTAAAAAAATTCCTTTCTTTATGATAACTAAATGGCGTAAGGAAACGTTTTTTTTTTTTAGATTTTGAGAATTCTGATGAAATCGGGGGTGTGGGGGGACGATTATGGCTTTGAATGATAAAGCATTGAGAATTTCTAACTTTTCTTTTTTTAATGCCCTTTCATTATATTAAAAAAGTTTTCACAAGATCGTTATACGAAAAAAAATTGAAAAAGTAGAAAATTACTTACATTAGTTCTTTTTTCGAGCTTTGATACATATGTTTGTTGAGTTTTCAGTGTGATTCAAAAGTCCTTAGACAAAGGTACAGTAAGATACACAGAAATGGATCATTTCTGTATATCTGATACAGATTAGCAGAAATGAGATCGCGTTGCCATATAACTATAAATTAACTAAACTATAAATTAATTAAAAGAAAAGAAAACATGTTCATCATAAATTGAATAACGTAGATTTAATAGAAAGTAAATTCACAGTAGTACAACAAAACAGTTTCACATGAACAACATGTCAAGCGGCTCCATATGGATACTTATTCCAATGATTTCATGTTGGCATCCTGCTTGTCATTGTATATGTCATGCTATGCATGATAAATAGTGATGGTATCTCTAAAAATATTCTGTTGCATTATTTTTAAATATTATGCTATTAAACTGAGGAGGTACCCTTGTTTGGTCTATTCTGTTATACACGTCTTTTCTTTCTCCTTTTTTTATTCATTTGTACAAAAGCTATCCCATCATTTGAAGCAAATTATCCCATTGTAGGTATGATCCGATTATCTGATATAAAAATGACTTATTTTTATATATCTGACTTGTTATTTGTTTAAGGGTTTCTGAATCCCTCTGTATTTATTTCGCCGAGCTTCTTTTTACAACTTTTTTTTAAACAAAACTGTACAACTCAACAAACTTTTTCCCTTCTAATGTGATTTTCCACTCTCAGAAAAGTAAATGGGACTCGTAATAATTAGCCCCAGATGTAATTAGTGCCCATGTGTTAAGTACTTTCTCGAGTAACTTATTTTATATATAAATATTGCATTCTAGTAGAAACTGAAGAACTTCACCACTAAAGTTTGTAATTACTCAGATGTTTCATCAACATTTACTTTAATAACATTCATAAAATCAAAATAAATTAAAAATATAATGTTTCAATTCATTGCGATCAATGTTTTATTATAATTGAAGACAGAATTAAATGCTAACCCCCTCCGATGACCGGCCGTTCACAATTCCATATGCCTAAAATAATTGATAAAATGAAAGAATCATTCCTCAAGGCAAAATCATAGAGCAGTTTTTCTTAATTTTTTATGATACAATTTTTATGGCACAAGATACTTTACGAATGATACCTTGCTCTCAATCACGGTCCATTTTCGAGAAAAATATCAAATGCATTAATGTACAGCTTTTGTGGAAAGAAAAAAAGAAAACATTGGCAGAATTCTCAATCGCAATCCCCGAATAAAATACAGAGTGTACAGATTCCGCCCATTTATATTTCACATAAAAGTTCATGACCTATAGATACAGCGTCAGGGGGTCATCTGTTCCTCCCTTAATCGAAAAATGTTGCAAAATAGAATTTAGACAGAGCCCTCAATAGTTGAATCCATTTCACTCCTTTTTCGTGGCCAAAGTACAGTTGATAGCATCAGTCGAGACTCATTAATACAGTTATGCCGATTGAATTCTCGAAGAAGCACGCTTATCAAAATAAAGGAAAGCATAATGTTATGATTCAATTAGGATTGCACGGAGACGATACGGCATTTTGATTGTTTGGCTGTGCTCCCGAGCTTTTTTCCCTCGACGCTCGTTCAGCATGCGCAGCGCCCGACTTAGCCAAGTTGGGGCCCGGGGCAAAAACTTCTTTGAGGCCCCCTCTGCTTCATTACTTTAGTAGTGAAGAACATTCATTAAAGTAAAGAAAGAAAGAAACATAAAGTAAAATTTCTATTCGATTTCCCACCCCCACCCCCACTTATGTGGGGGCCCGGGGCAACTATCCCGTATGTCCCTACCTTAGTCAGGCCCTGAGCATGCGTCCACCTCAAGTTCAAGGAGGCATTAGTTTCGAAATGGAATGCCCAGGTCCCGATCCCAGAGAGTCTTTATTACTACCCAGATGCCACACTATTTTGGAAGAGAGAACAATATCCCATGCTAATTAATTACTTTTTAGCTAAGATTTTAGTTTTTATTCGAAATATAGCATGCACATGCTTCAGTAGGCATTTCAGAATTTTGTTTAATATTTTATATAAATTTTTATTCATATAAAACCAATGAACAGATCTTTGGTATAACAGTTGTCAGTGATGATTGGAGAGCAATGACGTTAAAAATCAGTGTTCGAAAATTTTCTGCGTTTTCGTCATTCGAAACATTCACCTCTTCAGCAGTGAGTCAGAGGATAAAAGGAATCATTTTTGGATGGACCGCGATGCTCTGAACCTTATTTGATTCAGGAATCCCTCGCGCATCTTAGACGAGGAAGAAGGACGTGACGTCGCAGCAAAGCTCCGGAAAATGTACTGTAAGATTATATCCGTAATTGCTTTTACTCATTCACGAAGAATGAATCAAACTAATTATTTCCTTCTTGAAATCATCAGTCTCGCATCACGTAGACGATAGGTGTAAAAAAATTTCTGAGTGACTTTCTGCAGGCATTTCATCACATTCGTACTCAGAACTCGATTTATACTCTGAAAAACTGAAATACGTATGATTGAATAAATTTATTTGGGTGCTTAGAAATTAAATAGTATTTGAAATAAGTTTTAATTAACCAATACTATAAATAATTACAGCCAGAAAGTAAACATTGGGTTTACCGCATGCACTCAAGGGAATCACACCCAGAATGAAGAAATCGTTGGGAAGCTCATTTTCCATGGTGAGAGGAAATACGTGGAAAAACATCCACACGTTTGGTACAAAAGAAATGAAAAACAGAGAGAAACTTAAAAATAATTATAAATAATAATAAATAATAAAAAAATTTAATGGTTCATCTTTGGTGTTAGCAGTGGGCACCCGATAATCTGACCTGCGTTCTAAAGAGTTGTTTCCAACCGATTGAAGGCAAAATGTGCCGCAGAGCTGCCGTCACACTCTCGGGCATTCAGCGTCGGCCGCGCCAAATTCTTTGAATTCAAATTTCGTAGATTGCTGCACCACCTTTTTTTGCATCCGGCTCTCTCCCTTCTGTAGTTATCGTGTTCATTCATTTTAGACAGTCTGACGGATTTATTTCCTTCGAATGAATTTCGCTCAAAATTCGATGGAAAACCTACACATTTGATGTAAACAATATAAACCAGATTTCATCCCTCTGGTTCGAGCGTGTTTTTAGTTATCTTTGTAGAGGACAGACGGACGTAATACCAAAAATGTATTTTTCAAATCAGAAAAATCTAAAAAGTTGATAATTTTTTTTGAGAGGGAGGATGATTTTTATAATTTTTTTTTTTATAATTTATTAATGCATCTGAGAAAATGCGTATCGCTACGTATATGAGAAAATTAAAATTAACATTACCCATAAAAAGCGAAAATATTATTAATTTGCTTCGGTTATTCACAAAACTGTTTCGTGGGTCCTTCGTGGGCTTCTTGCGGGGCCGGGGCCGAGAGGGAGTCGGGGCCCTGCTGCCGTGCGGCTTCATTTGCTGCGGTCGTAAAACGTGTTCCGATTTCAGACGCAGTCGGTGGCGTGAAACAACCCAAAGAATGGGCCTCGGAATGCCAGTCTCTCGCTCTGTTCACTGCATGCGGTGAAAACACTTGATATGCCACTGTTCTATTAATTGAATTGGAAAAATTTTCTTACTCTTTCTTTTCTTTTCAAATTGCACTGAAACTAGGGACAAAGCTTGCCTATTCTAAAATGTAAAAGGCTCTCTACTCGTTAAATTTGTTTAGAACCATGAAACGCTGAATACAAATCTCTCTGCTCGCACAGGAAAGATGTATCGTCTTCACTGCATCAAAAATCAGAGAATGGAGATAAAATTCTAACATTTTAAAAACATATTTTTAAACTAACCCGATTTTTAAATCCGATCGTTTCCAATCGTGACACACGCTCCTCAGATGTCATATTAGTTATTAGAGGAAACAACTGGTGCGACGACTGTGCAAATTTCGAGAGTGTGCATGCGGCAACTATTCGAAATGGCGGGATTTGTATCGAAATGCAGCTTTTGTGATTTCAGCTTTATTATGAAAAGGATGGCTATGTGATTAAGTTCCGCCATATTACAAGGAATATTTTTCAATCTCACTTTCGAAGATTATTAAAAATTCCTGCTCGTCGTTGATGAATTATGAAATCCTAGATGTTGAACGGAAGGAACTTTATTAAAAGCGTAGATTTCTGTATCGATCGATGTAAGAGCTTTACTGCATCATAGTAAAAAAAAAAACATGGTATGAAAAGTGGAATATAAAATCTTTGAAAGAATCTGAGAGTTAAAGATCAAATGAAATTAAAATATTATTTCGAAATAAAGTAGATACGAATGAAACAGTAAAATTCCAAATATCAAACGGAGAAAATGTAAATAAAAGATTGCATTACTGGCATTTTTTTCAATTTTCAATAAATTTTCAACATTGAAAGCAAATCATGTTACAAAATTTCATTGATGAGAGCTCATATTCTCGTCAAAATTTAGTTCATTGGTTTGAAAATGTAAACATTTTTTTTCACTCACGACTCAATTGCTTGTTGTTGTCATGTCAGAACATGATGCTGTTTTTGGAATGAGGTTTTTGGCTTCGGCAAAAATCTGTAGGCGGAAAATAAAAGATTTATTATCTGCACGAGCATCTAAAAAAAAATCAGCTTTTAATAAAGAGTTGCCATTGCATTTACAAAAGCTCTGATTTTTAATAAATAGGTTAATGACTGCAGCAAATAAAACCTAGAAAAATGTCATTTTGAGCACGTGATTACATGAAATGAAATAAATAGGAAATGTGATATTTTTTTTAAACAGTAGATGCGAGACAAAGTTTTTTTTGGATCGTTTGCAATACTAAAGTGACTCATTCAATGAAACAATTGGAATGAATAAAAATATAATTTAATTTGCACGAGCACGTGGTGCTCGCCCGTTCAAGAAATGATGTTCTGACTTGATACATTGAAATATGCATAGTAGATTTCATTTTAATCTTTTATTTTTCTTATCTATTGATTTTTTTTAGATTTTAAAAATCAGAATAGTTATTATTTTTTAAAAAAAAGCGTTCGAAAGTTAACTTTGAAATAATAATAAATGTGTCGACAGATTCTAAAAAAACTGTAAATATGAATGGCATGGCCATCATTCAGAAAATGATTTCAGACTTAATAATTAAAAGAAAATGTTAACTTCAAATTTAATTTTCAACATCTCTTTTCTTTTGTGAAAATTTATCATCAAAATCTTTCTAAAATCATAGAACAATATATTTTTAAAAAGATTTTTTTTCGGTCCTCGAATTTGAAAAGTACTTTAATACTTTTTTCCTTGCCTCTATTTTTGTTACAAAACTGAATTTTCCACAACATAATGGATATCGATCTAAAAATGTTGCCACACTTTTATTTATGCAGCTTATATATATATATATATATATATATATATATATATATATATATATATAGTCAGTGACTTTCCTATTTCAATTTTTCCTCTCCAATTAATAAGCCTTCGAAGAAAAGTTCGCTTTACAGGTTTGCGGGCCAGAAAGCTGTTTAAAGGCTTTCAACCGGCAAATTTACGGCGACTCCGCCCTTCCTCCGAGAGAAAAATAGCGGACCTCGGACGGGCTGTTCTGCGTTGTGTTACGCATGCCGTTGATTTGCCGGTGTGGTTTTTCGTGCCCAAGTGCTGTTCGAGCGTACTACACGGAGGGAGGTGTATGGCATTTAATGAATGTAGTGGCATTGCACTCCTAGACCGGGATGAACAGTGGCGAGCACGCAGGAAGTAATCTGGTGCAACTTCAGGTAAGAAATAAACGGGTGCGACTCAATTTTTAAGTGCGTCTCCTTTGAAGACTAGGGAGCACTGAAAGGAAAACCGGCGTCAGATGATGGATGGATTTAAAAGCAATAAACGAGTCACATTTGCGCACATTGGGTAAAAAAACGGAATGTGTTATGATTTTCGCAATGCCTATTCATGAGCAAGATTATTTTTTTTTAGTAAGAATAAAAGGATACTTCATAACTAATGCAGGAAGCAACAAACGTGGTGTTCCGTTGCTTTGTATTTCAATCTTTTAAGCGTGTCTGCAAAAACTGATACTGGAAGCGACTCGTAACTGAGGACCCAAGCGGAGACGTCTCCGTGCTCGACATCTGATTTGCATCGACGGACCGTCTGGTGCACATCAAATCCGTCGTAATCGCATGCCCTCCCGTTGGTGTGGTATGGAAGTTTGGAGAGAGCCCGCCCAGGTGTCTTTGTCGTTATCTTTTTTGCAAATGACGAGGTCCGTCTCAAAATAACCCTAGAGTTGCTTTAAAACCGAACTTGAATAAATTCAAATGAAGATGAATGCATTAACTTTGGGGATGAGAAAACAAGCTATATATATATATCCAGAATACTCTATATTATTATTTAAAGCGAGTATCTTTATTAACCTAATTCTGAATCTACTGTATTTGCTGTTTTTTTTTTTTTTTTTTTTTTTTTT
>JAOUZG010004505.1:6647436-6657724 GCA_026289955.1 Argiope argentata | reverse complement strand
TTTTTTTTTTTTTTTTTTTTTTTTTTTTGAAGAAGAAGAAGAAGAAGGAGAAGAAGAAAAGTTCTGATCTTATATTTACACTATTATGTAAAGGTCACACTTCATGAACTTTAACCGGCGACGCTAGAGGCTTTGAGACAGAAGGATTGCTTTCTCATCCAAAACAATCTTGCGTTAGGTTAAGATTTGGTTTTATTAAAAATTCCTCTATTAAAATAAGTAAGGCACGTCAATTGTGTTCTCTCGGAAATACGGAAGGAGAGATGTAACGATATACACGCAGCAGTTCTACAAGGCATTTAGTAGAATATCAATCAATAAACAAAGAAAAATAATAATTAAATATTTTTTGTTTAAGCATCATCAAATGCTAAGTAATTACGAATGATTAAGAGCAAATAAATCTCTCTCCTCGCAACCCTTTCGACAGATTTGAAACTATTCATGTCTCTGTCGGTGTGGCAACAACAAGTAAAATTCAATGACGTAGGAACATTGTGACTTTAATTATTGCACATTTTTTGTGTCATAAATTGGAAAAAAATATTTAATGACATTTCTCTCGTTTATTTTTAGCTACCAATTTAAAACTCTTGACATGATATAATTGGTTGCAAATAAAATTTGAATAAATTCAGAAAGATGAGACAAAATTCATGACAATCCGGTTTTAACGACTTGTCATTAAAAGTGATGTAATCTAACAACGGTAAAAACTAAAAAATAACAGTGGCAATGGCAACAGTTTTCACTATTTGCGCGCCCCCCGAAATGTCAACAAACGCCACTTTCCTCCCTCCTCGCTCATCCAGCGAACGACGTTCCCCGATAGTCAGCCCATTGCCATGGATACCGCTAGACATCAATGCGTAGCGGCGCTGGTGTCGACTTGATAATAAAAAATAACAAAAAGAATCCTGCCAAGTTTTCGAGGATGAGAGCGTGCTAAGGGAGCAGGAAATTAAAGCATTTCGGAAGCATGAGCTCGCTTACAAGCGTCTGTTATTCTGCTTTTCGTGAACTAATGACGAATTTCCTTTAGGTAGGTGTTCTTTGTTGTCGTAAACACTTTTTGGAGAACTGCCAAGAGGCAGCCGTTGGAATATGCGACATTTGCTCATAGATTGGGCTTTCAAATGTTTTTTTTTTTTTTCGTTAACTTCGAAGCCACTGAGAGTAAATATTTTATGGAATGTTGTTCTGTTTCTCAATTTGTTTTATATTGGTGGCTGCTCTTTATTTTAATGTTTATATCTTTTTATGCAAACAAAAAATTTCTTACAAATGATTCTTTCATACGCATATATATAGAAATTAAATAAACATTAATTTGAAAAAATTAAAAATAATCATCTTCTGGAAGATTTTCTTTCTCAGTTTATACTATGCATAGAATATGTGAAGTTAAAATCGTAATGTCTGTGTTATAGAGATTAATATCAACTCGATATCGTGTCATTCTTTTTTTTAATTTTTTGATGTACGTGACATGTTATGCCATCATAGGAATGAATTATTGAGTACAAAACGCCCCCGTTTGTCCTGCCCTACATCCCCTTGTGCTCCAAAGTGTTAGATGTTCACTGTAATAATAATGAGACATTAAAATTTTAGACCAGGGATCGAAATAAGCAAGTTGAAATATTATATCAAAGAAGGCAAATGAGTGCTCCAAAATATGTTTTGATTATGCTGATAATCTTTTTTATGCATATTATTAATTTTAGGCATTAAAATATTTATTTATTTTCTGGTTGTACAACTTCGGTATTTTTCCAAATGAATAACTAGTCTCTATCCGCTCTTTATAAAAAATTTAAGAGAAAAAAAAGTCTGAGAAATGTTTTTAAAAAGTTTCAATCAGACTATTTTTATGAAAATATTTAATAAACTGGACGAATTAGCATTAATGTGTTAGAATTATTTATTAACAACAGTGTATTGTAAAATATCTCACTCATTTTTTCAATTTCGATAAATTATAAATCCTGTTCTTTTAATGTCATTTAAAAAAGTTTCTGAAAAAAAAAGGAAGGAAGTAAAAACGAAAATAAAATTATATGCCCTATTATTAATGATACAAAGCTTTACCACCGATCTCTGGGGCTTCTGCTTAAATATATTGCTAAACTACTAACTGCATACTCGTACAAAAAAATACTCATACAAATAAGCAAAATAACGGTTATTCAATATTTATTTAATCATTTTTTCCCGTTATATTGTTTTCTTGTTCCCTTTTTTGTATTGCTTAATATATTTGACACCCGCTCGCTGAATCACAAAAGTGAGTGCTTCATTCATGGTAATTAAAATAGTATAAATAAAATGCGTTAAAAATGAATACCAGAATGGGTCTTTTTCTGCAACCATGCTAAAGTGACTCGATATATATCTTTTTAATTTTGATGTTGGCTGATAGGAAAGAGAAATGAAATCCAGCAAATAAAGAAACAAAATAAATGTTCAAAATATGCATATGCAATGGAATAGTTAAATACCAAAAAGATTTTTAGTTATAGGTGATATATTTGATATACTTTCATTATTTTTCCTTCAGTTTTTATACTTCTGTTTTCCTTGATACATCCGCAACGATCAAATAAGAATGTTCATTATTACTGCCGTAATGTGGGCCAACTGACACCGAGTAACACCACCCTCTCAATTTTGCAAATTTTAAAGATTGAAAAAAAACAACCTATTTTTTCAGAGGATGCAGCGAATATTTCTGATTTCTTCTTCCTTTTTTAATCTAGAGTAAACATTAAACAACATATTCGTTCTAAATATGGGGGGAACGCTAACCATATGCTTCTACTTCTTTCAAAATTTGTAAAGTTGAGATAGGTAGCCTAATTAGTTAAGTGACGATATTTTATCGTCACTATCGAAAAAAGCTAAATTTTACATAAATTTAATAAACGCGTTAGACATTTGAAACTAAAGGAAACCTTTAAAAAAAACATTTTTAAAAGTTTAATTATTAACTGCATTTGCATGGAAACAGGAAACGAAATAATAATTATTCTTACTAATAAGAAATGAGTATCTTGAAAATTATAGAATAACAATGAAATAAATAAAAATTCTTTTGTACATATTTTTTTGAAAACAATTCTTTGATTAATATGTGAATATCAAAATAATAAATTCAGGTCTCTGGGAAGATTGTACGAATTTACTCACTCTTGTAAAATCGAAAAATCATTGGATATTCTAAAAGAAAAAAAAAATAAATTCAATTCAGCAGAATAAAACATCGCAGTCATTAAACTTATAAAAATACATTCTTTTGTTAACCATCTACTTTTATCAAAATAATTTGTCAAATATGAGCTATTTTATTCTTTGAAAGTATCGTCATTTTGGTCATATTTTCATCTGCTCTTTGTTATAGGAATTCATCGAGTCGCACACAATTCATCTCCCAATGGCGCATCACCATTTAAAATCTCCATTGTTATAGCTTTTAATGACGGGATCTCTTTCGTGCCCGGCGCCGACTGTCTAATCTGAGCTTTATCTCTTCAAATGGCAGTTTATCTTACAACAGCTTCCTTGTCACCTCATCAGAAATCTGTATGCCTGTCTATAATAATTATTGCCCGCTTTGATTTACTGATAGAACCAAAATATTTTCATCGCATTCCCCAAAGAGTATCGCTTCTGCTTCTAAATTATTTTTCACGCAGTATAACTAAGCATGGAAGGAGAAAAACTAGGCTCTTCGTCGTAGTGCTGTATTTTATTAATTTAATAGCAGCAGGTGTAGCTAAACAAGCCAGTTGCAAATTTGCGAACTAAAAATTAATTCTGTACAGATATTTCAAGTTTTCTCAAAATATACCATCTCTATTTCATAATATGATTGGTTATAATTTTTTTTAAAAAAAGAAAATATCTGAAACTCGGCACTATGGTACTAGGAATAATTATTGGAACTCGATACTCGATTGAAACTCTGCCATCAAATATTCGTGTAATTTTATAGTCTATGACGACCAGTTTGTTCATCCAGATTATTAAATTTTTGAATGGTTAATTAATTAGTATAAGAGGATTTTTTTAAATTCCCTTTGTTTTTTGTTAGGTTGAAAAATTTTTTTTGTTAATTTACAGCAAATTAAAAAATATATAAATTTTACAAAATAAAGAAACGGAAGGAAAAACCTTATTATGGGATTGAAAAAAAATGCGATTCAGTGTTTTAATGGATGAGTTGAATTCCATCATAACATTTTAAAACATTGTTACTGATAGTCTAAAACAAGATATTGCAATTTTGAGGAAAATTGTAATTAATAGAAATGATATCATTTGATTTGGGTTTTTTTTTAATAGTGCAAAAGCCAAGAAAGTTGACTCTGCTGTGCCAAACAGAGGAAACTGATAACCTTTGAGTCTTAAGATAATCCAAATAACAGGAATAAAATGTAAATATCCATTTCCGTATGCAAGTCACAGTGATCATTCATGTATCCGCGGGTAAGCACACTTTTGCTCCCGATTAAACTTTCTGATTGAAGCCCATTTCTTGGTTCCTTTGTTATCGTATTTCCTTTGACCGAATGAACTTATTGCTGACAGGGCGACCCCGCTTCAGAATATTCCTATTTAGATTTTGCGCTGATTTCACTGCGACTCTATAAACGCTCAAAGAAGCAATCTGAAATTCATGATCACTTGTTCCCACTGGATCGTTGCCAATCGATAATGACTAGTTAATAGTGATTTCAATGCCACGTACATTGGTGTTTTGTACATGGATGTTGATTCCAATTAATATCAATTGTGCGCGGTTTATTTGAACAGAATATGCGTAATTTTGCAATGCAGAATCCAGATATATCTGGTTATTTTTATTACGATTATTTGTAATTATAACAGATTAGGGATTTTTTCTGTAGTATTTTAAAATAAATTTAAATAGTTAATTTTTAAAAAATTTTCGACTTTTTAATTCCTTATAGTTAAACATATATGCATTCTCAAATATAGCTGAACTGATTGGGACATTCAAAGAACATAACTTTTTAAAAAGTTATTCACGTTTGGAATCATGCCTGGGGGCAGCAGCTGCTTTTGTATCAGCCCTATGATAGAGTGGTTGGCTATAATGATTGAATTTTCCTACAACAAAAGTGCACAACAATTGGAAGTTACAAAAGAAGAAGAAGAATTTACTCTGAACCTGGACGCAGAAATGACAGTTACGAAAAAAAAAAGCGATTCATTTGTAGCAAAACGGGAAATAAATAACATTATACATTTATGCTTTATAAGCTTACATTTAAGATACTTTTTTGAATAATAAAGCGCTCTGGATAAAAATCATTTTGTTACCCATTAGCAGAGTATCTATAAATTTCCTTCTTTCAAAATCGTCTGCATGTATTTAATTATTTGTTATTTTTTTAAACAATTAATAGAAAGGGAAAAAATTCGCAGAAATGAAAATGGCGCCATTGAAAAGGTAACATTTTAAACTTTAAGTTGTTATGAAAATATGTAGAATATTTTATATATATTCTTGTGAAATAATTTACTTGAAAGGTACTCAGGAAAAACAGCAAGATGTCGGCTAATTTCTAATTTATTTAATATTTTTAATAAATGTCTTTCGCTCTGTGAAAAATCCACAGTATTCTTTCTCTTGTCTTAAGTAACATGCAAGGTTTGATAGAATTGGATCCTTTTGTTCGAGGAAATGGCGAACTGGCATGTGTTTCTCTCTAGTACTTGCTTACATGGAGGCTCTTACAAGCATTTTAAATTCTAATGCAGTCTCCATTATATCGCAGGTTGCCGATTCGTCAATACAAGCGCCGAACTCGCCTTATTTTTAGAAGTCCACCTCGATGAAGAAATGGAACTCTTATAACAGTTTTTTTTATTGCAAAACTTTTAAAAGTTTTCATCCGTCAGTCCCTAGTAAATGTCGCAAGTGTTTGGAAAACAAAATTGCACCGTGTACCTATTTATCGTGCAGTAACAAAAATCTTTTTAAATAGCATTCGTTTCACTTTTTATGAATGCAATATTTGGATTTAAAAGATGTATTCTCTTTCTGTGTCTTTGAACTACACCCAGCACATTTTTCCATTAATATCTCGTTTTGTGGAAAGTAGTTTTGCCGTGTGAGCATTTAATGACACAACCTCTTTTTTCAACAAAGATCTAGCGAAAAATCGCTGCCTTGATCAAATTAAGCTTTGTAACGTGAACACAACGATGATCAGAATGACCCTTACAGAAAGTCATCTAAATTTGGCAATTATTTAAATGTTGAGCAAACAAGATGCTAGGTAATATCTTGATATGATGCCGCGAACAGTTATTTTCAAATTTTCATTCATTCATTGATTTATTTTTGATAAGATGAAATTTTTTGAAAATCTGAGCATCACAAAATTCAGATGCTGAAAAATTATATTTATTAGTAAAATTTTGTGATTTTTTCATCTTTTATTCAAAGCTTTACTGCGAAATGTTTTAAAATATTCATATGCATATGTGCATCCCATTAACATTCTGAATTATTCAAAAATTTTGGGGAGTTTTGCTTCACACTACTTTTCAGGGTTTTTAATTTGAAATCTCGATCAGTTCCGATCCAAATGTTTTTATCGTATATTAGAAAAGAGAAAAGGAAGATAACAAATACAATTAGCTTTCACACGCTACTCTGTGTTTAACGAATAACTTAAAATGGATAAGTTCGTCAAAGAGAAGAAGGATCGTTGAGAGGAGAAAATGAGAGACTCAAAATTGTGTTTCCGCTCTTTTAGAAAGAGAGATGCTAAGTTTTGAGAAAGAGAGGAGAAGAACGTGAAAAGAGAAGGGGAGAAAAAAAAGAAAGCGTGAATTGCCGCGGGTCGAGAACAGAAAATGCACAAAGAGACAATATATAAAAACTGCGCAGCGTCTTCAGCTTAATGTATTTCTTTGCTGTCATCTGATTTGTAAGGTCTTTTGTAATGCAAAATTTATATTCGAGTATTTATAGTTTTTTTAAAGTTTGTGATTCTCCATTATAAGTATGTGAAGTTCCATTATAAACTACTTTTAATTTTTTAACTTAAGTTTCCTCTCAAAGGGATCTGCAATAACGTGTTTTGTTATTTCATTCGTTGCAATATTTTTTTATATTTGAAAACTGTTTGCATAAGATTGAATTAAAACCAATAAAATTTACTGGTTTTGAAAGTGGGGTGAAGAAATGGGGAGGGTGGGAACCCGCTTCACTTCAAGGTTTCTTCAAAACTTAATCCAACCCTCAACGAATATGAAATCAAATCGGAGACATGATATCTCTGAAGGATTCAACGTAAAAGTTCTCTAATTTTCATATTTGATCAAGTACCGTCGTTTTTTAAAAAAGGAACATTTCTGCAACTTTTTTAAAATTATGTTGTATCCTTCACAAGTGTGTGCCGGTAAGAAAGACAGATTCGCTCCAAACCTCAAATTGATAAACTAAGGTGTTTAGCTTAATTAATTAACTACTATCAAAAAAAAATTTCCCACTGCGGCTATTCCCTCTCTCTGGGTTTTTTCTTTTTTTACCGAATCGATTTATTTTCGAAAAATTAACCTCTTAATAAGATTTAATAGAATTCTAATAATAATTTCGAGAGAATCGAGTTTTGAATGAGACAATTGCAATGCTAAAGAAATCAGCCGCATTTTTTTTTTCACTCATTTAAAGAAAATGATCCCGTTTCACAAAATCTCGATAAAAGCACATAAACAACGGAGATTTAATAGTTTTTAGCAAATTTTTATATATTTATAAGAAACATTAATCATAGAATTTTCGGAAAACGCAAGGGAAAGGCTCATGTGAACGCTTAAAATATCTTTATTATTCAATGTTTGTGTACATTCTCACAGATTTGCTTAATAATTTTAATCTTTTAGTAATTTTTTTAACACAGTTAATCATCCCTGCCGTCTTTTAATGATAAACATATTTCAGTTGTTGTGAAGAAACGAAGAAACTTTTGATTTAACTTATTTCATCGCGAGAGATGCACAAGAAGTGATAACGAAACTGACGTCCGTTCACATCACTACGCTAGCGCAAAAGAGATATTCTTATTATGGAGATATTTTAAAAGTTCACATTAATTTTTTTTATTATCTTATTTAAAAAAAACTCGTCATTCTAGAAAATACCATATTTTATTTCTTACAAATAATACAAGGTAATCTTTTAATTTGAGTGTTTGTCAATAAAATGATGGCACCTTGATAAAAGCTAATTTTTTGCATGTACGCATAATATGGTTTTTTTAAAAAAATTGGTTAAAAAAAGAAGCTTTATTTGTATATCCCACTTCCTGTTGTTCCTTAATTATTGTTTACATAATTGCTTCTTATGTTAAGTTTTTAACATAATCAGTAGGTATGGCTTAAGAAGTAACTGTTGCTGGCTAATGCTAAAGAACCTGATGGGTTCAGAAGAGTCTACTAAAAATTCAGGCTCGCTGCCCTCATCGGAAATGGTGCCCGCAGTGGAAGCATTCCTCACTACCCAAACATGACAGGGGGGGGGGGAGAGAATGCCCACCTTAAAATAATGCTTGTGCAGAATGGCATGTCGGTTCAGAAACAAGCTGGGCTGCAAGAAAAGGCTTTAAATAAAATAACTTTTTAAAAAATGTAAAAAACATCCGTACCGCTAAATAATTTATTAAAATTATCTGGATTGTTTTTTTTTTTTTTTGAAAATCCACCAATTAATTTATCGACACATCTTTATTCTCCGAGTGATTTCTGATGAACAAAATAAGCCTATGTCAAGGCAAATGAGTTTCTGCGGAGAAACATGAAAACGAGTCCGTAGCCAGATGACGGCTTGCCAGGAAAGGCGGAGGAAAGGGAACGAGGGGAGAAGAGGCGAAACTCGCGGCCGAGAGGAGCCTCGCACCGATTGGCCATAGACCGAGTCTGGTCTGCAACCGAAGTTTTTAAGCCGTCTTTGAATTCTGTGGCACTACGTGCAGACGGATGTTAGTTTCATCACATTCAGGTGAGCTAGGTGGAGGAGGGAAATATGTGTATATTTTTCTTAATCTCATTTTCATTTTTTAATCTCATTTGGTTTACGCATTAATAAATATTGTGCAATGAGCAAATTCAGATGCTTGCCACATTTTGTGTACCTCTCAGTTATTGATACATTTTCTGACATTTCTCTTTTTTATTTCTTCTTCTTTTTGACGTGAATATGTCTTTAAATTTGCTACCATACGGAGGCAATCCAAAAAAAACCTAGTGATAACAAAATCGGGGCATACAGTTTGGCGTTGTAGTTTCGAATCTATCCACTACATCCAAACTTAAATTATACCACTAGATAGCTAAAGGTTCAAAGAATTTATTACGATCAACGAGAAAAGAATCGCGCGCGGTGGAGGGGGAAGCGCCGTCATTTTGAGGTTATTATGGTGTGTATCGAGATTTGCAATTAGTATGACTTTTGACTCGAAGAAACTATGATGCTCGTTTAAGTTTTAATCTTCAGCTGTCGTCAAAATCTATCGATTGTATATAAAACATTAGTTTAAAGTAGTGACAGGGAATGTAATAAGGTGTTAGGATAAAAAAAATATTATCAAAAATATATAATGTCGGCCTATACGCGTCGAAAAGCCAAAACCAAATACAGAAATCGTATGCGGTTGGAAAAGGCATCTCAAGAACAATTGAATGGTGATAATAAAACCTAAGGTTATACCCTATTACGAACCTGATCTTACTACACCAGTTATGATAGTCGGAGACTTTAATGATGATGCCTCACAAAACCGCTCATTGCCCGACTTCATGCTCAGCGAGTTCAGTGGGTCTTATATTGAAACTTCTCCAACCACTTTAGGTAATACCTGTATTGATTTAACGTTTACCAGAAATCTCTATGTATCTTGTATGCCATGTCGTACTTTTCGTATCACGGACTTATAAATTAATAAAGGTATATCGTAATACAATAATCATTTTGTGGCTCATTAAACTGTCGACACCCAAAAATAAAAATAAAAAAAGAGTTTCAGTGGGTGCAGGAGTTTTGTAGAACTTGATGGATTCCCTGATCAGGTTTCACATAAATATACCTTTTTTTTTTTTCTTTTTTCCAATTCAAACATTTGCAAAGAACTGTGCACCACAAAATATCACAAGCGTCGTATCACAAAACACAGAAGTAAGTTTGCAACACATTACATAAAGAAAAGAAGAAAATGTAACAGTCATGAAGATCTCATCGATATATATATATATA
>JAOUZG010004505.1:6630723-6647036 GCA_026289955.1 Argiope argentata | reverse complement strand
CTGGTGGAAACAAGTTGGTGAAAATCTGGTGGCCAATTTATATTAATGCCCAGAGAGCTTTGGAAAACATACAAGCATATTTGGGGTGGGAGTGTATATCTCGGAATTACATTAAATTTTTAAAAATTAATTTGAAAATTGTAAGAAATTTTGATATTCTTCACGATGACTTCCGTAACTTTTATGACATAAAAATTATTTGGGTTCCTTCTTAAAACTCAAAAGGCATCTTTTCATTGGTATCATTTTTTTTTCCTAAATTGTGAAAATATTTTTCAGTGTCTTTTATATATTGCGATATTTAAAAGTTTTCGTGGTTTCTAGACCAACAAAATTGCAACTAGAATATAATCTTTTTTTAAAATTACATTTCAAATGCATTAAGTATTTTTTCAACGGTTCATTTCTCAATGAAATTGAAGAGCGAACCGCTCCAGGACACGCAATCCAGCTTCCCGCGGACACGGGCAGCTTGATTAATTTTCATCGCACTTTAATCACTCAAGTCCTTTTTGGAAATAACCGCAGCCGTGACTGCATTTTCAAGTGTTTCGGGAACCGCGCGTAGTCCAGCTCTTATAAATTATTCATCTCAGAAATCCGTTGCAGTGGATCTAAAATTAGGGAAGACACGACCGACTGCTATTAATAAAAACAGATCGATCGCAAAAATGTGTAGTCACGATGCGAAACAAAAATTTCCACCATTTTACTGGCGAAACGCTAAAGTTGTTTCTCTCTCTTTTCCCCCCATTAGGATTTAATAAAAACATCCCATCATGGAAGCTATGGACATATGCTTGGCGACAGCAACGGAAATATCCTACCTGATTCTGAATCATCCCGTTTATTCGGCTGTTGGGGTCTTCATCGGCTTCATGAGTTTGCTGAAATTTTATTGCCGTCTCACCCTGGGAGTGTACGACGGCGACCACGATCTCGCAGGAAAAACCGTCCTCATCACAGGAGCCTCGGCCGGTGAGAAATAAAATGGTGCTTTTTTTCAGTGGTTTTGCAAAAATGTAGAGTCGTGATTTCCTGCCATTGCATATTTTCAATTGACCGAAGTAGATACAACTTTATCGGCCGTGCAATGCGATAAATTGGAGATGAGCTGTTTGCTCAGATGTCAATCTCGTCATCTGAACGAGACTCAGAATTATAAAATACTGTTTACTACTTCAGTCATAGTTTCGCTACAAAACGAAACGCTAGAGTTAACTAACCAAAGTGTACTATGCCTGTGAAATGGGGCAGGTTTCGCCATTGAATAACAGTGAAAAAGGATTGAATGTTGTCATTAATAATTGGAGAATTCCAATTATTTATTATTAT
The DNA here is from genome assembly GCA_026289955.1 of Argiope argentata. Lineage (NCBI taxonomy): Eukaryota > Metazoa > Arthropoda > Arachnida > Araneae > Araneidae > Argiope > Argiope argentata. Next base: position 6,645,701 of record JAOUZG010004505.1, on the reverse strand, counting down.
TCAATTGTGTCATTCATGATGCCATTTATTATTAGTTGTACTGCTGTTATACATTTATTTTTATTCCCCACGCTATTTTTTTAAACATTGTGTTGACGAAAACATACATATCCCATCTCTTATTTGACTTATTTCAGGTTGTAACGATGGAGCTTCGCTTTCGGTTCTCGATGCACCAAAGTTTCTTCCGCTCATTGAAAAAATTCTTTGCAAGTACCTTTTCGTTAATAATGAACTTAGTATCAATTATTAGTTAATCGATTGATTTATTTACATTTTGATTTAGTGGAAGGGGCATCCAGGTACCGAATTCCAGGAAAATGGATTTTATTGAAGAAAAGGACGATCTCTGAGCTAGCAATGCATTTTCTAAAATTGCTCCACCATTTAATTGAGCGGAGACGCACCAAACATAAATGTGCAAATTATTTTTTATGGAACCGGGTGTCGAATCAAACTTTCTGATCTCGAAGTTCTAGCATTAAAAAAAAAATAGCAATGAGCTCTTTTGGGATTTGCTTAAAATTTGATATAAGTTTTAAGTTAAAATGGCATCGTTCGTATTTTTGGCAGTTATCCACTTCGTCTACATAAGGTTGGCATTTTTATATTCACCGAAATCTTAAAATTGCAGTTCAATCGAGAACCATTTTTTATGGTTACAATATTTTCTCTGGATATGGTATATATATGCCCAGAAAATCAAAAGACACGAATCTGAAGCCAAATAAACGAAAACGAAGCGGAAAACGTCAAATACAATTTTATTAATTTACCGAGAAGTAAAATTTTCGTCACAAATGCTGTAATTTAAATTTTTTTTTTTATTTTGAAATTTCGCTCTTTTTCTCTCTTTTTTTGCTGTTGTTTAAGTATAATCCTACAGCGACCTGCGGTGTTTGTGAAAAAGATGTTAATGTGCTTCTCAGTACTTCTATTATGGTAATAAACTAAAAGAGTGTATGTGAGGGAGGGGAGGGGGGTGATTACGTAGCAAGAATCCACCGTTTGAAAACCTGTTGTTCACCTTGAAAGATATAAATGAAAATTTCAGACGGTGATCTTCACATTTTATTTACTTATTTTTATTGCCGCCTGTAAGGAAAATGCAGTCGAATAATTACACAAATTCAATGGTTTTTCATCATTTTTTCCTCCATTCAATGCCGAATAACGGAGTTCTGGCGTGTCTTATTTTCAGTATTAGAATTTCGGTTTATCTAAAGGCTACGAGGTTTTCCAAGCACTAACCGCTTTTGGCGACCCATTTTTTCGTCCAAATGATTGATTTTTTTAAAGCCGTAAAACGATTAATATGGAATAATTTTTAAAAAAGAAATTCAACTAGTGATTTGATTTGGCTGAAGGACGTGAATTACATTTTACGCAACATCAAACAAACATAAAAATATGTTTATAAACTATCAAAAATAGCTGCAAGACAATTTTTACAGCACACATTCAAAAATATTTAGACTGTTACTAAGGTGAAAATAGGATACTGTAATTACTTGATCCTGGTCGTTTAAATAAACAGGAAGCGTTTAAACACAAATGTTTTATTTACAGCTTTATGCTATAACAAAACAACAACTCGTCCTCATCTAGGTTAATATGCTGGGAAATATTTACATCTGGGATGACAGTTCCACGACTAACACTAGAAAAACTAACAGGCTGTTAGCGTACTGCAATAGTAGCTCAAGAGATCTGCGGATATAATCTGCAGATCTTTAATCAAACTCGAGATCACGTGTTATCTTTTCAACTTTCCAGCTCTTCAGCTCAGCTCACAGCTCGCCTCGTCGTCTTTAGTCCGATCATCCAATAATTCTTCAGAAATATTCCCAGTGGTCAGCAGTTAACCGTGGGAATATTTTCTACTCATCCACACCCTTAGCAAACCCTTCAATATAGGAGAAAATTCACATATGGAGGTTTTAGTACTTCTTTCTTCAAAGGGCCGTACAACGCATATGCTGTTCATTATCGGAACTTATTCCAGTTCGGGTGGTCCCATAGGAGAATAGTTACATCTTGGGTTTTGACACGGTTCCCTTCTTGAAAGGCCGTAAACCGTATGGGTGGTCTATTATCTCGACTCCATTCAAGTCCAGAGGGTAACATCAAAGCGGGAGAAACACAATCGCAACAAAGGAAATAATCGTCTCACCACTGGCCAGATGTAATAATGTTCAGAAATGTGTTTCTTAGAAAGGGAGATAATTTTTACGACTTCTTTACAATACGTCCTTCAACAAAACACAGGCGATCATTTCGAGGTGGGATTTCCTTCTTTTCGTATAATATTTTAATCACTGTTTAAAATCAGACTTAAACAAAGAAACGTCACGAATAATCATACCACAGCTCTTGCTGTTTGCACAAGCGCAGTTTGAGTTTTCCTCGCATGCTCGGATAAATTAAAATACCGCAATTTTGAATCCCTCCTTTTTATTTTGAGACGATTTTAATGCACTAAAACCTTCCCCAATAACTGCTCTACAAAATGGCATGATTATAGCTATTTCTTATATATAGTTACATTTATATATAACGATATAGTTATATAGAAATATAACTAAATCGTTAACTATTTCTCGAGGTTCTGTTGTTTCAACTGACAGACTCTTTCAGGTGACTTCATTTTATACTATGTATGGATCTGAGAGAGAGAGCAAGGAAAAAAAGTTTAAAATTCTAAATTCACTTAATTATTTCTTTCATTTTTCAACCTGTTCAAATAAGATTTATTTGTTTCTTCGTTACGTTAATGAGCTAGCAGAAACGTTCTCCTCTCGACTTTTTCTTAAACTCGAACAGGGCGGTACGGTTTGTTTTTTGTTTCACAGTTCTTCCCATGCAACAAGAACTGAATTTTGACACGAGTGTGCAATGAAACTGCTAACAAGACATCGTGCATATTTCACCTGCTCTTTGTGCTGTCATACACTTGAACAGATTGAGCGACAGACTGTCATCTTGATGACCTCTTTCGAGCAAATACTAATCTAAATCTGCAAGTTTGGTATTAAGGTCCCAGACTAAGTTTCACTCCTTTAGATGAGTCCGATACGAGTGACACTCAGAGGCCCATTGACCGTTCAGGCGCAATGCCGAAAATAAGTATTTTCACATTTAGCGTGGTCTAAAAGAGGAAAATCGATAAAATGTCGTAGGTAAAATTTTTGTATTCATTAGAGGTGCGAATGAAAGACGAAATGTTCATATTCACTGCCAGAATACTTCGAACAAAGCTCCATTCTGTTGATTTTAAAAGAATGAGAAAGCGAAGTATGGAATACAAAAACGATTTGAAAAAAAGAATTATTGAAATGAAAATGCTATTCCAAACATTTCATGGCATATTTTAAGGCATTCAATCTTTTTTTACTTAATTCAAACTAGCAATCAAAATTATTTCAATGGTTTTAATGACTCTCTCATACAAATTGCTAAGAAATGGATTTAATTCTTTAAACTAAAAGTTTATTTTCTGTAGTCCTTTTTGTATTAATAAATAAGTATCTGTAGAAAAAAATTACGTTTGTCGAAAATGTCTGTTAAAACTTCTAAAATTGTAGGGTTTTTTATGTGTGATCTTCTAACTCATAATGGAAATTTAGTAATAAATATTTCTAACCTTTAACGAATCAGAAATATTAATTTTACGAGAAAAATTCTCATAAATGCACAGAATTGCCACTTGGGCCATTGTGTGTCTGCCATAAAAAGAGAGAAATGGCTCACCAATAAAGAGAGGAGCAATCCAGTTCTCTTGCGAGCCGCAGTTCCATTCAGTTTTGGTGCCTGTGACGGGCTTGTGTGTCTTTGCCTAACGGCTTTTTCAGCTATCTTACCAATGGGCCCTTTCCGGCTCGGTGTTGCCATTTCGCATCAGTAGGGCAATCTGCATTCGATACTCGTCAGTTGCACTCCTTTCTTGCACTCACACATCCACAGACTGTCCGGATGCGAAAGGGTCATTGGTGAAAATTTTTACGTCATTGATCTGAATGAAGTGATTCGTGTTTCTATCATTGTTTCGTTTTAACATGTAATTTTTTTACCAGCACTGATGATCATGTGCAAATTAGTAATACGATAATAATTTGGCTGAGGAGGTTACACAACGATTTCCAATTCAGAAGATGCCAAATTGGCTAGAGAATACCAGCGAATATATCTTTTAAAATGCGAGGTTAAAAAGGTAGACTATTCGAATTGTACTTTGAAATAAAAAAAAAAAACATAACAGCATTTCTATTACTGCGGGACACCGGTCGGCTTTCCGGGCCTTTGATCTTTCGTTTTTAAATCAGAGAAAGAAGGTCCAAATAAAAAAGTTGTAAGTTTTAATAAAAAAAATATATATTAAATGAACCATCGAGCATTGTGGTAAAGATTCTTTCAATCGCTAAAAGACACCTGTTTGACCGTTGTATCATTCAGTCAACTGAGGGGTGAACTGTATGATTACTCCAGACGAAAAATTCTCCCCCTTAATACGATCATTTGAATTTTTAGCTGATTCTAGATAATGAACCACACGTGCGTTTTCCGTTCTTCCAAAGAAAACATCGTATCTTGAAAGAGGAAGAGTATCAAAAGCTTCGGATGTAAATCTTTCTTTATTGTGGAGGGTCAGCTACGAATGTGGATCATTAACGAACGTTGAATTCTCACGGTGAACTAGAGACCACTGGGGATATTTCTGAATCACTATTGAGTAACCCGAACCTCAAGTGCACCAACGTGAAAATGAAAGGCAGAGTTTTAATAGAAAATAAAATGCAAGATTTTGAAGGGAAGAGAGATCTGCTGGAGAATTCGAGGGAGACTTCGTAGTTTCTAGATCTTCGGATTACCGGCGTTATAAAGGAAGTGAGAGAAGCTTCGTGTGAATAGAGCTTCTGATTTAAAATCCACCCGTTGATTATCGGTCGATCCCTTGAGCTACCTCTGTAGTTGCCTGATGCCCTAACAGCCTGTTAGCTTTTCTTGTGATGTTTTTTGGCCGAAATTTATCGAGGAACTATTCCTGTATGCTGTTAACTTAGGTGTAAATATTATCAATCATATTAACTTAGATGAGAACGAGTGGTTTGTATGCAGATAAGACTGTAAATAAAGAATTTGTCTTCAAACGCTATCCTCTTATTGGATCGGACAGGAGCGAGTCATTACAGCAGACTTTTGATGCATTAAGATCATATGCAGCATCGCCCATTTGTAAATGACTGTGCAGTGCAGCAATCCCCGTGCTGTTGCCATTCACTGAGTGCCGATGGTACGAAATCCGATTCCACCGGAGTGAGCACGTTCATGGATCAACAGCTCACAGGGTGCCTGAAGAAATTGCCCTTACTGTGGTGGCATTTCAGCTCGTGCAGATGCTTTGGGGCAGATGAAAAATAAATTTCTTAATACTTTAGCGCCGAAAATGAAAAATAAAGCCTATCTCTGTGATGGATGTAGATAAAAAAAAACTTAATCCAAATTAGAAAGAGCACTAAATCACAGTGGAATGGAAACTCGTAGGAAAAAAAGAAGTTATGAAGAAATGGAATGAGACTTCGATACTTCAAAAACTGATGTTTCGACATCGAACTGCTTTAGTAGTGATGACGACGATAGCGAAAATTCTTCTTTCACATAAGGAAGTAGTCACTACTACAGCAACAGTAACAGTTCCAAAAACTCGAGGCGCATTAGATTTTTTTAAAATACTCGTCTTTCTGAAACTTTTGATATGGGAAAATTCATAGCTAAAAATAAGTTTTGCTTTGCATCATGGCTTATGCTGATATTTTTGGCTTGATACTGAAAACTTTGTAGTATAAAAAATTTCTTCTCAAAGCCTTCGAAAAAGAATTAGAGAAGTGAGATAACAAAACTCAAAAAATTAAACTGACAAAAAAGTAGCGTTTCATTGGATTGGGAATTTGCTTCTATTATTCTCAGGTATTGAAAAGATTGATAGAATGGTAATAATAGTAACTTTTCAGGCAATGAGTAATTGTTGGGAAAATTTCAAGCCAGAGATGCTTGTCTAGCACTGGAGAAAAATTATTACTGATAAAATTTTGGCATTATACTGTAATGTGGCAGCAAGCTACGCAAATTGAATAAATAATGCCTGTACAAATCTTTAAAAAAATATTCGATCGTAACCAGTTGTACCTTCTTTGTCGTTATCACATTTTTGAAGGGCTCTATAAACTAAGAAACTTCTGGTCCAGTTATGGCACTTTTCAAAAGATTTAGAGAAATCCGCACAGAACTTGTTCAGAACCTTTACATAACTGGGTTCAATGATGATGTATGCTCTATTATTCTTGAAGACTACCTTGCTGAGCAGGAGCAACAGCGAGATGATTAACGAGAATCATTGGAATTAACTAAGATCATTCTTGGCGGAATTCCGAAGAATGGAGCACCAGGAGCTGTAGATCATGTTAGGGGGGTGGTAAAGGCAATTTATAAATTCAATATTTGCTTACCTCAAGATCACTGTCAGTTATCTGATAACAGGAAGGAACCTCCAAAAAATTATAATTTTTTCTTGCTCGTGGTTAGTTTCTTTCATTAGATTTCCTATTCATTCATCAATTAATAAAGTTTAGAAATCAGTTAGGTTTCTATTAAAAATATTTATCGGGTACTTATTTGTCGAAACTATAGTTTTATCTTCATTTATGTCAATGTTCCAGCAGGATTAAGACAAATATGCCAAGGAGGTACATTTTGCCCCAAAATGACCTTTCTTTCTTAACAAACAACTAATTCTCGTGCCTTGAGAAATTTTCTGAGATATTAATAGGCAAATTCAACGACTCAGACCTATCTCTCATTTCTCTGACCAGGGCTTAAGCTTATCTTTCGTTGTAATAATATTACAAAACATTAATTTCATTGTAATAATCTTAAAAAATTATTAAAGGAGAAAAATCTGAAAAATAATGAATAATGATGCTTAATACTTTTTCGGCATATAGATAAAAACACGTTCTTTAAACTTGTATTTTCGTAATATAACTAATCTCTTGTGACATTAAAACAAATTTGAATCTGTTGGCAAAAATCTAAAGTATTTATATTGTCAAAGACAATTTGTACCTCCGTTCAGTCATAAGGCCAATAAAAACGAATTAAATACACTGAAGAGCCCAAATATTATGACCACTAATTTTTTCAGCATTGTTATTTCCGCCGCTTTTGACGCACGAAAACGACGCAACTCTCTTTGGCATGGATGTCACAAGTCCTTGGTAGATGACTGGAAACAGGTGGTACCAACAGTCGAAGCAGAGAGCCCGAGAAGTCAAGATATTCCAGCAAAACTGCGTTTGATCTTTGAGTCATCTTTGAATGAAATCCCAGAGCTGTTCTGTGGGATTAAAATCCGTAGAATTCGGCGGCCAGGGCTCTAATTGGAATAAATGTCCTTAAACACACTTCCAAGAAGGATATCCGGAATTCAATAAATCTAAAAATAAGTATATCGCCGCGAGTTTTTGAGATGGAAATGTGAAATCGAATGTCGGCAGGGAAAAGAATTAGAGAGACATTTCACCCACTGTCACTCTTACACTCGGTGGACGCATAAAGACTTTCAAATTTGTGATGAACACTTTTCCAAGTCGCCGAAAGTTCATAATTTTAACGACAAATATCTCCGCCAATTGCCTTTAAAGTTTCCTTGGGTTTTTATTATGGTAATGCGGACTTTTTGCTAATCTTCTTTACTTTTTGAGATGTTCTTGTAATTTCTTTACTTCACCACCCCGAAAGTAATTTTTTTTATTCATATAAATTTTAAAGTGGGGAATACATAAAGCTGTGTGTGTGTGTGTGTGTGTGTGTGTGTGTGTGTGTGTGTGTGTGTGTGTGTGTGTGTGTGTGTGTGTGATTGCCGTTGTTAATACGATTTTATATATATAAGGAAATAAGAAGAATGAACGTTGAAGAATGACTAAAAAATGGAACGAAAAATGCGCGATGAATGGAAAATGAATAGTTACCAGTATTCTAAAACACGCGTTATAAATAATTATTATAATAATAAAAAAGGGAAAGAAGATCAGGAAATAAGAAAACACTTGCGAATGAAATTAACATGAACTAATTTAAGATAAAAATTAGAAAGCAGTCAGAATTTAGTTTAGATTTTAAAATATCATTAATATATACATAATAAAAATCATTTATAACAATTTAAAAGATACATTTCTTTTTAAATAAAATATTTGTTATTCTTTTTTATTGTGCATATTCTTTTTTAATAATAATTATTCGTTAATAAAGAAAATATATATCCAGTCATCGGATGTATTTATATAATTTGATTACATAAATAATGAGGAAAAATTTTTTAAATATATTTTATCAAATTCTCCAATGCTATTCTTTAATGGGCTTGCTTTAGTTTCATTTTAAAAAAAAAGAAAGAAAAAAACCCACCTTATTATCCAAGACCAGTTTTTTTAAACAAATTAGCTTAAAAGTTTTGTGATTGCTTATAAATAAATGAGAGCAAAGTTTATCACTGAATTTCTAGTTTTATACCCAAAATGAATGTACTGAATAATTGTTAGGATATAAATGTGTGCATGATGTAAATATACATGAACAAAAAAGTGTACTTAATATATTTTTTAACGGTATTTATTACGTTTGGCTAGGTTTACAATAGATGGCACCAGGATTAAATTATTTTTTAGGTAGAAAGAGTAAAATGATGGGATTTCGCTCATCGCGCATTAAACACAATTAAAATAGATAACTTCACCCAATTTATTCCCAGTTATAGGGGAAAAATTCCTATCAGATATATTACTAAGTAAATGACTGCGACAACCAGCTTATACTCTGAAGAATATTGGTAGCATTTGATTTCAGATACAGCTGTAGAACTAATATACAACGTCTTTTCCATGATTGTGTCAAACTGCCAGCCATTAAGGCCATATTTTTTTGATCGACTTATTCCAATTCAGTTAGTATCTACACGAATCTTTTTAAAGGAGACACTCCCACAGCATCATAGTGTTATTAAAAACGTGAATATTCGATTCATCTATATCCTAAATTTCACTTACTTTACTTTTTTATTTGCCTTGTGAGTACACAGATATTTAAAAAAATTCTTCTTCAGCCTACAGCAATCAGAAGAAAATCACACAATTAAAATTTATTCGCCTGACTATTAAATTGATAAAAAAGATAATTTTTAAATCTTGAAATGATGTAAAAATAATTTGTGCAAGAAAAAAAAATCTTCACCAATTATTACAGAAATCACCACTATTTTCGCTTAATTTTTAATTTATTAAAATTCTCATAAAATTTTTAAAAAAATAACAGTACCGCAATACTGTAATGAAAATAAAATCAACTGTATTGTTCTATGAAATCCGAAATTCTAATGCTGTTTTGTTGTTAAAAACATGAATGCGAAATCTATTTTGGTTTTTATGGTACAAAACATTCTTTTGCTGTAATAAAATCGTTCATTTACATCGCATCAGTCGAATGTTTTTCTTTCGTTTTTTCAAATAAATTTTCTTTGTGTTATTTTGGTAGATTTAGATTTAAGCCGTGCACTTAATTTCAATTTTCACTCGCGTCAAGATCATCATCTCTGGAGATTATGCAATCCGTTCATTTTTTTACTAGCGGTCTCTGACTGGCTGTTTGGCTAGAATTATGATTACTATAGTTTTTAATTAAATGTTTTGCATAGCTCACTTTTCATAATTTTCTCAACAAATCATACCCAAATTTTAAATTTTGGAAAACAAGTCATATGTTTCATTTTAGAAGCCTTCGTATTTTTGTTTACATTACGATAATTTTACATCATCATCTTAGCTAAAATTTAAAATTCAATTTGAAATTGGAAAACTGCTTTTTCCGTCAAAAATTCCTTGTAGAATCTATCTAAAAAGGAAACCACTGTAAAGATTTCTCGCTATTGCTTACTTTTCCCTACTCTTCATACTCTGCGAATCATACTAAATCATGACGTCACATCTTCTCCCGCAATAAGATGCAATTATATTTGATGTGTTATTTTCTTTCACAAAAAGACACGTTAACACAAAAACGCCCCCCCCCCGCTATCCAGAAATGAATTCCAACCTACGCATCCAGCTTCCTATGTCACCGAATACAGGGATATTTTCTTCACTGCATCCTTCCTCATGTAAAATTTCAATTGTTTAAACGATCGGATTCTCGTAGGTGCCATAGGGACGGCTCACAGGGTCCGTCTTCCGATCTGTCGGTTGTATGATCGTTATACGACGTAAGATCTGATGCAGGTCACTCCGACTTCCAAGTTCGTAAAATATGTCGTAAATTGTTCAAAGAGCAAAGTCTTCTTTCGAAATGATTCGTTTCACATTCGCACGTGTTTACATTGCCATGTCATTGTGTGTGTGTGTGTGTGTGTTGTTAAGGGAATCGTGAGTTTCTTCGTTGCAGCCATCTGGAATGCTACCGTCTAAAACCGGTCGATGGGACCCTTTGTCTTAATGTAGCCATACATTTATCATTTGGGCTGCTGAATGGCAACAGCGGGAAATGACAGTAGGCTTCTGCGAGGAGATTTTCCAGCTGCAAGATTTCCTTTCTCTCATCCAAACACCTGTTTGATAGGCATGTGTATAGTCAAAGTTATTTCAGTATATTTTTATTTAATATAGAAATACTAAAACCTGAGTTGTAAATATTTATTTGAGGAGCTTTTGAAAAAACAAATTATTTTATAAGCGCAGGATGACTCATAGTGTTTCCCTTTGCAGGCATAGGCAAGGCCGCCGCCTATGACTTCGCCCGGAGGAAAGCCCGCGTCCTTCTGGGCTGCCGCAACCCGGGCAAGGCCGAGCAAGTGGCCCGAGACATCCGCTCGGCGACCGGCAACGACAACGTGGTGGTGAAGCAGCTGGACTTGTGCTCCTTCAAATCGGTGAAGGAGTGCGCACAGAGCGTGATTAAAACGGAACGGAAGCTCCACATTCTCGTTAACAATGCGGGGATTGCAGGTGGGTTTGCAGTTCATTTCGGTGATTGCATTACTTTGCACTTCATGATGTACGTAGATCTTTTCTTTTTTTCTTTCTTCAATAGAACCGTTTGTTGGAAAGCTATTTGTTTATTTCTGGTAACTTATCGTTTTCGCATCTGAGAACTGACGCGAGTTCATCTTTTCTTGTTCCATATTTCAGTATTTGTAATTGTTTTATCGAATTGCGAAGTTTATTCCACGTATATTGCGGACACAGAGGCGATTTGTGCCTCGGTGCTGCTGAAATGCAGGAACCTCTGGCTCTGTTTGTAATAGGAAATGGACATCGTAAATATATATTTGAATTTAAAATCGATGCTCCTTGAAATTAATTATCACATCCAGTGAATTTAGTTATCAGATGAGTGTGGAAGAAATATTTAATTATAACTCTAATATTGGCCGTAAGGGGATAGCTACAGATAAACTATCATCTGAGACAAAGTCAAGACTGATAAACTGGGACGTCGCATTGTCGCTAAATCAGAGGGCAAAATGGGCCCTGATGCGAAGATCAGAGTTTCAATGCGATCTTCATTCCCTTCAGTGGCACCCACTTAATCTCGTTCGGTGACGTTCCCACCACCCGTCCAAAAGGACGATCCAACGAACGTACGGATAACCACGTAGCACTAGTTTAACTCAATCGAGTGGCATTATCTGAGCTGTGGTAGGCGAACATGGAGAATGAGTATAGGTTTCTTTCATTCATCGAATTTGATCTGAAAAAAAAGCGATTCTTTTTTAGTTAGACATTCGGAAATAACCCGCAACCGCGCCGAAACGCGATCCGTCCATCACGGGACTCGATGCATCAGCTACCTGGGAGAGCTAATGCGTTTCCTGTGCTTTATCGGACACCCGAATTCGATCGAGTAACATTGCGTCTCGTCTGAATCAGAGAACATGAATATTCAGTGCGGGGGGGGGGAAGCCTCACCTTGTGGGTGAGCGCCCGATGAATAATCCCCAAGCATTAGCATTGAATGAAATGCGCATTTAATAAATGTGTAAGAAAACAATTAAAAATACTTTTAGTCGCTTACCCCTTTTATCCGCTCATTGCATTGCCGTGCCACTGATTCGTTTTCGCACTCGAGGCGATTGTTATGTTGATGCTGGCGAATATTTGAGTCTAACATCTTGCTGAGTCAAAAAGAACTATTTTCACATTCATGTGAAAATGATAATGAACAAACCTGTGTTCTTTTCCTTTATACGAAATTGTAAATCTTAATCAAATGTTGGGTGAAATCCGTTAAAAGGAGTGCATTTGCCCGTTTCTCGGTCTATGAATGCGGTAAATCAGAAAACTATGAGCTAGATAGATTAAGTTTTGTCCGCGGTGGTTTTATTATCAGAAATATCTCCTGGTTGTAGATCATCTGTATAAAATTTGGGCCAAAATAGCACTTTTACAGACAGTCAACGAGAAGACTGTTTGTGTCTTTCTTTTTAAGTGTAGATACTGAACACGATAACTCAAAACTGAAGACTTCTGTCTGTTGAAATTTCAAATAAGCAGATAAAATTTAGGATGTGAGCAGAGCATCCAAATTGCAGATATGTCTCGAATATTAAGCATCCGATAAAAGAGTAGCAATCCGCATTATCGATTTCTGCCACTTCTCAACGAAGTGAGACAGCAAATCCTCCATATTTTGAAAATTTTCGAGAAAAAAAATCCACGGGAGAATGTTTACTTTGGCTAATCTAACAAACTAAATCGCGATCATTCACAGACGCTATGGTTCGTTTTATCCGAAATATTCTGTGACTCCAACTGTCAAACCATGCTTACTTCATAACGATTTCTTCATATTAATAATAATAAAAAAAACTTATGGATTGCAAGGGCAGCCGGAAAAACTTGTGAGGTCTTCACTGAACTGGACATGTGTTGGAACAAACAACGAGGGAAAGAAGCAGATATGTCCCTGTCAATAGATAAAAGACGCCCGTCCTTCAAGCCGGCACAATGGGAACCAGCGGCAGATGTCCTTCCATTCTTCTTGAGAAAAAGCAGCAGACAAGACGGAGCCAAGACGTCTCTTTGCTAGTCGCTGCTTTCCCGTCTATTGTGATTGGAAGGATAACTTAGGTCAGATGATCCAATGAAAGGTGGGAATTATCCTTATTGGTCATTTGCTACCGAGGGTCGGTCTTTAAGACCGAGATAAAAAGGCAATCGACTGGAGGAGCGAGAGGAGGAACCAGACAGAGAGAGCCGACTGAGAAAGCCGGCAGACGAAGCGACAGCTAGTGATTGGAGCTAGAATTCAGCTTGAAATTCTGTGTAAAATTCTCAGGAAAGAATTTGGAGTGTACGTAGACAGCCACGCCCTGTAGCTGAGCCCACGTGTAGTTCATCGGAACTTTGAACCATTCAGCGTCTTGACTGAAGTGTGAAAGCTCATCCGAGCTTTGGGGGAACCTCCAATCAGTTGAACAGCTGTCTTCTGAGTTGCTCTCCCAGCCAGTTCATCACCTTACGTGTCCAGAAATCCCAGCAGGTTAATCGACGAGCAGAGAATCCTGAGTCTCGGGCCGAATCCTGCGGGAGTTTCCAGAACTCCGTCACATCTCTTCACCTCCGAGAGAGACTCCTTTACTTATCTGAAGCACAGTACCTTCCCCTAGCGGAGCTCTGACTGAATTTCCTTATAATTCTAATACTTAATCAAGAAGGTGTATCTATGTGTAATATATGTGTATTATAGCCGGAAACAAATGGATTTTTATTTCTCCGAGACCTGAGTTTCCTTTCGGCGCAACTCGCCAGTAGCCCCGGCCAAAAACGTTACAGCGCCATAACTGCCCGATTCCTGCATTTGCTTTCGCTTTTGGCTCTGACTACTCCCGAGTGACATCGCTACTCGCATTCCATCCCCTAGCAGCCGATGACGGGGCGCTGCCTGCTATACACGTTCACCTTTGTTTTCTATTCGCACGATAACCACAAGAATTGTGTCAGAAATTTTTCGAAAGGATGGAACACAGCGTTAATATGTTTACTTGAGGGTAGAAATTAAAACCTTTTGTGAAGCAATACTCACTTCTTGAGGTGAAAGGCTGAGCACTAATAGGTGCGATCTAAACAATGTAACTTCTTTACTCAGGACGTGAAATTTACTAATTACTTACTGGTTTGCGTTTCCTGATCCATATTTTTAATGTGAATTGATGTGATAATCTGTCGTTAGTTCAGAGATGCTTTACAATTATGGATTTTTTTTTGTCTGAATTAATAAAGGATTTAACGGAATAAACCTTTCGATGTTGTAGGGCACAAGGGAAAACTCACAGAAGATGGATGTGAAGTGACGATGCAGTCGAATCATTTCGGCCACTTTCTTCTCACACTGTTGTTATTAGGTAAGGAGAATTATTCTAATTTTTTTTTCCGAAAGAAAAAAAAAGTTAAAGAAAAGTTTTTTTTAAAATCATGTTATTGAAAATTTAAAGTTTTAGTTTTAACGAAGTGAAAAGAATGATATTTTAAAAAGAATCCGTGCATTATATAAATATGTTTGATAGAAACGTTGACTTTAACAAATATAAATTGAAATGGCAATTTTCTAAAAAGAATGAAATACAGAAGAAAATTATTAAAATAAATTATAAAATAGAAATGATATTCTATGATCTTTTGTTGATGTAGTCGAATTTCATTTGTAATATTTACTTGATTTTTTTTTAAATTTAAATCACGTGCACAGCCTAGGAGACTTTCGAATCTTTGATGCGGCAATAACTTTTTTACCTTATTTGATGACTATCATTCGGAGCAATGTTATTCATAAAATGGAAGTAAAATATTGCCAAACGCATCCCACATCAATCAATTTTAACGGTGCGAAAATATCAATTTATAATCTGTGAATAAAACCCGCAGAGAAATTGCCTG
>JAOUZG010004505.1:6587608-6625723 GCA_026289955.1 Argiope argentata | reverse complement strand
CGTTTGAAAATATCCTGTTTAGACATCCTTATTCTTTATCTTTTTCACTTTCTACTATTAGCTCCCATTATATCTTGTTCTATCATCTAGATTTATATATTTTTTTGCTCTTCATTTTCCGTCTAAATTTAATCTAACCCCTAATCTAAAATAAACTATCAAAAATTTACCTAGCGTTCTTAAAGAAAATTTATCAGTTTTACCGTGAGAAAAAAAAAAGCAAATATTTCGAAGATAATTATTTCTTAATTATCCCTTAATTATCTCACTTAATCTTATCAATGCGAGAAACATGCATTCTCTATAGCCCTTCTAGATGCACCCCAAGTTTTCCTGCCAAAGGTGATTAATTCCCAGTAAACCTACCATGTGAGCGCAAATGACACCCTCTAATGGGTTAGTGATAATGAGACTGAGCGCAAGTGACACAATCCCCTCACAATGACCTCATCATTAACGAAGGCTTGGTATTGATGGAGTATAAAATGATTGCCACATCCGGAAAATGTCTCGCTGATTCCGGTCTACCCGCACCGCAGCGAAGAGGGGAATCATCAGGTGAAGTTGGGAAGGAGCCCAACTTACGACACCGCGATTTCAGAGGCGCAGGTCAATGAAAGGACTCCACCGTTACTTTCCGAGCAGCTTCAAGTCTCTGGAGCGCTTCTGCACCGAGTAAATAGTGGAGAGGAGAGATTATTGTTTCTTGGCGCGTCTTGGGGGTGAGATGTGTGTGCTGAATGTTCTGCAAATGTCAACTCCACAAGGACTGCAATATAGCTTTGGCTAGAGCTGTCGCTTGCATTTCTGCGACTTTGCTTACCGCTTAATATTGCAAGCGAAGATACCCCCAACATGCAACATCACCAAAAACAGCGGCCGGGGAGTCCTTTTGCAGCAATGCAAGTTAATGGCATGGGACGAGTGCACATAGTCGCGCAAGCATTGCACTGCTGCCTTCAAAACATCCCCGACAACTAGGGAGTGATGGGCGGCGTTGTCGTTTTGCTCTCAGGCGTTTTTAGACACACACTGCCTGCTATTGAGAGGGACACACCGGAGGATGAGATAAACGCATCTCTCGGGGCATCGCCTCTGTGCTGTGTAATTGAAAAGTAATTGATCTTACGTGCAACATGTGCGTCCGACTGTACAAGACCAGTTTCTAAAGAAGAGAAACTTATTATGCAAGTGTTTCCTGATTTGGAGATTAATACCAACAAGGAAGAGTGTTGAGAAGGCGATGCTGTCGTCAAAGAACGAGCGGGTCGATAATAAACAAACAACAACAAAAAAAGAAACTTTAGACGCGATCGTCGGAAATTCAAACCTATGCACATCCGTAGACATGATAAATAATGCCGGGAGTATTGCCTACATCTTTGAATTTCTCAATTCCCGAGAGTTAACAGGTGTACCTTCCCATAAGCTGGAGCTAAAAATTGGCGTTCCAACTCTACTGATGCGAAAACTTGATGCACCCAGACTGCGCAACGGCACCAGGCTCGCATCACAGAGGCGGGCAGTAATGTTATAAAAGCTGCCATTATTACAGGAGCTACTGAGGGAGACAGCATTTTAATTCCCTGCATGCCTTTTATTCCAAACAACTTGCTATTTTGTTTCAAGAGATTGCAATCCCCCTTAAAATTGACTTTTACTAGGACGATCAACAAATGCCAGGACCAAACCTTGAAATTGATTTAAACCATTTATTTCGGCTTACACGATCATGTTACCATGTTTCTCTCACGGTCCATTATTTTTTGGTTATTTACGTGTTTCAAAAGCCCAAAACTTGCATTAGCTGACCAAAAATAAGTCGTTTAATGCCATATACATTATGTTATTAGAATTTTAAAAAATTGAAATTTTCTCGTAGTCCTTTCAGTGAGTTGCAATTTTCACGATTATGTCTTACGATTTTTCAACAGTGCCGTAATGATACGGTTTGATGACATTTTATATTTTCAACAGACCGTCAGTTCTCTTACAAACACATCAAAATTTCCGCAAGAACGAAGTATCGGGGTAATACCTAGTATTATAGTATATAATTAGTCTAGATGTTTTTGCATTAGATTTTTGTTGCATAAAACTATTTATTTATTTTTAAGAAATCTGGTTTTAATCTATTACCAAGTGGTCAAAAGCTATTTACTCTGTGTTTTACCGAACTAAATTGGAACTATTTTAATTGCTAAAAGACTGAATAATCATAATTTTAAAATATTTACTTTTGTTTTGAATACAATTAATCGACGACTCGCTTTTTTCCCCTGTTTTTTTGGCACTCAGCTTCCCTCACTCTTTCCAACTTTGCCACTCTGTAAATATTCCTGATTCTTTTTGTTGAATATTTTAAAAAGATTCAAATTTATGCCTGGCATTACAGGAAAATAATGTTTACACATTTATTTGGAATCGTTTACTAATGGCAGTTGCTGTTGACATGTGGTACAAATTGGTGATAATTTTGTTATTTTGTATTCTTCTCCTTTTTTGCAATATTTTTAGAATATTATTACTTTTATAATATCAAGCAATTTTAATAAACTTAAAAACTTTTAAAGGTTTCATAAATTCTGAATTATAGAGCTTTCATTGCAATAATTCTTAAAGGACCGAGCATGTAAACTTCTCACTTCCGCACATCCTGATATTTTTATTTAACTCATCCTGATTCATATTTGCAAAATCAATAACTCATGTTTGTAAACTTGCTGGGCTGTTTCTGTTCATCCTTCCTGTTCCGAAATGACGCGCACTTGTTTGTTCTCAACGACAATTCACTGACCAAATGTTTTTAGAATTAAATCGATTAATTTAGTCAGATTATGATGTTGTCTGCGCCAGTTGCGCCAATTGGCAGCAAATACGAGGACGGAGCCGGCGTCCTGGCACAGGGGTGGCGCGTCTTCCCCGAGAGTTGGGCGTCCCGGTTCGGGCATGGTTGTTCTTCTTTTGTGTTCTATCTGTAAGGTATATGAATGTGCTCCCCTGCAAAAAGGAGCTGCGCAAGCGACGGTCATGAGTGTAGCCAAGTCGTACTCTTGGCCCTAGTCGGCGCTACTTCAAAAAAAGAGACGCTTCTCTCCACTTAAAACTCGCTGATGCCTCGACGAAACTGGTCCATGGCAAATGCCACTAATGACAACAACAGCAACATGAGGACGGAAAATAAACAACGATTGTTTTTTAAAAATCATGAAAATATTAAAATATTGCATCGTCATAGAGAGTATCCAAATTTATAAAATTTTGGAACTCTAGCCTGAGTGTGGAATAGAAACTTCATTAGCCCATTGAATTGTCCTCTGAAATCTGTAATTTATTTACGCCTCCCCCTCCCCGAAATCTGCTCTACAATCTCCTCCAAACCTGGCTTCAGCTTTCAATGGATATCATTGGCCTCGAATCGCCCAATCTGAAATCCTGCTCCAGGGCTGGCTCGATTGCGTATGTGTGAGGAAGTCAGGATAGAGAGATGCGAAGGACAATTTGGGGAATTCTCTACTCCCACATACCGTCTAAACCACCCAAATGTGGTACAGGATAGCCTGGTTGATAGGGCGTTGGATTTGCATCCCTTGGGCTGCGAGTTCAAACCCGCCAGCCGAAGGCTCTCCGTGTGTGTGTGGTGGCTAGCGCAGGCTAAATTTGCCGTGGTCATATAGTCCTCCATGATGAGAATAATATCACTGGGGGTACTGGGTCAGAAGTGATCGTTCTCTGTTCCAGATCTAACTTACTAACTGTGGATGAATGAGTGAATAAAATGCATGAATGAAGTCCTACCCGTAAAAAGAGGTTTGTGACGTGTATGAGCTAGATGTCTCACTTTTGCCCTCGTGTGCTCAGGAGTCCATATCCTCAGAAGCTACTTCACCCCTCCTTCCTTGTAAAGCGGAACACGAGAGCAGAAACCATCTCCAGTATGCCAAGTTCTTATTAATGTAAAGACTTCATTAGAATCAAACAAATAAGATTTAAAGGATATATGTTTCATTTTACATTCTTTTCCACTTTAAATTGAATAACTAATTCTGCGACTAAACAATTTATGATGCATTCACGATGAATCACGCGATTCTTCTCCCTGTGCATCGTAAATTTGGATTGAAATGAAGAGAAGCGATTGATTTCGTGTTATGTTTACAATTTCGTTCATTCGTATAGATGAGGGTGCTTTCTCCACAAGTATCAATCATCTCATTTACTCTATTACTGAGGATTTAGAAAACAAAATTCTGTGTTTGTTTGTTTTTTTCGGTTTAATTCCTTCGTGTTTTTGTGCATTTCGTCGTTCCCACAGCATCGCGGGTTGAGGACGCACACTAATGGATATCCGTTATTTTGACAGACACTGGAAGAAGGTGCCCAGACGACCATCCGCCTCGCCGTCGATCCGGACTTGGAGAAGACGACGGGGAAATACTTCATGGATTGCAAAGAGAAAGCAGTGAAAGGCAAAGCCAATGACATGAAGCTGGCAAAAAGTTTGTTCGAATTGAGTGAGAGGATTGTGGGCGTGTCATTCCCCCAAACGTGAAGCCGCCGAACTCCAAAAAGCAAAACAAAACCAAGGATTCCAGGCAATGAACTCGATCTGTGCATTCGATACCTCACGGGACAACTCCGATGACAAATCAACGGACTTTCTAAAGCACACCCTTCAAAGATCCGTCTCATTTTGATACATCCTAACTTCACTTTGAATGAAAGAATTTGTGCGAATAATATAAAGTGAAGAGAACAACACTCTATTACTAACGTAATGTTTAATAACGTGTTTAAAATTGCCACAGTTAAAATGATTTATTGAATTACTTTGCTAAATGAATTAACTATATTGGTCTTACATTTCATTTATATTGATGAACGAAGAAATTTATTGAAACACAAGCTAAAATTTGAGAAATTAGAGCCAACATCATTTAATATACTGGTTTTAATTGCATTGAGGCGACGCTAGTTAAGATATAGAGAATGTACAATTTACTTACATATTTTTCCATTTATTATGTTTTTTTAAAGCTTCTGTAAATAATGCGTTTGTTATAAATAAAATTATAACTTATTCTTCGTAGATAATATCTCAGATTGAACTTTTTTTGAGTTGTAAACTGAGTCTTGTTTCGTAAGATTTCAGTCAAAAAAATACTGCGATTTTCTTTTATATTCTTAAGAAAAAGTTATTAGCTATTAAGAAAAGTTATTCTTTTATATTCTTTGAAAAGATTTCTATTTTAATCTAACGTTCAAAAGATTAATCATCCTTAGTTTAAAAAATTCAATAGATTGAATATTTTGCATTATATTGATGAAACATAGTTCTTGTTTATAAAGGAAAAAAAAGTAATGGAAATTACAAAATATTTTTCTGGGAATTATATTTCCACTTTAATTCTTAAATGTTTTAATATAAAGGTTACAGATTTGCCATTAAAAAAAGACATAATAATGCTTTATTTTTCCCCACACCTCCACGAATCTTTATAATAAAGCACAATGTGTGTGTGTGTTGGCGCTGTACAGGCCAGACCGTTCGACCTACAGCTACCAAATTTGGTATATATATACCTTGGGTGCCGGGAATGTGCACCTCGGAGCCCTTTTTTGAATTTTTAATTAAAATTTTAATTAATTAAAAAATAAGCCAAATTTTAACGTTTTTTCACTATAACTTCTGAAAATATTACAGCACAGAATTTTTTTTTGCATCACGTTAAAGCTCAAAAAATTAGCTTTTCAATGATACTAATGTTTTGAGCTATAAATTAAAACTCTATTTTTAATGAATTTTTTTAACATTTCATTTAATTTCATTTTTCAACAATTTATTTCGCATGAAATAAAAATAAAATTTTATCTTCTCGAGGATCTCAAAAAAAAAAAAATCTTTTAATAAAATGTTGCCATCACATTTTCAGAAGTTCTGATTTAAAAAAAAGTTAATTACTATCGAAAATAAAACAGAAAAATATAATTTTCATCACGTGATTATATGAAATGAAATAAATAGGAAATGTGATATTTTTTAAACAATAAATGCAAGAGAAAATTTTTCTTGATCGTTTGCAATATCAAAATTATTAATTCAATAAATAAAAATACAAAGTAAAAATATATTGCAAAACTGCGTCAGTTAAAACTGAAAAAGAATTTTTAGAATAGCACCAAACGATAATCTTCTGAGAGAGAGATTAATTATTTAAAAGCAAGAAATCTTAAACGAACTTGAAAATTACGTCATTTCAAAGAAACGACGAAAACCGAGTGATAATAAGTAATAGTAAAAGATTTTTGCATTCGCGTTTTTTTTTAATTTTTAAAACAAAAAGAAATGTTTTGAATTGTTACTTTTACTTATGTGAAGAAGATGTATTGTGCAAATCAAAGAATTTACCTTCGCGATTGTAATTTATCTCGCATTTTAATGAATCATGTGAAATAAAAACGCATCTGCTTCCAACGATGCATACTTAATATTAAAGCTATACTGTTAAAAGTAGGTCAGCGATTTGAAAACGCATCTTCTTTCAAGCAAGCATACGTAATAATTAACAATGCAAAATTTGTAAAAGCATATAAAACTATTTTTTACCCGCATATTTGGGAGACATCAAAATTTTCTAACCAAAACAATATCATGTTCTCAAATGAGAAAAAAATAAATCAACTATCATTCCAAATTAAACATATAAAAATGTCACTTTCAACACGTTTCTTCATAAAAAGAAACAAATATGAAACATGATATTTTTGGAAAATAAATGCATGGGATCGTTTTCTATGGTATATTACTATACGTATATTACTAATCCAATTAAACAGTTTTATTTAAGACAAATAAGGCCTAAAATCTACAAGGCATCTTTTGTAATAGGAGCCCGATATCAAATTCTTAATTTTTTGGGAGAAACATAAATCTCTTAGCAATTGGTCCAAGTGAAATATATAATTAGTAGATTGAGGGAGAAATAGCTGATGAATATACGATTTTTTAATTTTTACATATATAATCTGCTCTGTGAATCATATTTAACAAAATATTCTAGAGAAAATAAGTCCTTAAAATAAAAAAGTGGCACTCCAATCAACTAAATTATTCATCAAAGCTGATCGATCTATGAAAATTTCAATAAAACTATTCGATAAAAACTAGCGATTTTAGATCACTTTATCAAGATATCAAAGAAGCCAATCAGAGTTACTCTAGAATAATTGGCTTAGATTATGAAAATGATGATTGTTCTAAACTTGCAATATTCAAAGCTGAATAAATCAGTCAGATTTGAAGAAGATAGAAATGTTTATTTATTTAAGAAGTTGAAATATTAAGAATATTTTACAGATTATGAATCTATAAGACTAAATAAATTTAAACCATAATTTTTTGAATTATATTTATAAACCTAAAAAAAATTTATTATTGAGAGCATTTATATGCATCTAAAAATAAAATTAAAAACTGAATGTTTCATTTAATCTGTGAAATGCTTGCTGAATAATTCCTTGAGATATTATAAATCATAAAAAAAATAATGTTTCAATTTCTGTAGTGAACATAAGACTTCAATGTCTGACTACTCTGCTTTCAGTTCTTAGTTTTATTTAAAGACATGCTTGGATTGAGTAAAGAGGTCTTTATATTAAATGAAGTTTCATTATTTCCACTTTAATTTAAAACTGAATTTTACGTGCACTGATAGAAAATCAGAGAGAGATGCGGAGTTCAAAGATAAGACTGCTTGAGGCCTATATAATAGTATAAGTGAATTATATGACTATCGAAATTCGAAGCTTAAAAATCTTTTGCTGAAAAACTTATTTTGAGACCAAGTTATATATAAAAAAATTGATTGAACCTATTAGTCGGAATTAATATTGGCGAACCGGCTGGTCGCCATAGGCGGCTAGTAAAGAATAACATCTAACGCTACCAATTGCTACATTTACGCATGCATAGTCGCCACCCATAACATTACAGCAACGACAAAAAGAGAGAGAGAGAAATCGCTGAGCTTCTAGATAATTTTTTAAATTGTGTGACAGGAGGAAAATTATTTTATTTCAATAATTTTCAGGCATTCTTATTTCCAGCATCAATAATTCATTATTGTTTTTTACTATGCAGTTGCTGCTTAACATTTATTTTAAAAATTAATTTTTTCACGCATTTGCGAATTAATGGGTATGAATCAAGAATTCTGGATTTGGACCAATTTCGAGGCAACGATTTCGTTTCTTGGATTATAGGCGATTTTTATTTAAGATGTATACATACTAACATAATTGCTGGCTTAAAGATAAAAACAAAGAAAGTTGTAACAAAATCCAAAGTCCTCATGCATCAAACCATTTTTCAATTACATTTTTTTCTTTAAAAAAAAAGACACGAAATACTGAAAAAAAGTAACGTGCATTACTTATATGTTTTTTTCCTTTGGGACAAAACTTAAAAATTGCATCTCTATAAATAAAATCGTAATACTAATTATGGACCATTGATTAGCTAAGTTTACTCGACTTTAAAAATCCTCTATGTACTAAAAAGCAGGTTTCCCAAAACATTCAGACAGCAAACTCTAGTGAATCGATTATAATAAAATGTAGAGACGCGTGTATTTTTTGCATGGTCATTTATGGACAAAGAAAATCGGGTACGGATACACTGGAAAAGCCTTTTATTAAATAGAAAATAAATATTTAGCAGATATTACAGCAATGGAGAGTGTTCACTACACATCACGAAATAGGCACCGTACACTTTGATTGCTAAGTTGCGATGGTCCCCCTCTACACACAAGCAGTCGCAAGACGGACGAGGCACTTTGGAGATGACTAGAATCGTTCAGCACAGCACGCGCCCCTCTACTTCGGGGCTTCTTTCCTCACTGCAGTGCCATTAAGAGAATAAAACAATCTACGGGGGGGGGGTACTTGTGCACTAGCAAGGAAACCAGTTTTCATTAAGTTTAAAATGGCAGGGCGATTTTATTACTAATCGCAGTATTTATGCACAAGCGTGCTGTTTGCTGCCGAGAGAAAAAGGCGGTTTGATAGAACACAAGTACCGCGGAACTACTTCTGTAGGGTATGGAGAGTACAAAAATACAGGGTGCCTTGTTTTCAAAGGCGTTCTTTCTTTTTAAGAAAATACATAGTTCAATTTTGTAAAACCTATTCCTGTGTTACATAAAAGTATTCAAGGCACCTGCTGAATGGATTGTAATAGCTCAAATGTACAAGAATGTAATATCATTTCATTTCGACAATACAACAATTCTAAAGAGCCATCACTAGTAGTAATAATATATGCATTTAGTGATTTACACAATAACAGCATCAGCATAATACAATCACGAGTATACAACATGAACTGCTTTGAAGACGAAGCTTCTCACAATTGTAAAGACAAACACAAATGTACATAATGAATGAAAATGAAAATAACTACACATGCAATAAAGTTTCAGTTCCTATGGGTAAAAGCAGGAACAGCCATTCATTCATAGAATCTGCATTTTCCTGCTTTCATTCGAAATGTTATTTTAACTGAGACACTGCATAAAGTTTCTTGAACGAATGAGCAAAAATATTTTCAATTAATGAAAAATATTATTACTTTCCATGACATTCACTTAGGAACTCTCATTCAGATAAATAATTCTGTGTTGATAAAAACAAGATCAGCATTAACTGGTTATAGGAAACAGATTCCCCCCTCTCACCTGTTGAGAAGAATAAAAGAAAAAAAATATGTTATTATGTTTAGAATTTTACAAAAATTCTAATTTGGCTTAGGTTTAAAGTACAAAAATCGTAATACTAAGTTCGCTCAAGAAACCGTACAAACGCACTTTATAAAATAAGTAAATTATATATATATATATATATATATATATATATACACAATTACATTGATTGGAAACGATAACAATTAGAGAGTCATTTTTTCATGTTACATTAGAGTGTCGTTTGCTAAAAATTCCATGTAAATAAAAACTCCTCTATTATCTTGGCAATGATAAAAAGACTCCCAGCTTCCGAAACTTAATTCAGTTATCTTTTAAAACCTTGTTGGATGCAAGACGCTCGAAGGAGGGTCTCTTTCGAACGTCCCCATACAGCTATAAATGCAAAGGAGAGCGCGTTGTTGATTGCCAGTGTGATCGATCTCTTGGTTCACAACTGAGTTCAGGACCAAGTCGAAGATTTCTTTTTTAAAACCAGCGGGAAAAGTCAAAAGCCCAGCGAGCAACCTTCGCACGCGCGAAGACTACCGTGGCGAGAGAGTCTTTCAGCTGATGCTACAGTCCTGGTTATTCCTCAGCACCTGTTCCAATTCCCAGAGCTGGCCCATGAAGTGAAGGTTGGGCGAAATGATGGGTCTTTTGCTCTTCACCATCTCGTAGGCCTCCATGGAGGAGAGGTTGTCTTTGTACATGAGGTAGCCAATGGCAATGGTGGCGGAACGAGAGATACCGGCTTGGCAGTGGACTAAGACGGCACTGTTCCGTTTACGAGCCTCGTCTGAAAAGAATAGAAAAGGCACTATGAGTTCATACAGTTTCTTACGCAAGGCAATGCAAAAGAATCACTACAAACAATCTTTATGAAAAGCGGTCCCTTTTTTTTCTAGTGAAACCTTCTCTTGAGTGGAAAAGATGGCCGGAGATTTAAGTTCGATAAGAAGCGCATTTTGAAGGCTTAAGTCTATGAATGGAAAGGGCTGCGCAAAAGAAATAATAATAAGCGTTAATAACCGAAGATAAATTGAACTCCGTTTCATTTTCTTCGATGTTTAATGGGTATATAGTATTTAGCTCGAAATATAATACGTAAAATTTCCTATGCATTCATTCGTAAACTTTTCAATAAATTAAAAGCTGTACTGTAATCGTACGAAATACAATGTATCAAATTGCATTATGATACATTGTATTTCGTATGAAAGATAAACATTAACTTTTGATTTAATCTTTGTTTAAATGCTCTCGCTTCTGGTACAATGAAATATTAATAAAACGAAATCCGCGGCATCATAAATTATATTATTCGGGCAATTATCATTAAAAAAAATCTTCATTGGAAAACACAGACTATGTCGGGACTTTAAGTGAAGAAACTGAAACAGATTTCCATTCTCAGATTTCACAAACAGACTCAAAGTCTCAGCGAAACAAAGAGATGAAACCCACCGATAAATGCGAAGGCCTTGCCGAAATACTGCTTGATGTTTTGCTGGTAGGAATCGGTTGCCGGCAGTCTGAGGAACGTGAATTCTTGATCTTCGCAGTAGCCAGGGACGTGACTGGTGACATTGAGGACATATTCGATACCCAGTTCTTTCAGACCGCTCGTGTCTTCGGCGTCTTTAGCATTGCCCACGTACAAGAAGGGGAGAATAGGGGTGGCCGACATATTATCCATTTCTGAGGTGAGGTCCTTGGGTGATGGACATTCTTCTCCCGGTGAAGGAAGGGACAGGCAGGAATCACTCTGACTTCTGGAAAATTCTCTCCATCCACCTATCAAAGAAAGAATGACCATCTTAAAGATAAAAGATAGAGAAAAGCAATTAATTCAGCTGGAACATTAGAATCGACCCTTACAAACCACGAATTGAACGGTCAACAGTAATTCGTCGCAAAGGATTATTTTTAATTGTTTAATATACAGAGTTACAAAATAGAAGCGAAAGGATTGAGATTATTTTTATATAAATGACAGAAAACGTTAGCTGTTCTCAAACTGAGATTATGTTATAGTGAATTTAAGGCTTACCATTTGCTATACTGATCAGTGTTAAAATGCTTTAATATACCATTAGCATTTTACCGTGCTCAAGTCGATTTTCAAAGATTCTATTAAAAGATAAACTCCTAACCACCCAGAAGTTAAACTTACATTTTTGTCGAAGGTGAAACTGTGAACTTTTCCATTTTAAATTGGTAATGGCGGCGCCACGAAGTACGTTGAAAAGGAAAATTCCAAACTAATGATTTTTGTATTTCCAAAGGAAAGTCGATCTATTTCTATAAAACATTATTAGAAAAACTATGTTCTAAACACTTCTAATCCCAAACAACACAAGCATAAAAAACAGATTGAAACAACTTGTTTTCGGCCAAGTTTTAGGAAAACACTGTTTATCCATTATTAAGGTTATATACATTTATTTAAAAAGTTCCATCAAAGGTTTTTGAAAAGAAATTGACGAACTTTAGCGAGAGAATAGTCTCAAGAGTTATCGGAGAGTAAATACACCTGCAGACATCAATGAGTCATATTCCTGCTCAGCAATCGAGTGCCGAAGCAGAGGACTCTTCGCAAATAGGCTTCCTTTAGTGAGTCTGCTCAGGTGAGTCACTTTTCTTAAGAATCCTCATTGGCTTGCCAGTGAATTAACGCTTGTGTCAGCTGTTTCTCGAACTGATTCACGTCTCATTCAAATCATTTTCGTCGCTTGGGGAAACAATGAATAGAAGGATTTTCACTAATTCAATTCATATTATGGATTCTAAAATACATAGTATGTATAGTTTTAATCTTCATAAAAAATGATAAGAATTTTCATTATGTTTCCAAATCATATTTTGAATTCAAATTTTAAAAGAGAATGAGAATGGTGGAAAACTGTTAAGTTAAACTTTTTTATATGATATCGAACGAAGCCAATGCCTCACAACGAAGGCATTAGCTAATTCATACAAAATCACGAAATTCTCTCTTCGAAAGGCAAATATTCGATTCCAAGTATTTAAAAGAATTCTTTCTAATGATAATGACTTCTTTCCTACATCAAGTTCAAAATTCTTCATATTAACGGAAGATAAGATCTTTCATTAGATTAGGATAATTATTCAGTTTTGAATGTTTAAGCTAGTTGGCTTTTTTTATCAAGTTATTTAGTATAACCTTAGGAAATACATTATTCAGTTAACAACTATCTTTACAAACCGTTTCTTGAAACTAATCGCACACTGGAGAAAGTTATGTCTCAATTCTCAAATTGCCGTTTTAAGAGAAACAGAGAAAATTTAAACTGATCTGTGTGAATGTAAAATTGATTTTCTTTTTCAATATTTGTAAATAGGAATTTTTTCCTCCTTCTGCATTAAAACATTTTAGTACATTTTTTATGATATAAATAGAGTCAAATATTTAGAGGGTTGAGATAACAAAAGTTGCGATTTTTTTTAAAGCAATCTTTTTTTATTATTATTTCTTCCTCTACTTAGCAAAGCGAATTAAAAAAATACTCTCTTTATTTGGCTTAAAAGTTTTGTAGGCATTCCCAACTTATGTGCATGCTCGTTTTATTGGGATTAAATTAGTGACATAGCGATAGGAAGGGAGTTTATGTTCGTTTGACAAACAAGTTCAGAAGTGGGAGGGAGAGTTATGAAAACAAAATGCTACACCGATCTTTCTTATTATAAAGTCAAACATGATAAGGTAACATGTCTGCCTTTCGCCCGATGAAGTTGAGTTGTCTTTTATTTGAAATATAGAGCAAATTACTTTCTTCATATAACGAAAACGTATTTACGAAGGTATTTCAATTGAGAACAAATATTTGACCCGAACAATGATATTAAAATACTCTTCGAAACATCCATCTTGGGAGCTCTGAAACTGACTTTCCGATGTTCGTGCTAGTTGATCAAAATGCAATTTCATTTCTGAGCAACGAACTGGGTTGGTTGGTTCTATCGCTACTTCTGTCCAAACCGTGTCGCCCAATTTTAAAGTATTTTGCTGATCGGGGATGGCGCCCTTCGGGCCCCGGATCCCCTATATGTCTTCCTTGTGTCCTGAGCAATGAATACCGATAGAAAAAAAATATGTTGTAGAATTCGATTTACCAGTGTTTAAGCGATTTATAATTTGAATACTGTGCTTTAAAAACTGTCCCTTGCAAATAGGCACTTTTTTGTTGTTGTAATTAAACTTTTCGCAAAGAAAATGACACATCAATAAGTATAATCCGTATGAGATTTTCAAGACTGCCCTTCTAAGTTTGTTTTGTTTTAATCCGACGAATACACCACTCTAAACTATTTTCATATCGCTTCCAGACCACTTCGTCTTCCTAGGAGGGTTTACGTCGCAAAGGTAATTTGCACTAAATTTCAGCGAATTTTGCTCGTTATTTTTAGTCACGCTACGTCCACAAAGGAAAGAGAGCTACATCATTCCGTGGGGGGGGGGGGGGGATTCAAACAATGCACCAATTTTTTTATGCTTTCGCCCCAACTTGGGAGTGAACGAACGCTCGGCAAAATGATGTCACAGAGTAATGACGTCATAGAAAAGCATGTGTCACTCTCATTGGTGACGTTGATGTACCATTTCCGTGGCTTGTGTCAGTCGCTAAAACGGGAGCTAATGCGTCCCCCCATCGCTCCCCGACCCCTTGTGTACTGAGTATCGGATTCACAAAACTTGGCAAAGGGACTCATCATACAGCCAATCCCCCCCCCAACCTCTCCCTTCGCAAAGCCGTCAAATAACGCGTGCGCGTAAAAGAAAAAAAAAACCCTCGCCGAGCTGAAGATTCTGTCGAATGAATCATTGGATGCTGTTTCACTTACATCACCAGAGCACTACGCAACTGAATAAATATTTATGCCGCAAGCAGGTTAAGTACTTCTCCTTTCCTCCATGCCCCTCGACACTTTTTTTATAAGGGGGATTGAATTTAAATCGTTTTCTGATACACCTCCGATGACTCGTTCCCTTATTTTAGGTCCAAAGAAGATGAGCTGCCCCTCTCAAGTATCATTCATCTTCCGAAAAATATTTCCATGCAGTTGTTACTTGCATAAGTTCCGAAGCAATTCAGAGAGAATGGCTGAGGGGTTAAAAAAAAACCCGGAATGAATAAATATTCGTATTGCCATACAGCGAATCAAGTTTTCACCATCCAGTGCATGTGAACACGTGTTTAAATAAATACTTGGAGCTCTACGCAATAAAGCCAGCATACTGCTTGTGTATCAATTTACGAATCCTCGCAAGAATCTCCGACCGAGTTACTGGGAAATATTCATACTGATCGTATTATTTTTATCGTTTACGTCATGAATGAGTAAAAATTCAATTGTAATTGTATTCTTTTAATGAATTACAGAAAATGGTTATCAAATAGAAGTTCAAAAAAATGATAAAGGATCAAATAGAAGGAAAAAATCTAGCTTTTTTATCTAACCCTTTCGATATTTTGTTATAAAACTTTATTTAAGAACTGTAATGTTCTTCAGTGGCTCAAATAAAGAAAGAAGAGGGCACTTTAAAGGAGGCAAAACTTTTAAAGCCTTTCTCCAGTTACTGGCCGCAGCAAGTCATTAGACTCATAAAAAGGTAATTCGTCACGTGCCTATTTATAAGCGGTAATAAATTTCCCTACAACTAACATTGAAAGCATGTTCCCCTTACATTTATAACAAAATTCATGTTTGTTTTAATTAATTCGAATGATATCTAATTCATTTTTTACAGAGAAAATACACTATGGATCTTGATTTTGACATGCACACGAATTTTGATAAAACAGAAATGATTTTTTTTTTCCAATTTCAACATATGTGAAAATATAAATAAAACGCTTCAAGTTTTCGAAGTAATTTCTATGAATATTCAGAAACAGGAAATATTTTCTTGAATGCCAACAGTTTCAGTGGTGATGTCTGGCACTTTTACACAGACTTTCCGATGACTGTGGGGAAAATTTGTCGCTTTTACCTTCTCAAAACTGCTCATATTACAAGCTTTCTTTCTAGAAAATTTCAATGTTTCCTTCGCACATCAGAGTGACTTTCACCGGCTGCAAGAGGGAATCCCAACGAATGTCAATTCCGGGGTGCGACAACTTCCGTCAACAAACTGTTTTCATACGAACATTCTCAGATTCCTGGTATTTTAATCGCCTGTTTCCTGCGAAAAACCACGATCGGACGTCAACAAGGGGTGTTTTTCGGAATCGAAGCACACTGATAGAGAGTATTGATGTTGAACGGGTTTCTTAATCAAAGCAGCAACCGAAATGACGTCAAATCGTGCGCTTCCTCTTGAACTGGGAGAGAGTTTCTTAAGCTAACGACAGTGAGAGTAAGTGTTTGAAAAATGTAAGCCAAATTATTTCGTCAAAGGCGCGACTTTTTTGGCCAATAGTAAATAGATGATCATGAACAACATTTCTATTTATTGACCGGAAACCAAATACCCCGGATCTCTCAATTTACAAAATAGTTAAAAAATAGAAATCGATCTACATTTTATATATATATATATATAAATTTACCCATAAAAAGTAAAACTCTCCATTGTAAATTTTTAAGTAAATGGTACCGCTGAGTAAGCCCTAAAAAAATCCACCTCACAAATACCATTCTTTAGCATTCTTCCCAAATAATACAATAAATTTGTATTTTTGTCCTTCCAATATTTTCTGATTACCATACGATTTTCCATTTAAAAAATAAACTTATAAAATTTTAAAAACACTGTTGCATGATTTTAATTTTCTTTCCTACTTTTTTCCCTTTTTTAACTATTTCTGTTTGGTTTCAGCGGCGCAGAGCAGCAGTTCCCACGGCCACTTTGACGCGCGGCGCACCTGCAGCGCAAGAGACAGTTCGAGAACGTCCACTGAACGTACGAGTTTACAAAGATAACGCGTCAATGCACCTGCATCTCAATAATAAAGTTAAGCTCTTTATAAAAATATGATTGTTTATAAAGCTAAAAAATTCTTTTTTTGATTACTGAGATACTTCAATATAAAAATATTCAAAAATTCGGGATCATGATTCAAAATTTAAAAGAAAAATGACAATAATAATAATAACTAACTTAATGGAAGTTTTAAAGTTGTTTGTTTCCCACAAATGAGTCAATACCAGGATTAATACTTGAAAGTTTGAACTTCAAATCATTTTCTACATTTAATTTTTCTTTTCTTCTCTCTCCCCCCCTTAAGTGAAGAAAATAACAAATGACTCAATGCAAATTTGTAACTGCTGAATAAGGATTGAGGACATTACTCTAGAACGGGACCAATGTTGCAGTCATAAAAAGCTATTCTAAAGGCTGTCACAAGATTAATGGATCTTCTTCATTTGATAGTATTTTTACTTCCTGTATGTAGTTTTTCTACAAAAGATTTCTGCACCATTTCCGTCTTCAAATGTCGAAAAGCAGTGTTTCAATGTCTTTACGGTCCATAGTTTTGAAACAGATATAGCAAAAACATTAAAAAAATGAGAAAAAAACCCAAATGAAGTTACTTTTAATCTTTCATCTTCATTCCAATGCACTAATTTAAATCAACTTGAGCTGTAAACCCCCCCCCCCCTCAAATGTAAGCCTGGCCGTAAAAAAACTTCACGTTTCCGAGAGAAAGAGGGTGGGGGGGGGAAGCGGCAAAGTCAAATTAGTCACCCCAGGTAAAGTGGTAAGATTATTATTTTCAATCAAGCGCTCTTCAACCCCCCACTTGGGGCATTTATCTGTTTATAAATCCGCACCTTAACGGACCCCTCTTTCCCCACGGGACAGGGCAGGGGGAACCGCCGCGAACTAAAAAGATACACAGAAATATAGAAAAGCGTGTCTATTAGTCAGCCATTAACGGTGAGCTGATTCCCCTTAACAAAAGTGCTGCCGACTCAGAGTGCGTGACGTCATAAAGTCGGATACAGGGGGGGGGGAGTGATCCTTACCTTTCGATCCTCGATAACGGACGCTGAGTGATGCTGTCATCGCTCATGGCTCACGAAGTGACGAAGTCCGCGGATTGTTGCTCGCAAAAAGTCGCTCACTATCTCAGAAAAATGATACGTTCGACTCGTGAGTAAAAATAAACATTCACTGTGCGTGACTCATTAGTGACATAAGTTTTGGCCATGAGAGAACTCAATACATGCAGGGGTGCTGCTAATAAAAGGGGTGTCCGGTTGAAACACTCTAGTTTTAGGTGTACCAGGGTTCCTGCTTGCAGCCTTCTACGCTAACAATTTATCTTTTCTTTAAAACTTTCAAATAATTTAGTTTAACTTATTAATTTTTCACTAATTTCATTGCTCTGTCTTTTACTTATTCAAAATGTTTGCACAAACAAAAACTCGTCTCAGCGTATTTTGCCACTTTTAACTAGTTGTTGTTGGTAGGAGAGGAGAAAGCAATCAATCCTTGACTGATTGACCGGTCATTTATAAATATCTTATATCTTTTAACATATATGATAAAATTTCACCCATCGTTTGTTAAATTGTGTATCCAATTTAATGTTTGAATATAATAAAGAATCATGTTTCGCCTTGATGTGCATCGTATGCCTTTCAGGTGTCATAACACTGAATTAAAAATGAAGTGTCCTTGAAAATTTAGAATTTCTACAATTACATATTTCTTTTACGAATTCGTTATTTAGAAAATATGTACAGAAATCATAGGGAGAAACTGTCTGTATCAAAAGAGCATTTTACTAAAGGAAACTGCGTGTTTAGCAATGCTTTCTGATTCGTTATGTCAGCCCCAAGTTTCATTTATACTATTCGGACAACAAAAGCGGAAGAACAACGAATCAGTTGCACGGTGAGATGGACTGGACATCATTAATTCAATCAATTAAGGACATTTCTAAGTTTTATGTCGGTGTATCTTAAAAATATATTAGCGCGATATCATTCATTATATTCTTTCCCTTTTTTTAACTGTAAAACAATACGAGTGAATCGTAAAAGACAAATCAGTTGAAGTGAAACCGCTAAGGGTTAAAAAAGTTATTAAATCGTAAAGATCTGCGCAATAGGTATGTTTAAGCTTTCCTGTAACTCCTAAGTAATTATCAAAATCAAAGTTTTTTTACAAGTTTATTTTTGCATTTGTAGCAAAATAAAAAAATAATAAATAAAAACTTTTTAAAAATAAATAAACAAATAAATAAAATTTTAAATAGCGAATCGCATGTTTCACAATGTAGCGGAAGATTTCATGTGATTCAGCAGAAATATTTATAGTTCCAAACAGAAAGTAAATCGCCTGATCATCTATCAAATTTCCAATAATATTTGACCAGCGGTGCAAGAATATTACTCATTTTACGGCTCTCATCTCCGATTAAAACTGCTATTAAAGAGAGATCGGAGGAGAAAAAAAAATACATCGTTTCAGGATTCGTGAGCACGCGGGCTGTTTTATTTTGCAACAAAAAAGAATCAAAAGAATAACTGTTTCGGCATTGAGGGATTACGTCTTCGAGATAAGAGTCCATCGAATGCTAGATGTGGACGAGAACCTCTAGCTATGCTGTGATGGACGTTTGATGGGCGGGATCATCTGTCATCCAACGACAAAAGACAAATTAAAATAAGAAGGCCGCTTCATACACAAGAAATGAACATGAATAAACGAGACTAGATCAGCGGCAAGTTTGCCTTCTCGATCATATAAAGCTGTCTAGTGAAATACTTCTGTTTTAAAGGTCTGCACAGGAATTTCATGGGTTTGTTAACATTTTGCCCGAAAAATCTCGCGTACAATTACTTTCAAACCTATCTTTACATTTTGGATTACTTGATTGCAAGAACTAAATTTTAATACGACGTGAAGCGAGTGCGGACAATGCCATCAACATAACTATTTCGATCTCCTGAATCACTCATAAACATTCCACATTTCGGTTAGGGGCTGAAATTCCAATAAAGAATCGATTGTGAAATATGTTTGGAATATTGAAATAAACATCAATGAAAAGTTAAGAGTACTCAGACACAGCATTCGAATTGGAATGTTTAACAAATGAACGGTTGTCCACTTCATTAGGCTGCTTATAGTTACAATTTGTATAACCTAAAAATTCTTCCTCGCTTTCAGCACATGTCCACGGAAAATGGAAGTACGGTTTAATTTAAAGAGTTAGATCTGATGTTCGGTTCGACGTTCAGAAGAGTATGGATCAGAAACTTAGAAATTTTGTTATGCTGGATGGTTGAGAGACTAAAAAGGGAATTGCCACAGAACTAGGATGGGTGTCATCTTAGAGCATAAGCAGAAAGATAATAATAATAATTAACAACTGAGCAGTTACAATAGCAAGTTGATTAGTCGACTGCATTTTTCGGGCCATTCATGGAGGTTAAATGGGCCCGTTACTCACCGGCCACCTGCCCATGATTGTCAGGGAAGAGCGCAGATCTTTATGACGTAATCTAGAGGGTGTCGTGGCCTCGTGATTCAGGGGACCACTCATGCCATGAATCACTCCTCCCCGGATATCAGCGTCCTCACCTAGGTGCACCCCTCCCACCGACAAACAAACTGATAATGAAAAGCAGAGATTTGCCATGAGTGGGTGCATTTGTCGGTCGTCAATTGCTTGACTCGTGCTCTTTATATACAGCCCCGGACTGCAATGAAGTCCATCTGTCTTCTGGGAGCTCGGCGCGTGCGAAGAACGATGTTTATGGAATGGCAAAACGATTACAGATATCATCGGGTTTGTTCAGGAGAAGATATTATCCTCACTTTGTAAATTCAAGCTTATCCTTTGTTTGGATGTTTAAAATGTTATTAATATCTTAAGTCATAATATGTGCTTTACATTTTTTTAAATACGATATACATTTTTAAACAAACGCCAGAAAATCGAAGCAGGTAACAATCGACACACACCCCAAACGGTGCAATCAAAAATCTTCCAATATCACGACTGACTGATAATGACTCTTTTATTTATTATTATTGAAATAATGGCGTATCTAAAAAGGTAACTTTTAAAGTAACGTATGCATTGTAAAGTTAAGCAAGAATGAAAATAATTTTTTTCATTTTCAAAAGACCACTAACGTTCCTTAGAAATACCAACAGTTGCCATGATAACAAATGGGCATCACTGTTGATAAACTGAGAGCAAAAATCTTCCCAAATATTCATCAAGTGCCAGTCCTAGGAAATCATGAATATTTTTCTTCAAGCAGAAGAAATGGCGCGAAGTCGAACCTAAATTCAGAATAATTAATCAAGCCTAACATTCTTTATTTCTAAAACGTATTGAAATCAAGTCTTAATTCAATGTAATCAATCATTGCTAACATTCCTTTCTCTAATCTAAAATCAATTTTAAAGCCTGGCCCTCAAAAATGATCATCGAGTTCTAACACACTCTCACAAGCGCTCGTCATTCTCCTCCTGTCAGTTTTGAATTAAATAATGACTCCACTATAAAAGTCATGACCATTCCAAGTTATCAATAAATGACTAAACAAAGTAAACACACTATTTTTCAAAAAATCTGGAGAGTCAATAGCACCCTCGCTTTATAAATAGGAAACGCATAGATTGCAATCATCGAAACTGCTCAGGTTCACCTGACCAAAAGATCGATCCGTTAGCGGGCCATTCTCGCGCTCCGATGAGTGAGTCGGCAAGAATTGGGCAAAGGGTAGGACGCGATTTCTCGTTAAGGGTTGAGGACGTGGGATTCAGCCTTGAACCGCTCGAGAAGGTTCACCTGATTGAGACAAGACGAACTGACTCTAAGATCGGACCGATCCAGTCGGCTTTTGGCCTTGAAAAGGGATGGTTTGGGAATTCCCTCCATGACATTCTTGGTCTGCTCCTGACGCGGATGTGGGTTTTTTTTAATATTATTTTTTTAAGCTGCTCTTTCATTCACGGCCGGACACACATCTCCCCAATTGCTGCAATCTATTGATTAAATATTTCGCGGTGAAATGTTAAAAGATGAGTCTGTCTAAAGGGGAAACACCCTCATCGACAGAACTAAAAAAAGAAAAAAAAAGAGTGATATCTTTACCTCGAGTGATGTTGAATAAATGATAAGGTCTTTGGAAATGACAATGCATTTTCTTGTCAGTGCCATTTTTTGTTCCCCACCACTATTTTGTAATTTTAATCGAATGCTGGTAAATGCGACTTTTTTTTAATTATAAAAAGGGAATTTTGTGAAACTAAATTCTTAATAACGCATTAAAATTGCATTTGGCATACAAATTCAGTAATTTTAATGAGGATTCATATCAAATTTGAGCCAAATCTGTCGAAGGATCGATTGTTAATCTTCATTTTTCACGGCAGTGCAAACACGGCGATTCAAAGACCAAATGACTTCACTGAAAGAAACATGAAAAATTGTAATCGTATGTTGAATTTTGATTCCAATCGGCCGGCTAAAAAGGTTTCAAAATACATATTCGATTTTCTAAGATTTGCCTACCAGCTGCATCCCAGCGATTATTATTATTATTATTTGATGCCAAAGATGAAGGTCGTGTAGGTTCTTTCGTAAGTTTTATTTCTCAACACACAATCCCCGGTTTTCTTAATTATTCTGTGAAGCAGGCGACTCTCATGTGTAGGATTCTGAAAATAAAATCTGAGCACTCTAGGCGTTCAAGGTCTTGTCTGAATCTACAGTTGCAATTAGGAATGAGCGAGGATATGAAACCTTTTTATCAGACACTGTGCAAAAATATTTCGGAGAAACTACTCTTGCTGGTTTTATATTAGAAACTAAATAGAAATTTTGAAAGAAATCAAAGTGTCCATGATTCCATGCTCGAAATAATCACAAAACTATTAATTTTTTAAAAAAAATTTGTATTCAGTGTCGCCACCCAAAAAATTTGTATTTTAAAAAATCATGCCAATCGTAACCCTATACACCAATCACCTGATTAAAACACAACAATCATTGTGTCAACGAAAACGAAAAAATTATCGAGATCTGATTACAGGAAGAAAAAACCGCCCTGCGAGATCTCCAGTGCAAGGACCGGCAGGAGGACGCAAATGGACAACGTGCTTACCTTTCAGCAGCACGGGCCTGGCTCCAAGTTCTCTGATGGATGCGATCACGGGCGACAGGGGATGGTCCTCGGTCACTTGGTCTGCCTCGGACGTCCCATCATCGTAAACCACCACCTCTTCTCCCCTGCAAGTCTGCAGTCTCTCTTTGGCATCTTGGTCGGAGATAAGATCGCAGAGCCCCAGCCGCCCCATCTGCAGCCTCCTCCTGCTGATGCGGTCCGAACAGCGCAGTGACACCGCCCCGTTCACATGGCCGCGGCCGAAGGCAAAGGTCGGACGGCAGTCGAGGACCAACGGCGAAGTTGAGCCCTTTCTCAGGGCAGTGTCCAGTTCGGAAGGAGAAACCAGCTGCAGAGGTGGGTGGCTGGTTTTGCTAGGGCGGCGCCGGTTCGGGGCACGAGAAGTGGGTAGATAGAGCATCTGTGGACGTCGACGATTGTGGTGGTGGTCGGATAGGATGGTGTTGCTTGGAAGTTGAACTTCCACGCCCCCAGACATTCTGGAGGATGCGACTGAGGGAGAAAAAAAAATTAAATTAATGGGATAAGGATTGTAAATTAAAGACAATCAGCTCAATGACTTGGACTGAATCTGCCGTCAGCGATATGACCGTAAACACTGAATTTTGTTTTCTGTATGTTGGGAAGCAACAAAATTCTTCTACTGAGATATTTATAATGCATTACTTCAAATTTTAATTTTGCATTTTGCTAATAAAACAATAGGAACTTCATTATTTACATAAAATGTTATACTCTAAGTAGCTTCCGCATGCTAATTTGAAAAGTCCAATATCTAATCTCATTTGATATTGAGAAAATATCAGGTTTGACCGGCATATAAAACATAATATATATGTTTGGGTATTTTCAAACAATGTAAATGTGAATAAAAATTTGTTCAAAAGTATGCACATAAAATTAAATCCTCCCCCTCTCTTTAATTACATAGACAGTATTCCATCGTAGAATTCAAACAGTCAAAGAAAATTTGAATTTCATAATCAACTAGATTCTTTAGTTAAAGCAAGAGAAATTTTGATATAAAATATTATTCAAAATTTAATTAATTGCATACAGATTTCTGAATTTTTCAAATGTCAATCTGTTTAAATAGATAGAAGATTATTTTTTATAACTTTATAAACCATATTCTTTTACATTCACAGATCGAAAATCAGAAATAAAATTTGAAACAAACGAATTATCACACATTCTTAAAGGATGATTGAATAATAATTATTTTAAGAGCAATGATAAATGATTATTTTAAAAGACTGCGCATTAAAAAAAGAATATCCCCAAACATCGGGGTGTGCTCAGGTATGAATGAAACTCGCAGAGTGTGTTTGGGGCAAAAGCTTCGTAACTTACTCATCGGAGCGGAAGGTCGCATTCACAACGGAACGGATGTCAAAGTCTACCCCTTCGAAAACGTAGGAAACGGGTGAAAGTGAGAAGGAGGGG
The DNA here is from genome assembly GCA_026289955.1 of Argiope argentata. Taxonomy (NCBI): domain Eukaryota; kingdom Metazoa; phylum Arthropoda; class Arachnida; order Araneae; family Araneidae; genus Argiope; species Argiope argentata. The sequence continues at coordinate 6,601,412 of JAOUZG010004505.1, read as the reverse complement.
GGGGGACTACAACTTCCGGTGTCCCACATGGAAACCATCTGCGTTTCTGATCGAGCCTCTCCGTTTTCGTCTTTGAAATACATCTTCACAGAGAGAAATCCTGATAACGCGTATTATCGTCTGCACATTCGCCATTATCAGAATAAAATGGCGACAGCGAGAATACAAACAATACTTCCAGCTCTTGCTTTTTTTATATTTATATATTTCTACCAATATGTAAATAAAACATGCACTATCTCATGAGCGAATAAATTTGAAATACTCACCAAAAATGCAGATATTTTATAATTCAAAATAAAACATAAATGTTCATATCACTATCAATATAATAAAGATAATCTGAATTGTAAAGCCTGAGTCACATTACTTCTTAAATTTCTAATTTAAGAAATTACATCATTGGTTTATTGTTTAAGAAGCAGACCATAGTCCGGGGATGAAAGGATTGCTAGCAATTTTGAAATCAGATCCAGTAATTTCTTTAGCTTGCACGATATAAAGCAATAATTTGCATACGTAAAGCGTGTAAAGAAACAAAAATGTGCGAAAATAATTGCTTTCAAGAATATTATATTTATTTTAAAACCAAAAAAGTTTTAAAAAATCAAATTAACGAAGAAGTATCAAAAAATTTGTCAAACAAAATAAGAATAAAATATCTTTAATTTCTAATTAAGTTTTAACGTGAAGGAAGAAAATAGCTCATATTCTAATGTAGTAGTTTTTCATTTATTAATAATATTTATATTTTCAAAAACTGATCACATCGAATTCTTTAATGGTTTAATAATTTTGGGAAAATGGAAAGTAAATGAACAGAGAAATCAAAACATTAAAATGCAAAACAAGATTTCTAAGTTGCAAAGAATATCTAATTCAACGAACGTTTATGAATAAAATTAGTTCAATAAAGTATTTATTTTAATAAGAATCATAAACTTTAATGCAAGTATCTAAATATTCAATTATTCTAATAGGGTTTTGGAAATTCAACAAGAAATTTTACCCGTTCTTTCTGGTGAAATTTTAAATTGCCACTCTTGCAAATTATCACAAAAAAATTGATAAAATATTATTAAACATACAAATTAAAAGTTCTTGGTTCTAAGATCATTTTTCAAAAGTTATGTTCCATACCAAAAAAATACGTTTTGAGACTTACAATTCTGAATTGTTCGACATGTATAAGCCCAATCACCGTCTAGATCCAGTATTAGGAAAATAAGAACGTTCCGAATGACTCAGTAGATCGTTTGGACACCCAGATAATGCGTCAGGGAATTCTTTAGATAAAGAAACGGCGTGAATTGGCTAAAAGGTTTTCCATGCAGCGATACCTTAGCAGTACACTCTCCCACAATAAAAGTTAATTTTCCACAGCGGAACAGCAATTTTAAAAAAAAGTCAAATCGGAGTGAGAAAAGATGGACAGATTCGATTCACACCGCCAAACGAGATTTTCCAGTTTAAATCTAAACAGCTTCGAAATGGGAGACCTTCTAAATTCCTCCAAATCGCGGCTGCCTTCATCTGTGAGTCAGCGAGTTCGCGTTGCCAAACGTCCTTGCCAAACTTCCAGCAATCCGTAAGACAAGGCCTTTTGATTTCGGAAAATGTTCATTGAGGTGAGGTGCGCAGAGAAAAACTGAAGTGGAAGCTGCGAACTCAGCAGAAAGGCGCAGCTTGAACCAGCGCTGAGTCACGATGACCTCAAAAACCATAAGACAGGTGGAAAGAATGAAGTGTTCAGCTCCGATGAGGCCGACACGCAAAAAGATTTCTTTTTCCTTTTCATTTGAAAAATCAGAAACTCATATTGATTCAAACAGTTACAAAATGTGCAGACTCCATATCGGTGGGGGGGGGGAAGAAAGAAAGCGCTACTTTTGAGGACACAGAAACAAGTTTAATTTCAAAAATAAACTGATAACATCAAACAATTAAAAATTCCTTAATTTTTTTTTTAAAAAAAGGTCGGCTGAAAGAGGTTTAAATTTCTCAAAATGGAATCATTAATTATCAAACCGATCATTTATTATGTATTAAAAAACAAAAAGAGGCTGAATTAATTACCTTTAGCTCTTATATTCAATATTGCTAGACACTTTATTAAAATATAGATTAAAACTTTTTGCATAGATATAACACTGAGATCTGTTTTAACCTTTTGGGCGAAAATAAATGCTTCAAATTAAGAGGAAGAGAAACGCCGCAAAGATTTGTCAAATATTATAAAAGAAGTTTTTCGGTTTTATAGACGGTAATTTGATTTTATATAAATAACAGTCAATTGTAAAACAATTATTATATAAAATACTTAATATTTTTCAAATATTTCATCCAAAAACATCAGTAAAAAAAACTTCCCAAGAGAAAGGATTAAAATTATTATTCTAAATCAATATTTTAAAACGCTTTGCGCATTTTCATTTTTTTTTTGTTGTCTAAAATGAAAATAATAATAATACTGTGGTGGGCATTATTATTATTATTATTCGTTTTTTGATTCTAAAAAAGAAAGTATCAGAGTAAACCTAATATTTACAGTCAGAATAATAATATTCGAAAGAAAAAATTTTCATTTCGTAAAGGAAAATGAATGGCAATAATGCCTTTTTTGTGACCTGATAATGATTTTAATGATAATATAATAATAACTTAAATGTTTATAACATAGATTTATGCATTTCCCGCATACTAATTCGCGGAAAGAAAAGTGATTTGTTATTTCAAGTAGCAACAAGTTGACTGCAGTTTCTGATTCTGATTCTTCCAATAGTTTATACATTTTTATTTGACACAGAAATGACTCCATGATTACTTCTTGAATTAAGACATTCAAAATTAGATCAATGTAAATATGCATTCCTCTTTTTTAATTGCTGCTATCATTTTCAATCAAGGAACAACCAAATGACTGTATTATTGCGTAATCAATCGAATGAACCATGAAGCCTTTACCATTAATGCATGAATCACAGATTTTTTTTGTATGTGCTATGAGTGAATCATAGTTGCGTTCTATTTTTCAGTGATGTAGAAGGTCTTGATAAAATATTGCAAATGCTATTTTCATATTATATACATGTATATGTATTTACTGTACATTTATATATATATATATATATATATATATATATATATATAAAGAGTTAATTCTTTTTTCTATCTCTTCATGAAATGTTAGATTTAATAAAATAAGAATAAGAATTCTAAGCAAATAATTTGGAAGAGTGCACTTATTTATTGTTAACTGCCATTTCAAAATTTATCAATAATTTTTATTACTGATAAATTTTCTAATTATTTTTATAGGATTTAAATTTACTTTTCAACTTATATTTACGAAAATGTATTCTAAGTGATAGAAACGTTCAATCATAACTCCAATAAAGTTTAAAATTAACAATCCCAAGTCTAAAATATTTCACAAAGACAACAATCCTTAATAAATAGCATATTTTCAATTTTTTCAGAAATGCAATAAATTCAACTTAATATATTTAAAATTTATTAAAATTATTTTAAATACTAATAAAATCATATATAAAATAAACCGTCAATAAAGGTAGGTGAATTCTTGTCAAAACTAATATAAAACAGTCACATCTAAAATAAATGATATATCAAATAAAAATAATATATATATATATTGATATACGAATTTTTACCGTAAGTTTCATTTATATGGGAAGGAAAATGCTTCTTCGTTCTTAGTATACAATAAATCGTTCGATAGATAACTAAAATTATGACACCACTCAAGAATAGTAAGGATATCTAAAAATACAAATCTACAAAAACCTATGTAACATATTGCATACTAGAAAGAATTTCAGAATTTTTTACATGATCAGTGAACATTTCTTTAAGAATATACTTAATGAATCGATTTTTTACAATAGACACAATATAAAATCTGTTGACAACAAACGATATCGAAAAGTCAAGAAGTCCATATTTAACGGTACAAGAAAAATAAAAGGCTTCCTCGTTACGTCAAATATCAAAATTCTACGTCTACTGTTTGATTTCGTACACAAGTTAAGTTTTCAAAGACTGGTACTAAATATTCAAAATTATTTTGCAACTCACCAGATAAAGGGTAATTTATTATTCCGAAACTTAAAGGCACACGCTAGACTTTAAAATCTTTTCCAAAACCTCTCTTCGAAGAACGTTTTCTTGCTTTTTCAGCCCTTGCAGCCTTCCGCGGGGTGCGCAAACTTCGTTGTGAGTGTGTGTGTTGTTTCTCCACCGGGCGCTTGCGTCAACAGAGCCGCATGAGTCATCCTTCGAAACGGATGACGTCAGCGTTCATAGAGCATGACGTCACGAGCCATGCGGCATTTAGGACACCTATTTGCAGTCGAACGCATGATGCGCTTCTTTTATCTTCCCAGACGGAGAAATCCGTTTTTCCTCCCTTCTTCTTCCCCCCTTCTATCGGATAAGTGACTAAAATTAATAGCTGCCTTGTTTTGTGGAGGTTAAAAAAAATCATCGTGTCGATTAAGTAGAGTAAATGAACAGAAACTGTAAATGGGAAGTGAAGGTTTAATGCGTCTGCGCGCTATCTTCGAGGGCGCTTGTAATCGTTGCCAGGGTGATCTGCTGTGCTCTTGAATATATTCATATGTAAGGATTAAAAGCATTTCCTGGTTCGGATACCGTTTTCGTAAACAAAGGAGACTTGATGGAAAAAAGTGAAAAATATTTTTCATATTTAATTGAGAACAAAACTAAAAAAATAATAATAATAAATTAAATTTTTGGGGGTGGGGGTGGAGAGATAGATGAGATTCTAATCTTAATCAATCAGAGAGGGTTATTTATTTATTTTTTTTCGATTTGATGCATTACAATCTCCGACGCCTAATCTTAATTAAAACTTTCCGAACAATTATAACATGATAATGTTTTATACTTGGTTCATTTGTGTTTGTTCTTTGACTGAAGATTTTTACGTCCATTCCATTTGCAGAAGAAGGAAGAAATGCCAATCTCAAAATATTAATATGTTAAAAAAAGAACCAATTTTTTGAAATACGTCGCAGAATTTTTTCTTAGTAAACATTTTAATTGGAATTTTGATTTGTTTTGGGAGAACTATCAGAATATTCTCAGTGTCTGCTCAAAGTGATTAATGTAGGTGTATAAAAGAAAAATTGTTACAAGATTGTGCTTAAAACTAATTTTAAAACATCAATTAAATTTTTTTTTAATTCTTCGAATACAAAATTGGTAACCCTAAAAGATTCATATTTTAGGTCTTAAAATTATTTTTTAAAAAAAAAAAAAAGGTTCTTATATGGTAATATAGCTTGAAGTCATTGAAGAAGTAAAATTTGCTTAGTCTTTAATTGATTAAACAACTCAACAAAAAAATCTTTTTTGAGCATACATTGCATGAGTAACTACGTTTGTACACATAAAATGTAGTGGAGAAGGTTTTAAGGATGTATGCATCATTCCATCTGCATTTAGTGACAAGCATCTACAGTTTATTGAGTTAAGACAGTCTAATGAGCGTAAAGAGAAATTGTTAGATGAGACATTTGGAGTCATGTTCGTTTAAACGCAGTGATCTTCATCAATTAAATGAGTAGAATAATATATAAAAAAAGATAATGACTAATAATAATAATTAATTACAAGAAAATAATTAACAATTAAAAAGCAGATAAATGGCAATAATAATGCAGGGAAAAGCAGAGACAGAAATTTTAATTTTTAACTAGGAAAAAGACGAATGCTTCAGAAAATTACATCGAATTTCACAAAGCATCGATTGTAACACTGAAATGTAATAACGACATATTTTTCCCCATTCTTACTTTTCATGCATTAAAGAAAGCGATCAAAGGCGTTCATTGGATGCGCATTTGAGTTCGGGAGTGCAGTTTTGGAACGTTCTGAATCAGCATTTGAGTGTTGTGGCGTGATATCAGCCACAAGTGAGCTTCCCGGCACCTGTCAGAGGACCGCTTTTCATGTTTGATCCTTTAAAATATCAGTATCAGCTTCGTTACTTAGTGAAATGGAGCATCAGCATTATCATATCATTCGACTTGTAAGTTAATTATGTTCTTAACAAGTTAAATAGAAATTCTAAAAACACTGCTGTGGTTCCCAAAGCCGACTGGATTCCGACCCATTTAACAAAAATTTAAAAATCTGCGACTCACCTATTGGCTGCTTTGAAGAAAAGGATACATAAATACTGTTGATGCTCGGTCATGAGTTGCTTACCTACTTAAATTGTACTGTCAAAGTTATTTCTTAACATTGATATGAATGAGAGGAAAGAGCAGAGAGTACATTCATTGGTTTTCTACAATAAAGGTTTGGAGAGTTTCAAAACAATTTTATTTACCATTCTGAATAGAATGTCCCACAAAATAAGCTTTTTCAGGAACGATCGAGTTTTATCGTGAACTGTAAAAATTTCGGATCCGATTGAACCTTGCAGATACGATTTGAGTTCGTTTAACTTGGAAAAAATATCCGCCTAATATGTTAACTTGAGAACGAACTCTTCCCCCAATAGATGTTCAATATATTTTGTTTTTCCTTCTAAGTAAATTGTTACTTCATTTCGCAGTTCCACTAATCGTGTCAGTACTTCTCCACTGGATAACCGAAATGCCTCCGCATGGAGAAGAAAAGATGCAGGAAGACTACCCATATCTTCACTCAGCTTTTGAAACAAACGCGCTTGTGAGGGCCTTGATTCAATATAACTTACAATTTGTACAGCTGCAATGAGAGCAGTTTTTAAATCGTCAGGTAATGCTTTTGGAACCAGTGCTTCTCTGTGAAGGCTACAACGAGTCCACAAAGCACAGGGACTTTCTTCAAGAACTCTTGTAAACGCAATGCTGTTTTGCCCAAATTCCCCCCGCACCGTCAATGCATATACCGACACAGTTCTTCCGTTCTGAACCTTTTCTTTTTATATGGGAATCGATTGAATTGAAAATTCATTCGCCCGTTCCACGAATAATTGGCTTACGGAACAAAATATCTCCATGCACGACGTATAAAACGCACAAAAAAACAACAACAAATAGTTGAGACAGGCCTTGAACGTCGTTAGACTCATCTAGTTGTACAGTATAGTATTTACTTTCAACTTCTCTTCTAATTAGTTCATCTTCTGTCCACTCAGCCATTTCGTCAATTCGTCGTGTAACAGATTTATTGGATAGTGGCATGTGGTCTATTTTCTTTTCTTCTTTTTCACCAAACATGGCTCCAACAGCATTTTTAATCAATGACTAGCCGCCTTTGGCGACCAGTCGGTTCGCCAGTATTAATGCTCGCTACAATTTTCAAATAATATTTTATGTAGTTGTGTCTCATAACTGGTTTTTCACCAAAATATTTTAAAACCAAACAAATTTTGATAATCATATAATTCATTTATAGTATTATTTATTATTATTTTCTTCAGATGATCTGTTCACTGTACTACTCATCTTTCTCTTTCTATCCGAGCAATGATTGTGCCGGAATTGATATTTTACTTAAATGGTGGAGGGAAAGGTCTAAAATTCTGTTTTTATAGAGTAATGAGATTCAAATTTTCATAAATGTAAACACACTAAACAAATAAAGACACAATTGGTTTTCAAGAGATGCAAAAGCTTAAAAACAGCTTGGAAAATGCCTTGCACAGACGAAATAATGGTGACACACGCACCCTTCTTTTCTTTTCTATACTTTTTTTCTTCACTGTTTTTCTTTTTATAAACCCTTTTTCCGCTTTGTTATTACTTTTTTTCTTCGCTGCCCAGACTTTATTTTGAGCAGGCATAGATTAAATATTCATACCGACAAATAATAAAAGCAACTATCTTCTTTCTTTTTTAAACATCCCGTTATCTATAAATGAAAACCAACTGACTTCGCGTATTTCTTTCAAAACAAATCATAATTTATTACTTCCTGCTATCTAACTCACTCGGTGTGGGGGAAGGAAATGAAAATTTTTTGGCGGGAAAGTAAGAAAAGTGTCGTTTTAACTATTTTCCACGTAGTTTTTTTCATTTTTTCTCTCCATAAGAACCATCCTCGTATCCTAACGAAAATATTTTTAAAAAATTAGCCGAATCGATCAAGTCGTTCTCCAGTTTTGCTCTTAGCAACGCATTTCGAGCTGCATTTTTATTGATATAGATAGATAAGACTAAGTCTTCACCAATGGTGTGAGGTTTTCCCGCTCTGGCAATCCTCAAGCTAATAAGGTACGAAACATGTACAGCATTTTCATTAATATTAAGGAAATGTGTAAACAGTATTTTTTGAATATTTCATATTCAACAATTTTCTTTGAAAAAAGTCTACTGGCTTGTTTTCAAGACGAGAATGCTCAGTTTCTGTACGACGCTTTAACTCACTAGGACGTAAACTTTCGTTAGCTAATATTTCGTAGCAGATCATGCATTGCGGATGCTAATCTAAGGCGTCATGATTCCTAGTGAATCCTAATTTCAAATATTCATAGTCATGTTTTCGTACAACTTTCCTGCGCTTTGTTTCATGTGACCTTGAAAGGGAGATTCAGTGCCACTTTTGTCAAGTAACAGAGCATCTTATGCATTTTATTTTGTTCATAATCAACTGACCAATGAAGAGGAGTCCACCCCTCCCCCTCACAACGGCAGCACAGCCCCCCCCCCCCACGCTTGCCGTCTCGCGATAGAGATATCATAAACAGAGGGGGCGCACTATACGTTTGCTTGCAAGCGAAAGCGTCCGCTCGGTGGAGAGGAAAAGAAAACTCGCGGCTGCGTGCTGCTGAACAGGGTTTCAATCCGTCCTACATTTCAAGGTCCACTCAATATTTGCTCTCAACCCACCAGTGGATCGCGACCCATAGTTTAGGAACATGCACTACAGTATGTGTTAGTGTTGTATTTATATTTTTGAAAGAAAATGTATCATACGAAATCAATTCATTTTATAAAATTAAAAACAATCTCTCTCTCTCTCTCTCTCTCAAAAAAAAAAAAAAAAAAAAAAAAAAAAAAACAAGGGTTTGAGATCCGATCGGTTTTGTGTGTCTGATACAAAATAAAGTTCTAAGCATGAAACGAACATCCCATGATGTGATAAGAAAATTTTGAGAAAGTAGAACTATATATTCATTATTTGTTTCACGTTGAAGATTTTTTAAACTTATTTCTGAACTGCATTTAAGGACTACAATGGGATTTCTTGTCGTTGTTGCCAAAACCTCAACCCCAAAACAACTTCATGTTCTGACGTGACAATAAGAGAAGTTAATTTTTTAAAAAATGTGGGTGTGGGAGAGGAATATGATGACGTAATATCAGTGAAAATGATCACGACTTTCGTGATACACTTTTTTCTTCTACTCACTTTCATTCTAGACGTTCCGTCAGCATGATATCAGTGGCGATTAGTCAAGGCATGATGCCGAGTCAGTGTGACCACAATGTAATTGCTCAGCCTGTGGTTATCAGTTGTGTATATTTACACTCCTAGTAATGAAATTCAGATCTTATTTGACATGCTTTTGGCAACTGCACAGTGGATGACAAAAGATACCAAGAATAGTGTTTTGATTTCGGAAGAAGAGAGTAAAGAAGAGGGGCAGTTTCGTTGGATGGCACCCGCAGACGGCGAGCAAGTGCAAAATGCGTCTCGAAAGAACCAGTAAATCCTTTTTGACATCTGTGCGGGGGGGGGGGGTAGAATCGCGCTAAAAATGCAGATAGTGTGTATTTCCAGGGGGAAGGGAGAAAAAAAACTGAAAATTAACGATAGGTACGAGGGAGTTTCTTAAGAATTCAATTCAGTCGCCATTTTTACAGGCAATACAATCGTAAGCATTTCATATTTTATTCAAGAATAGTAGATGGTACAAGAAAGTAATGGAGCCAATTCACATGGCAAACAAAACAGATCATTTCATCTAATTGCCAATGTAACTTAAAATCCTTTTCCATATTAAATAACGGCGCATCAAATTAGTCTCGTGCGCTAAACGCCTCTCATTTCAAATAGCAATTAACAACTGTTATAAATTCCTTAATGTAATTTCAACTAATAAATAGTAAGTAAAGAAATTTTTTTAAGTCTCTGCTTCCGTAATTTCCCCCTAGTTTTTTACATTAGTATTTTCCTCTGATTTCAATGACGTCACCTGGAGGCGTAATGCATGGCCCCCACCTTTCGAGCAGCTGTGGTAGTTTGAAAAGAGATATTTGAATCGAAGAAGATTCTGATATAGTACTTAAATATTTGTTTTCAAGCCCTTACATTAATTTTATGCCGCTAATTTATTCTAATATAGAAAAATGACAGTCAACGAATTTAAATAATTTATTTGGATTGGACTGGATATTATAACTTAACATGCTGAGTACTTATAAAATAGCCATCGCGCTTCATTCATTATAATTCAGCAATGAAAATTAACAACACCGTATAAGGACGGGCACATTTTTTTAATTGTTCCACACGTCTTATGCCGTTGTTCCGGGGCCCATCCAAAGTCGTTGGCAATGACACGCAGCATCCGTAACGCAATCTCGGTCAGCGGTCGGTTCAGCTCTGAACTTGAATAGAAATGCGGTAGCTCTCTCGCGCATTGGGAAAGAGCAGGCAAGGGAGCAGAGATCTGCTTCTTCTCTTAGACATCACTAAATCTGCAGATTATGTTTGTTTTTTTAATTATATCACATCGATAGATGAGACTTGTACAATTTTCGTGTAGTAATGGATATGCGAGAGATTAAGGGCCCTTGGACACACTCTGTAGCTGCGTCATCTCTTTTTAGCGTGAGAAAAAAAATCATGCTGCATGCGTGCATTTAATTCGCGAACACAAACTGATTCCATTAGACTTGCCACTTTAAGAAGAAAGTGAGTGCATCCTTAAGTGGGTAGCTCTACTATGCCAAACATGTATGATCGGCAAATTCTGATATTGAATCTAGAATAGAGTTAATACAGTAAACATATTCATCAGAGTAAATTCATATTTAACAGCTCCAGAACTCATTAAACAAATTTCTGATCTTTTTTTAGTCATCTCCCGAGACTAGAATACAAGTGCAAATCTTAGATGACGCCCATGAAAGAATAATTCCAATGCATAAACATTTGGTTAAAGAAGGAATTGTTGTGACGAACTCATGAGATAAATGAATTCTTTTGAATCATGAAATTATTACTATGGTTCAGAAATGAAATTCTTAAAAGATGAAAGCTCTTTCAAATAATTTAATGCAAATCGAGGTCATTAAAACATTACATTAAAAAATGTTTAACAATAATTTAAGTAACCTTCATATTTTAAAAAGTTATTGAGTAAAAAATATTGAAATTCATTTTTAATTTAAAAATTGAAGGTTCATTTATATCTTTGAAGAAATTCTCTCTGATCTAAAAACGTTATTGATTGTTTCCTGTATTGCTGAATTAAATGTCCAATGTCCCTTACAATGATTCCGTTCTAGAGAACAGCATATCATCTCATTTTCATTACAGTCACAATGCACTATGGGATGCGTACCTAATTAGCCATCTATTATCCAAAAGAGAAGTTAGAATAATGTAATCACTACACAAGGTAATAAAAATCTGTACCGTAATAATTCAAGTCATCTGAAACTGATAACTCTCACCCGGTCAATGGTGTCAGCAGGAATAAAGACGTTTTTGAAATTTAATAAATCCTTTTTACTTACTCGTTTTAAAGACAGCATTGAAATTGACAAAATATGATATTGACAAATCTTCTCCTGTTTGGGAATTTTTTTTAACAAAATGAGTTTATGCCTATAAATATGCACGCGAAAGTGATAATTTACAAAACCAGCCAACTAGATGGATGAAATTTACCCCTCTATCAGTCTCATCATCAGGGAATTCGAGACCATTCTTAGAATACAGATTCCGTTTTCTTTCCTTTGTTACGAATTTCGCAAAAAAAAGTATCATATTTGGAAAAATGCTTGTGATATTTTTGCTTTTCATGTATAAAGAGTGTAAAGAAGTTACAAAACTTCCCTCCTATTCTAAGAGACACATGTTTGAACATTATTACATCTGGTCAGCTATGGGATGATTCCTTCCTTTGTGGTAGCTTTTGTGAATTCTCCCCTTTAGTGTCACCATCTGGACGGGAATAGAATCGAGATAATAGACCACCCAAGCGGTTTACGACCCTTTAAAGAAGGGAACAGTGTCAAAACCTCAGATGTAATTATTATCCTATGGGACCTCCCGAACTTGAATAAGTTCCGATAATCAGCCAGTCATGCATCTTACGGACCTTTGAAGAAGAAGTACTAAAACCTCCAGATGTGTATATTTCCCTATTGAGAAGGGTCTGCTAAGGGCGTGGATGAGTAGAGAAAATTCCCACGATTAACATCTGACCACTGGGAATATTTCTGAAGAATTATTGGATGATCGGCATCTCCAGCTCACCAATGCGAATCGGAGAGGCGGAGTCTGACCGAGGTTAAAATGGAAGGTTTTGAAAGGATTAGAGGCAGAGTCGAGCTGTGAGCAGACGACGGGACGAGCTGATCTGACGAGAAGAGACGAGCAGAGATCTGAGGAGCTGAGCTGAGCTAAAGAGCTGGACAGCTGAAGAGATACCACGAGATCTCGAGTTTCTTGATTAAAGATCTACAGGAAGTAAATCCGTAGATCTCTTGAGCTACCTGCAGTAGCCGGATATGCTAACAGCCTGTTAGTTTCTTTGTGTTAGTCGTGGAACTGTTATCCCAGATGTAAATATTTCCTTGCATATTAATGACGAATTGCTGTTTTGTTATTGTATAAAGCTGTAAATAAAACATTTGTGTTTAAACGCTACCCGTTTATTTGATCGACCCGGATCAAGTCATTACAAGAGTGTATTTTGGCATTTTTCTTTGAGGGTACATTATTCTTTGCAAAACTGAAGGTATTTAATACACATATTTATTTACAAGGTGACTGGAATTATAACTATTAAAAATTTGTGGAACAAGGTCGATTCCCGATTAGTTATATACTTTTTTTAATTTCAAGATTATATATATTTAGATAAAGTAGTTGCTGTGGACAAACATCAAATTACCACAATACAAAAAGAGTAAAAAGTTTGGATTTTTATTGATGGCTATCGAGGGAAGTTTATTGCACACCGAATAATAAGGCATTTCTCCCAGTCTTAGCCACAGAGTCACCGGACCGACTGAGCCGCCGAAAAGCTTTGAGCTGTCACCGTGCTGAATGTGTTTTGGGCTCTGAGCGACCGATGCACTCATCACTCACACAGAGCCGCGCTGTGCCATTTGTAATTCGCCCTCACAACAGTACTGTGCCCATAAGGGAAGCGAGAACTAACCACCGTACTGTAAGAGTCTCACTTTGAAATCCGAGGTATCCCAACCCCTTCCTCAGTGAGAGTCGCAAGCACACTCATTTTCAACGTGTATGTGACAAACTTACGTAATAACGTACGAGACAAATAAAAGGGGAAATATTCATGATTTTTTAGTTGTAATGATTCTGGCTGCCAAAGTGCACATGATAATTGTATTGTGTTGAAAGCCCTACCTCGCTTAAAAATTCTATATCGAACACATTTCCTATTTTGAAATTCGATTATTGGCGAACGAAAATTTAAGTTAAAGACACATTTTATGCGTTTATGTAAACCTGATAAAAAAGCTTCTTTTTTCTGTTGTTGTTGTTGGTATATGTCTTGAATGATAATTTTTTTTACCTCGAAAGCTCTAAATTCCGTTGATTTTCTAACGAAATATAT
>JAOUZG010004505.1:6566704-6587508 GCA_026289955.1 Argiope argentata | reverse complement strand
AGCGCTCCCGGCTGGATTCGAAGAACTCTGCAGTACATATTTCTTTTTTCGTAAAATGTATCATTTTTGATGGCCGGCGCCAAAAACTTGAAATTTTGGGAAAGGAAAACCCCAATCCCTCAACCGGACGGTAAACAACAAAAGTGAAAGAGAAGAGCGCAAATTTCCGCTTAGTTTTCAAACCACGACTGGAAAAGAAGACGAAGAGCGCGCAAAACCCATTTGCGGTGTTTTTGAACCTGCATTTTGCATCAAAAAGGCCGGATAAAGGTCATTAGATTCGACACGAGTGCGCTCTTGAGGCCCATTGCCGGACACGGCCGCCGAGTCTGCTGGCGCCCGGCGATGGACGCATTTCAGGACGTCGTTAAAAGTAGGATTCTTGCAGCAATATCTTTTTATTTCGGACAGAATTGCAACAATAGACAGAATAATTAGTTTCTTCACCAAAGTATATTGAATAAAATAAAAGGCATAGGCTTGTTTTTACACATCCAGAATCATACAACAGCCACAAAATAATAATTATTATTATTATCTGTCAATTTTAAACTCGGAATTATTGATTGAATGGATTTTAATTCTGTGCCTGGATGTGAGATTTAATTATTATTTAACGTTAACTATTTAACAGATCGTAATAACTAATTAGGTTTAAAAAAGCAGATAATTATCCTAAAAAATAGCAAAGACAAAATACAATATAAAATAATATTTTAATAAATAAAAAAAGCATTAAAATTGCGTTAAAAAAACTAACAAAATTTCCTATTTGCCATACTTGAAACGCTTCCAGCTTATTTGTTCAAGAATGAAGAGTAGCCGCCGAAAAGAAAAGAAATAAGAAAGGGACTTAATCGGTATAATCCATCGATTTACAAAGGTTTTGGAAATGACATTCAGTAGCCCACCTTCAACGCCCAGCTATTCGCAAACCACATTTAACGGTATCGATTTCACCCGTCCACTTTGACGAACACCACAGCAAATAAAGTTCTACCTTAAATTCTTAAGGTAGAACTTAGCTTATTTTATTTTTTATTTAATAAGTAAGTAACATTAGTAAATATAAGTACTCTGATGGGCTCGCAGTGCGCTTAAAATGTGGAAATTGCGAAATCAGTCTAATGTTTCTTCATGTGAGACTAAGAGTACTGTTGAAGTTTTATTTCGCAATATCTTTAAAAACTGATGATAGGAAAGGGATGCGTGACCATTGATAGCGTATCTAAACGTCACGAATCTTCGAACGAAATAAAAACTGGCGAAATCGACATTTTGATTGGGACTGGGCGACTCTGCCATTTTCTCCATTTCGCATTTTCTACTAAACAAATCTTTTGAGATCTATCTCGAAAATGGAGAGTGAGAGAAGGACAGGTGGTTATTGAAAACCTTTCTAGCCTTATAAGCTACCACATAAAACAAAAATTGATGAAAACGAGCTATGAATGGGGGTTTCGTGGCTTTCCATGATAATTTTAAATCCATATAGACCGAGAAAATATGTCAGATGGCACTGATAATTTTAATATTCGCATTTAATTTTATGGATCTATGTTGACTCGTCAAGGATTTTATAAACCTCCAGCCGCTGCTTCGCCCGTATTCGTTAGTTTATAAGAGGCTTATAAGATGCTCTTGCATTTATTCGCTTTTGAATCTTTCCCGAAAAGGATATTTGCGTATGGGTCATGTAAGTCCAATAAATCATCCTCATTAAAAAGAGTAATTAGGGAGTGGTTAGCTTTGATCCGCTAAACGTATTAGAGGTTGGCAAAAAGTTTTGGCGAGAAAATGTATTGATAGTTTAACTAAGTTTTGATGCTTAAGTATGCAGAAAATGCTTTGATCTTAGTATTAAAAAAATTTTCTTTTTAAAAATATATATATAAAGATTCACTGGAAGGCCTAACAGACCTCTGAATTATTCTTCCACGGCCAAAGTACGACACATATAATTTTAAAACAAAAATTAATAAATTGTAAAAATATAAATATAAATCTGAATATATATAAATTTTGAAACTTTTGAGTAAGACCTGAGGATTAAAAAAGAATTGCAAATAAGTAAGGAAGCATTTTCTCTATTTTTATCTTACTTTTCAAATATTTAATGTTTATTTACGTTTTGTAATGTTTGAGAAATATCGATTATTATTTTGAAATATCTTCCATGCGATTTTGTTTACCTTTCATGGCATTGTTACAAATTTAGGTAAATTTGAAACACTATATCGTCTTGATTTTTCATTGATGCTGTAATTTCTCACAATAAATACACGACAAATACATAAAGGATGCTTGTGGTAAGCATTAATCGCTGAAAGTGTATTCAGATCAGCTGACACGGAAGAGCAGGTCGCTGCGGATTGAACGAAAAATCGTAATAAGGATTGATCAGTCAAATAAACAACAAAGGGAAATAGGCCGCAAATTGAAATTTTTTTAAAAACAGATCTGGAGGAAAAGAAAGAAAAACACACAAATCTGGAAAATCTTCGGAAAATTTCCTTTTTACTTTTCAGTGTAAATTAAATGTTTAAAACTTATTATTTTTTTAAAATGTGATTTTTTTAAAATAAATTTTTATTTTTTAAAAAAATAATATAAATTTCCTTATACTTCAACTAAAATGCTGCTTAAATAATAAATCTGTATCTCGATGTAATGATAATCCATTTGAAAGTAGTATTGAGATGTTATAAGAAATTTTATTCGTTGTATTTTGTCTAACAAATAAGGAAATTGCTGTGCTTTCGTAATTTCATGTGCATATTGAGAAGTTACGCCCCCAATAAATCCTTTATCTCTATCAGATTCTAAATTAAGACACACACACATATAACAGCACTGAAACAGAGCGAGAACGATTTAAATCTATAATGCTGCTATTTTGCAAATTGATATTTGGAAGGTGATACGACACGTCATCTCATAAAAGCAAAACATCCATACTTTGGGATTTCTCTAAGTTATTTATAAAATTTCAAAAGTATTCCTTTTTTCTTACCTTCATTTCAACGCCATTAAACTTACTTAACTTTACTTCAAGCTCAAGGGGCAACTCCTTTCTTCGTTTTTTCAAAGACTGGACAGTTATGAGAGGAAGAAAAAGAAGAAGAAGAAGAAAAGAAAAAAAACTAAAGTGTGTGTGTGTGTGTGTGTGTGTGTGTGTGTGTGTGTGTGTGTGTGTGTGTGTGTGTGTGTGTGTGTGTGTGTGTGTGTGTAAATAAATTCCAGCCTAAAGTAATATTTTCGATCCTCAATATCTGATGCTAGGTTAACAATGTTGGGGCTAAAATTTTGGCAGAATGAAGTTTTGACACTTGAATTTGATATTTTCATAACTAGTAATAAAACTTTGCACGGAAAATTACTGCGTGTTGTATAAAATATTTTCTTTGACTCAGCATTCCTTACTCATTCAAAAGACTATGCAAACAAATATACAGGGAATTAAAATTTTGGATCAGTGGCGTATTTTAGATATTTTTTGACTCTCGGCACTGGTCGCAATGATCTCTCTCTCTTAATAAGGCTTAGTTTCATATTTCACTGCACTTTTAACACGTCGATTATTTTTTTTTTTTATATACACTTCAGGGAAATGTTATTCATCTCTTATGATGTCAGATTACCGGCACCTACGATAGCCTATAATATTATTTAAGCAAATGGTCGCTTATAAATAATTTAATCACCGTCGTCGCTTCTAATGGCACTTGCCATGGACCTGCTTCGCTGTGGCATCAGCTATCCTTAAGCCGTATGGAGCGTCTCAAGAGTAGGACTTGGCTACTCACTCATCACATTCGCTTGCACAGGCCCTTTTAACAGGAGATCACTTTCATACACTTTACAGAGAGAGCACAGAAGGACAACCCTGTCCGAAGCGGGACTCGAATCCGGGAAGCCCTCATCACGGGGGAGACACGCTACCCCTATGTCAGGACGTTGGCAATTTAATCACTAAATGAACGTAATACAACTTATAGGGATTACTATAGATGAATTATTAATATTATCCTAATAATTTATAAATCAGGGGATTTGTATTAAGTTGTCCATGAAGAAAATAACTTTTTAATTGATTGTTCTCGTCCTAGTGGCCCTTTATGACCGTGCGGTCGGACATCCGGCACTAGTTTTAACATTGCTTATGAAATTTGTTATCACCAAACCATTCGCGTATCTGTAAGGGAAAAAAAAAGAATTCAACAACTCATCCTTTTGCTCTGCCAAGGGTTATATTTGTGCCTCGTAACACATTCACTCCGCTTCGCAACCTTTCACCGTTTGGCCAATTAGCCGCATAAATTTGAGAGGGGCGTGCCCGCAGCATCCTTTGAAACCGTCCAATGGACGCGCGTAACCCCATCCGAGAGAGAGTTGATTTTTCCGCCATGCCACAATGGATGACTCACTCGCGCTGAGTCGGAGTGGTCCACAACCGGAGTGCCACAGCTCATCCGCAGGAATTTATTTGGTCATCAACGAAACTAATCGGAGAAAAATCTGATCTCGCTACATCCGGACTTCAGGCAAAATGAACCAACTTTCGATGTTCGAAATACCCAACTTTAGGTTATTTTAACTCATTTTTTAGAAAGGAGTTTCCGGAAAATTCTTTATTTTTCCTATTCATGACTTGTAAGCCTCCGATTTGAATAAACAATCCCTTTTCACAATTCCTTAGAATGTTACCAGAATGCAGACTTATTGGAGTTATAGATTTCAATGTCCCAGATTCCCACATTACCTGAAAGCAAAACTGTCCCCTGTTGTAGATCCTGTAATCTGCTCACTATAGTTGAAAGATGTATTCTTGCAGATTCAAAAGTTTTCTCGCGATATTCAGCGGTCATTGAAAATTTTATGCAAAATTCATAGTATACAGATGAGGTTAGAACTCGCATTTAAAATTTAAAGAAACCATTTGCTCGAAACACAATAACGTTTTATGCATCTGTCGACCCGCTACTTTTGAAAAATTCACTCGCCATCGAATGCAGTCGTCGGGCCTAGTTAACAGACCAACTAGTTAAATATTCTTATTAAAATATTCTTACTTTTTTTGAAAATTAATTAAAATCAGATTTTAAAAGATAAGCAGCAGTAAAATCAGTATCAGTGAAAAAAAATTATTTTAAAGCAGTTGAAAAATAATTTTTTTATGAGTCTCAAAGATAATTTAAGAAAACCCGAAAATTTTCTTTTAATTTCTGATTCAATAAGTAATCAAAATTTTGAAAAAACCACTTGCAAAATTTATCAACTCAACTCTTAGTCCAACCATTTGCTCTACTTTGTTCGAGTTTTAAACACTTCGCATTTTCCCTTCGAAAGTCACGGACTGATTACTCCGACCCTTCCGAAGGCACTTGGAAAAACTAAAATGATCGCACCGCTGCTAAACAACACTGGCGGGAACTGGGGTTGAGTCCTAAAAGCCACGACACAGCCTTTCCCTGAGGAAGTACGTTCTATCATCAATGGGAGGAGCTAGACTCCTACCTTTTCGTTACCCACAGGGTTGGCGAGAACCCACCACCATGCCGGAAGCATCTCATCCTCAATTACGAGGTGCTCAGCACTGGATATATACCATTTGAAAGATAGAAGTTTAGTACTGGAATTCAAGTTCTTCCTGAGAATATACTAGAGCAGTGAAATTTAATACCGATATTAGTTTCCGAGAGCAGCAAAATATTTTATATTTTGTTGATCTCGTTTTTATATTATTATTATTAATTCATATAAATGTAAACATTAATTAATAGCAATAATATAATTATTTATTTATGTATGTTTTTATACTATTTTTATTTTAGAACTCTTAAGAAATCAGTTACTATAATTGTGGATTTGTGACGCGCAAAGCCAATTAAAAACGACAGACACGGTATTTTAACTGAATATAAGGAGGTGCACGACTTTTAAAGTAACAACAGCAATTAAAGAAAAGGTGGGGAGGGGAATAAAGGAGGCTGATTGAATTCCACATAATCAGGCAGGCTCACATCGAACAGCGTCAACGCCCTCCGATGCTGCCCTCTTCTCCCGAGCTGCCGATCGGGAGTGAAGATGTGATCGCCATGACGTCACTCTGGGCGTAGCCAACGCATGGAACAAATATAAGTTTAGATAAATGATATTTTCACATAGTTGTCGCTATCTAGAAGATAATTTGTAAGATTTATATTTAGATTCCTTGATAAAAAAAGAAATTTATTAAAAATTTTAAATTATAGGGAACAATTAAAAGCCGTTTTATTTTTTTTATTGACTACAGAAATAAAAACTGATTTATATGTGTAGCGGGGAAAGTAGTAAAAAAATTTTTAATCAGAAAAAAACTGAAAAGAAATTAAGATACAATATAATAATAAAAAATAAAGTCTTGAATATACAATTAAAATTAAAATATGTTATAGCCACCTCTGGGGACCTACAGGCTCGCTGAGGACATTGGTTATATTTATTTTCAGTTATTTAACTTCATGTTCATGATCCCGTCAAACGATCAGACATTAAAGTCGTGCTATTTTAAGTGTCTTATATATATTGTGTTCATTGTGTCTATGAATCTTTCCAACAGAGACCCGTCCCGTGACATCGCAACATGATTAAAAATAGAAATGTGAGGTTCGTTTATCTTCTGAATCACATGGTATTGTAACTTCATTTTTTATTCATCTTCTAAACTGCAGGAAAAGGGCCTAGGTCCTCTAAAATTTGAGAAAACGCCTATCTTTGAATTTCCTGTTAAAAATTATTTCTGCCTGGACTCTCCGAATATTTCAAAAGGATTGGACAAATATTTTGCGAGTCATTTTTATAAACGCGCTATTAAGAGTCACACCCTCTTTAGCTGTTTTATTTTCCACTTTTTTGCCTTGAAGTGAAGCAAAGCACTTTTCGGAAATGTTCACTCGTTGTTCGAGTGCGACCTCGATGACTTCAACTCTTCGAGGAGTCGCTCGATGCGCTCATCAATGTTCGGATCATTTTTGAGAATAAAGTCGGCTTTTTCAAAATTGCGAGTTGTGGCTCACTTTAATTCTGATTGATTTAGAAATGCCACTAGTTAAAAAAAAGAGAGAAAAGACACCTTGTTTTATTATGAACGGTAAAAGGTGGTAAATTTCTTAATTAAAACCGTTTTTTGAAAAGGTTTTAAATTTGGCTATCAAATTCCGTGGGGTTGAAATTAATGACTTAGTGTATCTTTACTAAAACACTGTAAACTCAACAAAGGCAACATTTACAACTTCTCTTTTACAATATAGTTTGTTTCGCATAAAATAGGGATTTAAAAGTTTATGTAGGTGTTTTTAAATTTATTTTTACCCAACTCATTCTTTGTTTTTACTTTGTTTGTTTTGAATATTTCTCTTTCAATTTATATGATTTTAAATGGTTTACAATTATTAGAGGCATTAATAAGCCTTTAAGGGGAAAAAAGTAAGAATTTCCTCAACATATTGAGCCTTCGGTAGTTAAGTGGTTCATCGGTTCACTAACTGCTTTCTAAAATTTTCAATTAAATTTTTTTATGGAACTCAACTTCTTCATACTTGTTTAAGCAAAATATGCTTAAGATTCCTATTGTAAAGAAGTCGTAAAACTTATCGCCCTTTTTTAAGAGACACATGTTCGAACATTGTTACTTCTGGCCAGCGGTGAGACGATTCTTTCCTTTGATATACATTGTGTTTCTTCCGCTTTGATGTTACCCTTTGAACCTGAAAGGAGTCTAGGTAACAGGCCACCTATGCGGGTTACGGCCCTTTCAAGAAGGAAACCGAGTCAAAACACCAGATGTAACTATTTCTTCTATGGACCACCCGAACTGAAATAAAGTTCTGATAATGAACTTTATTTCAGTTCAGTTATTTCAGAACAACACATGCGTTTACGGCCCTTTGAAGAAAGAAATACTGAAACCTCCATATGAGAATTTTTCTCTATTGCGAAGGGTCTGCTAGTAGCGTGGAGGAATATAAAATATTCCCATGGTTAATTATTGACCACTGAGAATATTTCTGAAGAATTATTGGATGATCGGCATCTCCAGCGCGCCAGTGCGAACCTGAGAGGCGGAGTTTGACTGAGGTTAAAATGGAAGGTTTAGAAAGGAAGGGACGACAAGACCAGCTGATCCGGCTAGAGACTGGACGACGAGAGCTGATACGGCGATGAGGAGTCGAGCTGATCCGACAGTAGCTGTGAGCTGAACTGAAGAGCCGGACAGTTGAAGAGATACCACGTGATCCCGAGTTTATTGATTAAAGATATACCGAGAGTAATCCGCAGATCTCTTGAGCTACTGCGGTTGCCGGATATGCTAACAGCCGGTTTGTTACCCCTTGTGATAGTCGTGGAACTATTATCCCAGATGTAAATATTTCCAAGCATATTAACCTAGATGAGGACGAGTTGTTTTGTTATAGCATAAAGCTGTAAATAAAACATTTGTATTTAAACGCTACCCGTTTATTTGATCGACCAGGATCAAATCATTACACTATCTTGACACCCATAATATGAATACCATTGTAGAAACCTTACTCTGTTCTGTTCAGTGCCCTAAGTGTCTCTCTGTCAGCTCTCTCGAAACTTGAGCTTTAAACGGATTTGGAAGTGATAATACAAAAACTTATTTTGCTGAAACAAAGCATGCTTTTTAAACGTATATATGTATTCAATAGGTAGAATCGTAGTTTTGAAATCTTATGTGAGTCACAAAATATTTTTACGATGCAATATTTAAAATAATTACTAAAAAAATCTTATTCAACACAAAACTGATTTTTATCGCAAATAGTTTATAGTTTTACTTTCCATTTATTTTTTATTCTGTTTAAATTATTAAATATACTTATGAAAAAAATTAGGAAATCTAAATTTTATACAATCATCGGATCCTAATCAATTACTGGCGTTCCAGCTTTTAAATAGAGAAAGCGATTTTATTTTCAGAGACCATGCTTGCCCAAGTTAATAAATTTTCAGTATAACTATTTAGGATGACCAATTTCATTAAATCTCTCAGTTTAAGTCATCTTTCTAAATTTAAAATGTGAGTGTGAATTAATAATAAAGATATTTTGAAGATTCACATAAACCTTTTTCTCACATTTACGTTTCTCGGAAATTCCTTGCACTTTGATTATTTCCTTTCTTTCAGACACATGCTGAAAATTGTACTTTTCATTGTTTAGTTTGTAGTTGAAGATTCAAAATCTTTTACTTTCGGTTGTTGTCAAAGTAAGACAGTAGATTAATTTTTTTTCTTCAAATTTTAAAGTGCTGTAAAAATTATTTTTGCAGTGTAATATTTTCGATAATTATTTCGGAAAACATCAAAATTCTGTTTATTTTTAAATTAAGATTCAAATTAACATTTCGAGAGAAAAAATTAGCTCCAAGGTGCACATTCCCACTCTCTAAAGTAGACATGTTCCAGATAAAAGGTCGATCTGTCGAGCCCCGAAATGCATGCACACATGCACATTGATCTGTAAGTAAAGGTAAAAAAATATAAATAATATATAAATAAAAATCGATCTACATTTTTTTTAAATTATAGTTATTTAAAACTGTAGCAATTATTAACCATGAAAGCAATAAAATTTAACATAATTATTACTTTCTCACTTTAAAATGTTTGGCTATTTTTGAGAAAAATAACTAAATTCATTTTTTTTTCATTCCTCATATAACTTCTATTCTAATATTTCTTTATTTGAATGTTCCATTTTTCTCAATTTGCTTCTTCTAAAATCATGTCTAAAGCAAAATATTGAAAAGTAAGCACATTTTATTCAAATTGCTTAAATTTTTGTTTGTATATGTTGAGATATCAATAAATGGAACTAAATAACGAATTTTAAAAAAAATTTTATTCGAAAATTCATGTTAAAAAATGTGCGTGGCTTTTAATTTGGTATGATTCACAGCAATTTTTTTAATTATTATTGTTTGAATAGAGTAAAATTAATCTCTGTGAAATAATATTTTCACAAACCATCATGGAAAAGACTCAAATCCAGCTTAGTTTCTAATTAGTCAATACTGTAGTTAGAATTTAAAAAAAAAATCGATTGGAGGTGCACGTTTCCATTTTCCGATATGTATGTGCGAGTCAAATTCGACCTGCAGAGCGCCGGTGTACATCGACCCCCCCCCCCCCTCAGTGGAGACATGATTGAAGTCTCGATCGATGCTCGCATTTCTATCGAAATTTCGCGATTTTACGTCTTCCTTCCGACATTCATATTTTTTCTCAAAGTGATAAATTAAAAAAAAATTAAGAATATTATAAAAAAGATATGAATTGAAATATTTATTCTTAAAATAAGAATAATACTGATGCGAACTAGTATATTTATTATTCTAACAGAAAACAATAAACATACAAGTTAAGATATTTATTTTTGGAGATTTTTTCTGGAATTGTAATTGAGAATTTTTTCTTCGAGGTGAATATGGATATAAACCTGAAGAAAGGCGACTTTTTTGGTTACTCCGCTCACAGCGTTGCTCCGGACAGCATATAAACTAACCTTACATCGATAGGAACCTTACAAAAATTTAAGCCCGCTGATTGGTTGGACTCATCCTACGTCAGGACCTGTGATGTCAAATGATATATTTGTGTACTAATAGCGATCCTTTGTTCTTTTTTTGACATAACTACTTAATACATGTAACTTTTTTTCATTCTTTTTGAAATGTCTGTGTTTTCGGAGACTAAACGTCCAACTTCATTTTGCAGTTTGAATCATATGCACAGAATGTAATTACTGTTCGCAGAGATGTGAAAAATTTAGAATTTTTAAGGGATAAAATAGTATAATAATAAATTCCCATTCTTCTAACAACGAATATTTCTTCATGGAAGATTTAAAATAATTTGTATAATTTTTCCAAAATTTATTTTTCATGAAAATTAAGCATTTAAAAACTTATCTTATTTTCAATAGAAAAAAATCTGGTGCCAAATTTTTTTAGGCCATTCTTTTTTCTCAAATACGGAAGTTGAAAGGGAAGTAACTTTCATTTACCCAATTTTTTTTATTTTCATTCAGAAAAATTTCAAGGATTTTTAAATGAATTGTTGTTTTTTTTCTTTCTAAAATAAACTTTTTACAAGGAATTTTTTTAGACCAAAATTGCTACATAAGCGTTAATTTGGGGAAAATATTATAAATTCTGTTGTGTTTTTTACAGATATAACTCAAGAATATATAGCAGACAGAAAGCAGCACAATTTGAAGCTTATAACAGTTGGCTATTCAAAATTTTTTAATTTGAATGTGTTTTTTTTATTCACGCAAAAAAATTCTAGTTAGCTAATTTTCATAATAGAGGGCGCCATGGTGTAATTTAAATTCGTTTCTAAAAGACGGATAATTAGAAATGTTTACAAGTGAATAAAATAAATGATACAAAGAAACATATTTTAATTGATGCAGAGAAATTTTGTGTTCACAATCTATTGTTTATTTTGAATTCCGGCTCGTGTTCGTCAATTTTCCAAAATTTCGCTATCCCTTTGTAGCATTCTTTTAAAATTTTCACATCACTGCGTCAAACATTTGGTTTGGAGTAAAAGATTCCACTTCATTATAAAATGGCCGGAAGATTTGTCTCCAAAAACAGAGACATTTCATAAAGATTGAGAAAAAGAAACTGTATGAATTTTTTATGTCTAAGACCAGAGAAGGGCTGCGCTAATCCTTAAACATCACATTTCATGGCGTAGGATGAGTCCAACCAATCAGCGGGCTTAAATTTTTGTAAGGTTCTTATCAATGTAAGGTTAGTTCATATGCCTCCGGATAAGGATGGGTCAGCTGCACCCGCTCGTTTCAGCTGCAGCGAATTCTAAAGAAATGGAGACCAAGAACTAGAAAACAATCAAAGCAGATGGTCATTAACAATCATTATGAAGATTTTAAACAGGAAAAGAAAAAAAGTTTTTCCTACTGAATTTGGATTCAAGAAAAGCATAAAAAAATGTTAAAAGCTTGAAAGTCAATAATAATAATACGGGGGTAATAAATATTACGAGGGAAAAAAATTCATAACATTTGTTCTATGAAATGTGTACTACGTTATAAACGAGATTATAATTTTATTTTTTAACGCTTCTCTATCTCTGCCTCACTTTTTAAAGATCTTTGATTCGATTTTTGGATTTTTAATAAAAAAATTAATTTTTACTTCTAGGATACGAAGCTCAGGTGACGGCCTCGTCATCTGATCAGGGTTCAAAATTACAAGGTTCGTCCTAAAATAGCCCTACTATTGTTTAAAAAAACAGGACGTTAATATAACTAAACTAAACTAGGTAAGCGATATTTTGTATGCAATATTATCGTCTAAAATATTAATATTTGAACCGAATTCCTCAGATGGATGATTGTCTGTCCGTCTTATTTGAGAATGCACGTATAGGCAACGACTTAAATCAATAAGATTAGCCGCGTTGTGTTGTGAATGCACCTGAATCGTATCAAATATTGGTGTCGATCGGCCGGCAGAAAAGGCATCTAAATTGATGGATTCGATGCAAGCGCTCGTTTTGTTCCAAGCATCGTAGCAAAGCTATTCGCCGCTCTGAATTTCATGAGGAGGGGGGGGGAGTTTCGCTCTAGATGGTCCCTTTTGAAAGAAATCAAAAAAATTGAATGCTTTTTATGGATTTTTTTTGTTGCACCCCATGTTTCCCGATTTTCGAACGACATCTTAATTGCGTATGTTGTCTTGTTAAAATTAATTTTAACAAAATGATATAACATTTGCATATCAAAATGGATGACATTTTGGTTGAAAATTCTTTGAATGTTAACTTTTGATGAAAAAAGAACTACAATAAATTAAATTGAAATAATAATTTAACAAAACAGACGGCAAAACATAGATTACACTTGTAATTATGTTATTTTTCATCATTTAACACCAAACCAATATTACATTCCCCTTTCGGATGTCTGCTTTTCTGAACTGTTTCTTAATTGGTTGACATTTGCCGCCGTTTTATCACTTCATGAAATGAATTTTATAATAACAAGAATGAATAATTTAATTTTCGAGAACAGTAAGTTTAAGCATTTCACTTTTTTTTCTTTTCATCGGCTACGATTTCCCAACTCATTGGTGAAAGCAAACTGTTTAAGCTGCGTCGATAAAATGAGAGGCACTGGCATCGGGTGTTTTTCCTAAAATTCCTGCTCAGTTTATCCGCATATCAGATATTTTTAAGAATCGTTATCCGGAAACCAAAGCCCTTTCGTGATGGTTGTTTAGTCATTTTATCGTAAAATCAATAAATAGCTTCATTCTAAATTCATGTTCAACAACAGTCTTTTTTAAATCTTCTTTTCTATCAACCTGTTTTACACCTGTTCAGGGTCTTAATCACATAAACTTTTCGAATTCCCACATTCTGCGTTGTTCCAGAAAAGTGCAACAGCAGCCTTTAAGTAAGTGATGTCACAGTGGAATGGTAGAAGCATTTGCGCATGTCCAATAACACATCTCCTTTCCATGCGTTGGCGCTTTCTTTTTCCAGCAACAAAATGCGCAATGGACTCCAGAATTGATTTGACGAAACGCACTCGACGATTATATCATGAGCATGCATTTAAGTTCACAAGCAGGGAGAGTTCTCCCCTCTATTTTTTCACATACTTATAATATATAATACCTTTTGGTTTAATCCTTTGATTAAGTGAACTCTCCTCTTTGAACTCCTCCCTCTTAATGGGTGGGCCCCAAATTCGTGTTTAGGTCTAGAGTCAAGATGCAGGCCAGACGTATGCCTTTCGATTTTTCTTGCTTGTTGTATTTTTCAGCTGTCAGTTTCTCAAGCAATTCATTTATGCGCTCTCTATTCCGAACCGAATGGTACAGGGTCATTTCTACACGAACAGAACTTCAGAAAGGAACCTTAAGCCAACTAAATACAGATTCGCAATTCGCTTCATGCCCTCAGAATCACTCGGGATCCTTTTTGCTTCCTCTCCAGCTTATCTTTTCAGTCAGACCAACACTTTTAAATTCTCCGGTCATTTCTCTGAACGCACGCGGGGCTCCTGCGCTGCAGTATGAGCTTTTGCATGACGAAATTTCCCCTTTTCAAATAATCTTTCTATATATTTCCTCACATCAATCCTGGTTTCTCTTCGAAGAGCCCTTTTTCATTTAAAAGTTTGACTTTAATCTCGTCCAACAAACTTCATTTCGCAAAGAAAGATTTAAGATGAGATGGCACAAAATTACATTCAATTAGCAACCAAGTAGAAAATATTGAGTAATATTTAAACTTATTTTCCACAATTCTTTTCACTTCAAATTGTACCTAATAAAGTTTGAAACTGTATAAATAACCTCATTTCTGATGAATTTTTCTTTTGTGTATTTACAGTAATTAAAATATCAACAGCTTAAAGCTTTTACAAAAAAAAATGTTATGATTACACTTTTTTTGCGCATTATTCACCATACCAAAGACTGTATTGCACAAAAAAATAATTCTTAATTGTTGCTATTGTATTTCATCAATAGCAAAATTGTACTCCAATCGGCGCTCAATCCTTCATACAATTATGCATTTCGTGTAAACACTTCCAGAGGCCAAATTAGCAACTAGTAAGTTACATGCACATCTCGGTAAAAATAATAACAAGAAAAGAGCATCTTGAAAAATGAATTTGATATATTGTTTTTATAGAAGAAGTAAATTCAGATAGCAGTGATGATGCTGTTTCAACGGACTTCTAACAAAAAGTTCAAAAATGTTCAAATGACTCGTTGTGGTGAAATTAGTGTTAAATGAAAATTACCATGATGTCAATCGAGGAGAGATATCAATTTTTTTAATTGAAAAATTAAAACCAATGATGGTAACTGCCTACAATTAACAATAAATAATTTATTATTGTTGTTATTGTTTCTTATGGCGCTTGCCATGGACAAGCTCGCTGATGTAATCAGCGATTTAAACCTAATCAGCATTTCTTTGTTTTGTAGTAGTTTCTTTGTTTGTGACAGTTTTATCACTGGTACGAAAACCGACTGTACGGATCTGTCCCACTACAGTACCCGTGACGCCCAGATCACGGGGGATATTCACGGCCTCTAGTTCATTACTGCGTGTAAATACACAAAAAAAAATAGAAAAGTATAAGCTAAAATGCACATTTAGCAGAAAAACACAGTCACTTCAAGTCAGAAAAGCACCAACATTATAATAGAATCTTTTTATCACAGGTTTACGATTTACAATTTAATGTCAAGTTGAGTTATTTAAATAAAAAAATCAAGAGACTGACTTTTGAAAATTATTTGCTATAATGATTCAGCAGTTATTTCACGAAGAATCGAGACTTCTTCGCAAGGATTGTTTAAAACCCCATAAGAAAAGGAAATCCGCTGATTCATCGGCAATTTCGAGAATCCGTTTGGGGTGGGAATAAACATTGAGTGAATTGTTCCGATCTTCTGGAAGAAGGAAATAACAGTTCGTCTTCTGATTCGATGAAAGAGAGGGAAAATTATCACAACGCAATGCAACAATTCCTTAAGTTTACTTTTTTAACGTTTTAATTGTCAATCTAGAAAACGAACAAAAACCCGCTGGTAACATCTTTACTTATTATAAAGCACGATGTGTGCGTGCGTGTGTGTGTGTGCGTGCGTGTTGGCGCTGTACAGGCCAGACTGTTCGACCTACAGCTATAAAATTTGGTATATTTATACCTTGGGCGCCGGGAATATGCACCTCGGAGCCCTTTTTTTTGAATTTTTAATTAAAATTTTAATTAATTAAAGAATAAGCCAAATTTTAACGTTTTTTCGCTATAACTTCTGAAAATATTACAGCACAAAATTGATTTTTACATCAAGTCAAAGCTCAAAAAATTAGCTTTTCAATGATACTAATGCTTTGAGCTATAAATTAGAACTCTATTTTTAATGAATTTTTAAACATGTAATTAAAAAGTTTTTTTTTTTAAAAAAATTTTAACATACAAAAAAAAAAAAAAAAAAAAAAAAAAAACTTCCCGAGGATCTCAAAAAAAAAAATCAGCTTTTAATAAAATGTTGCCATCACATTTTCAGAAGTTCTGATTTAAAAAAAGTTAATTACTACCAAAAATAAAACAGACAAATGCAATTTTCTTCACGTGATTATATGAAATGAAACAAATAGGAAATGTGATATTTTTTAAACAATAAATGCAAGAGAACATTTTTCTTGATCGTTTGCAATGTCAAAATTAACAATTCCATCAAAGAATTAAAGTAAATAAAAATACAAAGTAAAAATATGTTACAAAAGTGCGACAGTTAAAACTGAAAAAGAATTTTTAGAAAAGCACCAAACGATAATCTTCTGAGAGCGAGATTTATTATTTAAAAGCAAGAAATATTAAACGAACTTTGAAAATGACGTCATTTCAAAGAAACGACGAACAAAAAGCAATTGATAATCAGTAGTAGTAAAATATTTTTGAATTCTTTTTTTTTTTTTTTCATTTTTAAAACAATAAGACATGTTTTGAATTGTTATTTTTACTCATGTGAAGAAGATTTGTGCCAATTTTGTGCAAATCAAAAAATTCGCCTTCGTGATTGTAATTTATCCTCGTATTTTAATGAATCATGCGAAATAAAAACGCATCTTCTTTCAATGAAGTAACGTAATATTAAAGCTATACTGATAAAAGTAGGTCAGCTATTTGAAAACGCATCTTCTTTCAAACAAGCATACCTAAGAATTAAAACTGTAAAATTTGTAAAAGCATATAAAACTATTTTTACCCGCATATTTCGGAGACATCAAAACTTTCTACCAAAACAATATCATGTTCTCTCACGAGAAAAAATAAATCAACTATCATTCCAAATTAAACATATAAAAATGTCATTTTCGGCACGTGTCTGTATAAAATGAAACATGATATTTTTGGAAAATAAATGGATGGAAACGTTTTCTCTGATATTTTACTATACATATATTACTAATCCAGTTAAACAGTTTTATTTAAGGCAAATATGGCTTAACATCTACAAGGCATCTTCTGTAATCGGAGTCCAACATCTAATTTCTTAATTTTTTGGGGAAAGACATAATTCTCTTAGCAATTGGTCCAAGTGAAATATGTAATTATAGATTTAGGGCAAAAATGCAGATGAATTAAATTTTTACATACATCATCTGCTCTGTGAATCATATTTAACAAAATATTCTTGAGACAATAAGTCCTTAAATAAAAAAAGTGGCATTCCAATCAACTAAATCAATCATCAAAGCTGATCGATCTATGAAAATTTCAATATAACTATTCGATATAAACTGGCGATTTTAGATCACTTTATCAAAATCTCAAAGAAGCCAATCAGACTCTAGAATAATTGGTCTAGATTATGAAAATGATGATTGTTCTAAACTTGCAATATTCAGAACTGAATAAATCAGCCAGTTTTGATCGCAGAAGATAGAAATGTTTATTTATTTATTTAGAAGTTGAAATATTAAGAATATTTTACAGATTATGAATCTATAAGACTAAATAAATTTAAAGCATAATTTTTTGAAATATATTTATAAACCTAAAAAAAATGTTACTATTGAGAGCATTTATATACATCTAAAATTAAAATTAAAAACTGAATGTTTCATTTAATCTGCGAAATGTTTGCTGTATAATTCCTTCTGATATTATAAATTATAAAAAAATTTATAACGTTTCAATTTCTGTAGTGAGCATAAGACTTCAATGTCTGACTCAGAGAGAGATGCTCAGTCAGAGAGAGATGTGGACTTCAAAGATAGGACTGTTTAAGGCCTACATAATAGCATAAGTGAATTATATGACTATCGAAATTTGAAGCTTAAAAATATTTTGCTGAAAAATTTATTATGAGACCAAGTTATATAAAAAACGATTTAACCCTTTAGTCGGCATTAATATTGGCGAACCGACTGGTCGCCAAAGGCGGCTAGTTTGTAATAAAGATTTTTGTACTCATAGATTTAGCTCTAAAATATTAAATCAAATTATTTAGAAATGAGATAGTGAAAGTACAATTTCGAATGAGCTTCCATTATATGTTTTTAAAATACTATTAATATGCATAAAATGTTAAATGAAGTCAACTATAAACAATGTTAGTGAATTTGAACTTCCAAAAATGAATGATTACATATTTAAGACTGATCTCAACCGACTGCAAATCTCTTTCATAATTTATTTATAAAAAAAAATCGATTATTTTGAATCATTCATTTGTTTTGAATAATTCTAAGTCGGATGTTAAATTCTACTCCTCTATTCCAAACATATGACGGGAGAAAGGAGAGTTTCCTGCACTTTACAATGTTTTTAATAATGAATCATAAATCAGAGATTGAAATTTTAAAAAAATTAAATAAAAAAGCTATTATTTTAAAAGTAGTTATCAACTTGTGTTATAAAAATTGCTGTTTTAAGAATTTATTTAAAGAAGCCGCATTTTTAAGGAATTCATTCAAAGTTTACGTTATCTTCCCTTTCTTAAAAGTGTGCATAGAGGTTCGCTTTCTTATAAATTTTCAATGGATAGCGAATTTTGTAAATCAGAAGCACAAAAAATAATCCTCATTACTTAGAGAAAAAGAGAGAGAGAGAAATAAGATTTTTAATCAGCGATGCTGTTTCTCGAAAAGTACGACACAGTTGAATTTGCATCTGAAAAAAAAAAGACATATAAATAATTAAATAAAAAAAGTTAAAATGTAATATTAGTTTTATTTAGGAATATCCGATTGCTGATTCCAGTTGCATATGGAAAGTATATTAATTTGTTGATCCATTAATAGGCTTTCTAATTTATTGTATCTCAACAGTTACGAAAAAAAAAAAGAAAAAAATTTTTTTTTATGGCTTTAAGATGCCTTGTCCTGTTAGTTGCAGCACGCAATTGCAACAGTAAGATTAATTTTGTGCCCTGCATATTCAATGACTTGTTAACCTTTTGGTGGCTGGGTTGTCTTTCTCATCCAATTAGATAGATATTCCAGTCGTGAATCCAGAGAGTTTTAGAACTAATATAGATTTACATTATTTCTGTACCGAATGATAATACTTGTGACAGATACAAAAGGCAATAACAATGCACGAATATTAAAATCCTTTTACAACAAAAATCAGCCCACGAGATTTCTATTTTTTTTAAAAAGAAGAAAAATAGCTTAAAATTTTTTTAAAATATTTTAATTTATTGGGTTTATGCAGTCAAATATGAAAGTTGCGCCGCAGTCACTTCTGATTAGTGGACGAGTGCATGTTCGCTTTTTAGAGAACTTTGTTCCAAGTTCTATCGATCTGTCCCTCAACAGAGTTCATTCGATGCTAAAAATTCCCATTATTGCTTTTTTTTAAAAATTCAAATAAAAATTGTGTGATATTTAGCCAATCCGATTCCAAGCAAATTTCCGAAACATTTGAAACTTAGAGCATAACATTATTGCACTATGCAGTGTAAATACACGCGCACATGAGAGGGGGCACCTTTTCCGTGGTAGAAATAAGAACAGTCATCTTGATAGCTCTGACAAGATAGTCGGTCATTGTTCACTCAGTCGGCCGTTTTCGGAAGGTGTGTCGCTCGATACTCCGAGGTCCAAAAGGCGCCTTAGTTCAGCTTTCCGCTGAGGATTTCGATGCGATAAAGTCTGCTTCCAGGAACTCGTGACAGTTGCAGGACGCCCTGGGATCGGAAAGCGAATGCTGCGCCCTTTCCTGCTTTTCTCTGGAGCTCGTTCCTCTTCGCTTTTAAATCAAACCTTTGTCGAATTAAAAAATATTTATTTTTAAAAAGGTTTCTGTGTTTTTTCAAAACATTTCAATATCACGCTCCTTTATAATGAAGCCATGTAAACGGTCTTATATAACAATGAGACAGCAATACTTCGAAACGAGGTCTATGTCAAGTCACATGCTCTTCAGGGCTCATGCAAGAGACTCGGATTCATTCCAAATGAGAATTAAATGATCTTCTACTTACTCATTTGTAAATAGTTCATGTTTAAAGTGTGAAATTTCATCCTTGAAACGGAGTCGCTAAAGAACTTTCAATTCTTCTTGCGATCGATCTGGTTGCACTGGCAGTTATACTCAGAGGAGAAATTGTGACAGTAGCTGTAAAATATGTTATTTATGATTATCTTAATTAGCGAATAGCAAATATTTTGGATTAAGATCATCAAAATTTTTAATAATTCATTTTCTTATTTCTTTTTATTTTATATTAATTATTTATCTGTCTGTATTTTGCTGTTTAAATTGGTCCAATAGATGAAAAGAGAAAAGAACAGACGAGTTTGCTTCGACGGATAAACGCATGCGCGGTGTATCTTTTAATACTGGCTCGGTTTTATATAATTTGAAGATCTCTCGTGTAGAAAATAACCTAAATACTCTTGTAATCAGCGTGTCACGGTTAGAACGAATCCACATCAAAAACTACAACTAAACAAAACTGAGATATCTTCCCAATTCAAAGCTTAAACCAAAAAATTACTGCGGTATTTTCTCAAGTTCAATTCCTGCACTCTCTCTCTCTCACACACAAAAAAAAGAATGAAAAGAAAATGAAATCTTCGATCGTAAATTTCAAATTATCATGTGAGAACATCATTATTTCTAAGTCATTATTTAGCTTAGTTATTTCAAGCCCTTAACCAATTTAAGCCGGTTTGAAACATTCACGAGACTTTTCTACCTTTCTCTATCCCCCCCCCT
>JAOUZG010004505.1:6518504-6555070 GCA_026289955.1 Argiope argentata | reverse complement strand
ATGCACATACAGTTTCAATACTGAACGACTCTGCTTTCAATTTTCATATTTAAAAAAGATGTACTTGGCTTCAAGGAAAAACGTTCATATTAATTACAGTTTACATTATTTCCCCTCTAATTTATCTTGTAAATTTTATGCACTCTGACAGAAAATTAGTAAGAGATAAGTAATATAATGAGCAGAACTGTTTAAGGCCTACATAATAATATGACAGAATTATATAGCTATCAAAAGCTGAAGGTTTGATAGCTAAATAATTTTCAGAAAATGCTATTCAGAAACAAAGTTATATAAAATATGTAAAGCTTTAGATATCTTTTCTACTATTGAACCAGCTGATCGTCAAAGGCGATTTTTTAATAAAGATATTGCTTAATGAACTATTGTAATATACATACACATATATACAATTTTTTACCCTTTTACGACTATTGATATCAACGATTTTGAAGAAAACTCATTCAGAAACATGAGAATATTCAAGTATTAGTAAATAATAAAAAAATATATAAATTTTCTTATATCTTACTTTCTTTAAATGAATTAATACCGTTAGTTGTTTTTTTTTCTGATAAAAGCAATTTTATTTTTCAATTGATAATAAAATTAACCATTATTTATTGCAAGATATATGAATAAGATTAATGTATGTACAAAATCTCATAAACACAAGATCAAATAAATAAAAATTTTACGAAAAAAAAAGAATAATGCAGGCAAAATAGCATTGATTTATGAATTGTACGAGGCATATTCGGAAAGTAAGTACCGTTTTTTAATAAATAGAACAAAACATTTTTTTTCAAACAAATTTTATTATTACATGAAAGACCAAACCTTAAACTATTTTTCTACGTAGTTTCCACCAATGTTCAAACACTTGTCGTAGCGAGTGACGAGTTTTCCTATGCCTTCCTCGTAGAAACTTGCCGCCAACGATGATAAACACGACTGCACGGCATTTTTAACCTCCTCGTCGGATCCATAGCGCTTACCACCTAACTCACGCTTCAAATGCAAAAACAGGTGGTAGTCAGATGGTGCCAAGGCCGGGCTGTACGGCGGGTGGTCAAACTGCTCCCAACCAAACTGTTGGATCAGTGTTTGAGTGGCTCCAGCAGTATGGGGCCGAGCATTGTCATGGAGCAACACGATTCCTTTACTCAGCATTCCTCTGCGTTTGTTCTGAATTGCTCGCCGTACTTTTTTTAAGGTTTCACAATATCGTGCGGCATTAACTGTTTCACCTCTGGGGAGAAATTCTGTGAGCAAAACCCCTTTCCTATCCCAGAACACAGTGCACATGATTTTTTGTGCTGACATTGTCGTTTTGAACTTTTGTTTTTTTGGTGATTGTGTGTGCCTCCACTCCATTGATTGTTGTTTGGATTCAGGCGTAAAATGACGAACCCAAGTTTCATCACCAGTCACAATTTGTCTTAAAAAGTCCTCACCCTCATTACTGTACCGTGTGAGAAATGTCAAAGCACTGCCAAGTCGCTTGGTTTTGTGACCATCAGTAAGCATTTTCGGAACCCATCGAGAACACAGCTTGTGATAGCCTAATTTGTCAACAACAATTCCGTACAACACAGTACGTGAAATTTGTGGAAATTCGTCTGAAAGTATCGTTATTGTGAATCATCTGTTCTCTTTGATTTTTTCATCAACTTTCCGTATCAGATCGTCATTGACAAGAGAACGCCGACCACTCCGAGCCTCATCGTGAACATTTTTTCGACCTTCATTAAACATTCTAACCCACTTCCGCACCATTCCATCACTCATCGCGTTTTCACCATACACTTCTTTAATTTCACGGTAAATTTCAGCCGGTTTCACATTTTTTGCGTTTAAAAAACGGATAACAGAACGAATCTCACAGTCGGCGGGATCAGTAATTGTCTTAAACATTTTAAACAAGCACAGCGAACTGGAAACACAACCTACAGCGTCCAAAATGGCGTCAGTTGAGAGTCAGTGAACAAGGAAGACTAGTGCGCATGCGCAGAACGCCGATCGCAGTGCTGCAGCGGCAGTATAATGAAACGGTACTTACTTTCCGAATATGCCTCGTATGTAAAAAAATACAGTTATAAAAATTTCCAGAGAAAAAAAAATCTACGAAAGCATTGTGCTTTTTCCTTTTTTTTCCCCATTCATTTTTTTCTTTTGATCCTCTATAATCGCAAAAGGATCCGAATTTTCATTCATTCGAGGTATCTGAGATTAATGGATTTTGGCAATAAACAGTCAAATTAAAATAATCTTTTTTTTTTCAAATTAAAATAATCTTTTTTTTTTCACTGCCAAAATTTTGAATTAACGAATTATTTTTTCCGTTTTCTGCCGTCCACTTTGAAAATAAAAGTGTTGTTTTTTTTTTGTGTGTGTGTGTGTGTTATATGCAGCTGGACCTGCACTTGAAAATAATATTTAAGATTATTTTTTATGGTTGTTTTTCATCTTTACTTAATTTCCAAAATGAATTTTTTAAAAAACTTTTATTGTCTCATCCGGTGTATTATTTACTGTGCATTTTACTTCTTAAATTCAATCATCACCAATTAGCCCGTCAGGAATTGTAGCTAAATATGCAAAATTCAAATTCTTTTGCAAAAGTTAACAAATTTTGTTTCCAGGGTTGCGGTAGTATTTCGCTGAAACAAGTGTAGATCGTGAAGGCGCAGATGACCACAGCTGTGATGGTAAACAAAATAAAACAAAACAAAAACGAAAAGCAGAAAGAAAATAATGCTGAGGGGGAAATTTGAAGACGGGGTGAAGACCAGATAATAAAAGTAACAATCCATCACGTGGTGAAAGGAGGGTTTAGTGTGTATTCCTCCGCGAATGGGAGGAGTTAAAGGAACGTTAGGGAGGAGTTCAAATTATTTTTCCAAGTTTAAGTCTAAAATGCTGTTTGTACTCATTCTTCTAATTTCTTTTTTTTAATTATATGTATCGGAAAGGAGGTACCAAAACGAATGTATTTCAGTTGCTAGTTTTATTTTATTTATGACAGATTTTTTTAAAAAATTGTTTAAATGGCGCCCTTGACATTTTTCAATTTTAATTAAATATTTAAAAATATTTTGACACGCACGAAAAAAAATTCCTTCGGGAGAAACCTGTGTTTTTACTCCCTCTTCCGATTGCAGAATGACTTCTTAATAAAGACACCGTAATAGCAAACGATACACGGGTACAATATTTTCCCATAGGATAACGTTAACTTTGAAAATTGTAGGTGGCGTGTATGCGGCACTCTTAAAATCATTAGTTCCTAAAGAGTTTTTATTTCTGACGAAGGTGGTTATCAGAATGCGACATTAAAGGGTCTCTCGCGGGTGCTGCAACAGCGGAGAGCTCGTCAGGGTCTCACTTTGGGAGAGATGGGAACCATGAAAAGTGTCGACTCTGGTGAGGAGCATTCCTAATGCAAGAAGCGAATATTTTTGATACATACAGACTCTTAATCTGAAGTTCTCAGTTAATTCATCTTTTTATCTTATTCAGCTTTTTCATTTTAATTGCCATTGGAAATTTGTAAAATTTAGCCTTGTAAATAATGGAATGAATTTATACAATTATGGAATAAATTTATATTTGACAAACATGAAAAATATTAATGTCAATTTTTTTTTTCAAAAATTAGTT
This sequence comes from Argiope argentata, assembly GCA_026289955.1. Taxonomy (NCBI): domain Eukaryota; kingdom Metazoa; phylum Arthropoda; class Arachnida; order Araneae; family Araneidae; genus Argiope; species Argiope argentata. Next base: position 6,551,407 of record JAOUZG010004505.1, on the reverse strand, counting down.
TCTAAAATTAAAAAAAAATTCCGAATTCTAATTAAGAAGTTTCTAAAATTCCGAAATTAAAAAAAAATTATTTCGTGACAAATATAAAGTTTTTAAATAAATAAACAAAAAAGAATGTGAACATATAATAAAATGTTTCATGGGCAAGAAAATAAGAATCGTAATAAATGTTCACGATTAAATAAAGAATTATGACGAAAACGATTGAAAAACTAATAGGTCTATAGCATGGAGATTTTTTTTATTAAATAGATATTATGAACTTAGAAAAAAATTCACAGGTAGCTTTCGATAGAGTTATCTGTGCATTCTATGCTAGTCCATTTTTCATATATTAATTTTAAAAAATTCTCGTGTCTTGAAAAAACATTTCTGTTACCGACTGCTTCATCGAAGCGTCGGGGTCATGCAATGTTCGGCAAGCTGCAGATTCACGCTGAATATTGCATGAGCCGGAAGGAGGCCCTGCTTTCAAACGCGTGCGTGTTTCAGAATGACAAATGTTGAATTTCGTTCGGTGTCTGCTACCCTGCTGATATTCGATATCAATGATCTACTGGACATTTATTTTAGGTCATAAATATGACTTCAATGATTGAAATGCGTAGGGATCGGCTTCAAAATGTGCATCATCATCCAAATAAATATCAAAAACCAAGGAATAAAAATTAAATGGGGATACAATAAGGAATAGATGATGTAAAGAAATTTACACCCCCCCCCTCCCTCCAAAAAAAGCCGCAAAATTGTTTGCAATAAAGATTTCGGGACAGATTCTGCAACACCAAGGCATTGGTGGCTCAAAAGGATTCTATTCGTAAAAATTTGACACATTTTTTTTTGTTTCTAAAAGGTTAACTTAGTCAAACCAACCTATTCCCTATCAATCCTTTTTCTACAGTATATAATAAAAAAGGGGGAGAGAAGTTGGAGGACAGATGGACAGATAACCAAAAAAAAACTATAAAAATATTAAGAAAAACTTTTAAAGAGTAAATAAATGAAACGGATGTCACGAAATACAATGAATGGAAAAATACAGAAGCAGGATCCAAATCTTTATTCTATGCTTTGGGATGAAGCGAGCGGACTACTTTTCTCACCTAGGAATAAATATCTATTTATTAATCAACTATTTTATTTTATTTGCTTTGTCTGATAAATGTGTTATCACCGAGAACCATGCTGAAATTTAACGGAAATTAACAGCACTAAATGATTTTAATACAGATCATTTTTTTACAATGTCGAGAATTTGAAATCAATCGCAATGTTTTTTTGAAAAAAAATATCAACAGTAAATAATCCAAATGCTCATTACTCATAGCAGTTCAAAATCCGTTCCAGTAGTCTAAATTATATTTCACATGATGCTGAAATTACAGGCGATACCGACATGGAAAGAATAATTTTGAAAATTTAAAGAAGAACGTTTCATAATTGAAGCGCTCTTTTTCATTTCAAAAATCTGCGGAGTTCTCTGACTCCACCCCCCCCCTTGAATCTAGAAACATTGCGAGAACAACATTAAACAATTAAATTCATCTCAAATAAATTTTTAATTGAGTTTTTCCGGAAGATTTTCCTGGATCAATTCAAAAATTGCTTCCTTTTTAACTGGATATGACAAACACTTCTCGAAAGGGTTAAAAAAATCAACTTTATCGAGATCTTCGTTCGAACTAAGAACAAGAGAAATTTTATTCGAATTATAAAAGACGTACTTATTCTCTAGTCGTGATTATATAATTATATTCCAGCATTCTATGTCAATGTGCTCAATATAGACAAAAGTAATTGGAAAACAAAGTTTTATATAATATTTATGCTTTCCTTAATAGCACAGTTCCAAATATATATTGTTGAGAGAGATTTGATGTTCTACGATTATTAGAACATATAAAATATTTTTAAAGAACTCCGTGTTTGTGAGATTTTAACCAAATGACTGGATTATTTCGCGTTACCAATTATTACAACATTTTGTAATTACTGAAAAAGATTTTTTTTTTTCATTCGAGAGATTTCATTCGAAGTACAGTATTATTGTCTAACAAAAATTAAGAGCGCAGTGAAAAAATGGAAGGTAGTGAAAAAGATAATGAAAAGAGAAAATCTCAAACAGCTGGCGCAATTGTCCGTAGGGTTCATTTGAGTGATACGGTTGCAGAACTGGTCGCTGGAGTGGTGAGACGAGTGGTAAAAACTGCCATTTTAGCATCCGGCATACTGAGGATTTAAACGTAAAGCTTTCTCTCTGTCTCTCTCTCTCTCCTTCCCTCACCAAACATTTATTTCACCACACAAACATAAATGGCAGGAATATTCTTGACTTCTCTAAGAAGGAATACTTTCCTTGATTCACCATAGGTGTCAAAAACTTTTAATATATAACTAAGTACTGGATGATCAAGAAGAAGTAACAGGAGTTGTTCGGAGCCCTATAGTGTGTTATTTACTGGACGAAATATAATAAAATTTGACCAACATATGCATTAAAATATAAGGTTTCAATTTATCTAAAAAAACACCAATAGGGGGATCTTGGTGCTGCAAACGCACCACGTGTGGATAAATAATACATAACTGCCAGTAAAAACAGTAAACATCGACAAACCCAATACTAATGAAAAGCGTTTATTATAGCAACTTACAAATTTTCTATAATAAATGTTTGTTATAGGAAAATTTACCACCAACCTGATGTTCCAATAAGTGCGTGCAGTGCCCGAGGTTTTCGTCAGTGGCTTGCAGCATATCGACATTTATTCGTCTGACATGTAAAATAACTGGCGCCTTTAAAGTAGGAATATCAGGAATTTAGGAATATCATATGTCCTTGATATACAGCGTCTTTCAAGGATCCCTCACCAGGATCCCTCACAACCGGAAATTGCCAAGATTCGAATGCGTCTTCATTTAATGGGTGTTATCTAATACGGATAAAATTTCAAGATGCTACGCAATATCTTCTGCACTATAGAGTACGAGGTACCTGTTTGTCGCGATATGGAATGCGCACTGCTCTACCCTGCTCATTAGCTATCGCCTGATCCCTAACGACAGTTGCAACTTCAACTTGTTTCTGCTTGATAACTTTACGCCCTCGGCCTGGTTGCACACCAAGAATTCCTTGTTGTTTCAAACCTTCCAACCGTTCTTTGTGAGTCAGTGATGGTCATTGGTCCTCTGCGTCACATTTTTCAGCCACCGGTATTCATGCACCGGTGTGAACTCATGAGGCGGGTTCACGCAGTGGCGATGCCATCGAAGGACGAATTCTTGCAAAATGACTTGAGTTCCAGCAACTATTCCTTTTATCTTCGGTGTCATGTCGCAAAGTAACCGTCTAAGCATATTTCATAATAAAATTTTCAATCGCTGAACCAGAATTTCCACTATCGGAGGGTTTTTTTGTTGTACTTTTTTTCATCATAAATCGAAACCGCATACTTTAATGTGTATGGTGGCCAAATTTTGCTATATTTCGTTCAGTACACAGGGCTCCGAACACGTGTTATTTCTTCCGTATTTTCACATTACACTATTTACTCCAAATCTTCAGCTTTTAAAATTCCATTTCTCAATAAATACATATTGGTTTGTTAAATTATGAATGTAAATAAATAAATAATTTGAATGAAATTTGCAACATATTCCTCTCCTGCTCAACTTCCAAAACAAGACACAACCTATTTTTATCACCAAAACTCTCTCTCAAGAAACTTTCCTTAAAGAATTTCAAGATTATTTTGCCATCGTCGCTGATGTATCTATAATTATCACTTCTATCGCAAGTCTATCAAACGCACATTACTTTGATTATCGAATTCATCTTATTAATTCCAACTTTTTTAGCCAAAACTTTCACGGTCTTTTAGACATTGGTGAACTCACAATTTCAAATAAATAATAACACTACTATTGTTAATGAATAATTTTTCTATCCTTCAAGCCTTGAAAAATTTATCTATTAAATCGCCGGGAGTTATTCATTGGACAACTAGAAAGAAAAAAATATTCCAAATAGAACAAATCTACTCGAAAATCGTATTGGTTTGAATTCCAGAACATTAAAATATTGTTTAGAGTGAAAGACGAATTTTCCCTCAGAAAAGACCGCGAAGTTTAGAATCCATATTTTGAGTGGATTGTCGTTCAAAATATAACCTCATTATGGGGAAAAAAACACCTATATTTTCAAATTATGTATCTAATTTATTAAAATAGCAAGTACCAAGAAACAATAGGACATATTCCAGCTAATCCCCTTTTTACATAGTTTAAAAATAGAAGAGAAGATGTAATAGCACGTGTAATTACACGGATGGTCATCATCCCCAGCTCTACTGAACAAATTAGGACTTTACATCAAGAAAAGGAACTACCCCCAAGCTCAATCTCGTTGCACCTATTCAAAATGGATCCTCCCTACCAAAACCTGTTTCTATAACACCCGCCATAAACATAGACGGTTGTCAAGAAGTGTTCTCATGGTGGACACACAGTAATAAACCTGACTATCTCTCCTATAACCAAGAAAGTGCCATTGAACATAATCAAGTATACTGTCTGGATCATTCCTTTCTCAGAGCAAACCTTTTGAAACGAGATAACTTTTAAGCAGCAAGAAATTTCATCTCTTACAATTTTGATTAAAAAAAAAACTATTTTAACTAAACGTTGTTCACAAATTTTTTTTCGTCCATTGAAAATTTTTGAAGCCGGTTAACAGCGTTTCTCTGGTATTAGGAAATGCCAGCATTTTTGTTAAAAGCCCCTGTTTTATGATTTCAATAATAATGGTAAAAAAAAAAGGTTATTTAGTGCATAAATTTTGTGATTGTATTGTTCTTTATCAGAATACTCATTATTCGAAAACAAAGCTACTTCAAAAGACCACCCTTTTAATATAATCCATTTTTGCAAATTTCATATTTCTTATTAATAACAGAATCGGGCATTTTGAAAAGGAGCCGTCTCCATTTTTACAAAAGTAGCAATGATAATAATTTTTTCTCATAATATTTCTCTCAAAGGCCAGTTATAATTTCCCTCAAAAGTCTTTAAAAAGGGAATTACATACTATGTAAAAAATCTGAAATGCATAGAATCCATTTTCATAAACTGCATTTTCCAGTGCAGTGTATGAAAGTCCATTTAATTGATATAGATAAGCAGTTTTATCAAATACAGATAAAAAATAAATAATAGCATTGCAGAACTTTACATGATACACATAACAGGCAAAATAAGTGAGAAAGAAAGCTACAGTTCTTCAAATGTTCCGTCCCCCGCTAATTGTGAGGCATACAGTTATCATTTCACTGGGAAAGACTACTCATGTTCAAGATTCCAAACGTCCTTCCCCTCGCCCACCCCAATACGAACCGCTTCTTGTGATCAGTTCGCCCACCCGTATTATTAACTTTTTAGGTTGTTAAATGATTTGATACGAAATGCATTTAAGTGAATGCCCCCCTCTTGCCATTTGATGTGAATAATAATAATAATAATAATAAAAAACATGAATTCAGTTGAATCAGTTTCTTACAAATAAAAAGTGTACATGTTACGAATTGAAAGCAAATTATACAGCTAATGAGTTAAGTTATAAATTTTAACAATAGATTGCATTGTTACTCTGTTTCATCCAATAATTAATAAAGTAATTTTCCTCCCTTGTTGAGAGCTAAAGAAAGATGATTCTTTATGATATTTGTGTAGTTCATAAAACAAATAATAATAATTTAAAGCGAATGTGTAGCGAAATTTAGAAAATTAATGAATTCGGTTAAACTGCACAATAATGCTATGGAATTGTGCCCATTAGAAAGGTTCATGTACACACATTCATTTCCTCCCCCCCCCAATGAAATCTTCGATCGTAAATTTCTAGTTATCATGTGAGCGCATTATTATTTTTAATTCAATATTTATCTTAATTAATTTAAGACATTAACCAATTTAAACCAGTTTGAAACAATCGCGAATCTTCTCTCTATATTTATAATAACAATACTTTCAAACTTTCATTTTCGATTTTTCTAGCTTACAAAGTTCTGGAACTCGGCCGATTTTGAGAACAACTAGCAGTTATGATGTCATAGTTCTTTCGTCAGCCTTTTAAAGACGCATCCGCTGTGAGAGAAGCATGCATAATAATAATACAATAATGGTAAAAGCAGGTCAACCTTTTAAAAACGCATCTGCTTTCAAAGAAGCGTGCATAATAATAATGCAATATTAGTATAAACAGGTTAAAAATATTTTTTGCTCTTAAATTTCGGAGACATTTAAATCTAACCAGAACAACACCAAGTTCTCACATAATAATAATTAAAAAAGACAGGAGTTAATTAAGACAATTAAAATAAGTAGGCTTTATTTTAGAAAATCTGGCCGCATCGTGGATGAGATTATATTTAAGGGATTTAATTGAAATTGGAAATAATTAGTACTGAAGATGAACCAGCTGATTGCCAAGAGCGATGTTTACAACTAACAAAGATAAAGATGTACAATGATACTCTACAAGCCACACCGTTTGACCTAAAGCAAACTAACTTGGGACATATATACCTTCAAAAATAAAAATGTGGGACTTCGCAGCCATTTTTAAAAAGAATGTAAATTTATTAAAAATTAAGAAAGTGTCTGGAGTTTTTTAGAAATAATTCCCGAAAAAATTACGGAACAAAAATGATGTTGACATCAATTTATTATTTGAACAATTATCTAGTCAGAACTTTATGGAACCATTTTTTGCCACATATATCAGTTTTCTATGTTTTATCTTTTAAAGAATATTTTAAACTCATTTTCTAATAAGTAATAAGAATTCTAACGAGATAATTAACATACCAGGAACAATAATACAAAAACACAAGAATTATAGAAGAACACAAAAGTTATTCATTAAAGTTACTATTAAAGTTATATTGCGGATATTTTTCGTTTTTATCTTACTATGCGAATTGCTATTATGTTGTCCTTTAGATGAATAATTATTGATAAAGAAGTTTTCAGGAAAACAGGTAATATATTAATTCCAGTAAGAATTTGAAGAAAAAAAAATTAAATACTATTAATATGAAGAAAAATGTTATATGGTTTTACATTAGAAATTGAGTCATATTGTTAAAAGGCTATAAATAGTAATGTGTATCCGTTCTTTTTTACTTTTAGTGAAGTGACAGAAAATACATATTACAATTAACAGAAGTCTTCTAAGTGGTATGAATTATATATTTATCAAAATTCGAAGCTTGAAAATATTTTACCGCAGAAGCCATAAAGACTAAAATTCTTTGAACAGGGTTCGAAATTTTAACGAGCAATTACTCTGGCGAACCAGTTGGTCAACGCAGGCAGTTAAAAGATAATATAAACGATTTCTATACTGTGTATGTTAGTCTTTTATATTTTTAGACTGATAATAGATAGAGTTGCTTTCTGGATTTGGAATGATTGCACTTTTTCTTTCTTTTTTGTATATTCAATGAGAGAAATATTTCTACTTATACGATTTTGATATAGCACTTAACTATTTCACCTCCGGATTCTTCACGGGTGAAACAGGATTCATTTCAGTTCTTAACTACTGCATTTTTGCTTTTGATAAACAGTCGAATGGAGAGAGCATTTTTTTTAAAGGTCGCCCACCAAGTTTTAAAATGAGATACATTCTGATTTATGGCATCTCTTACTTTCATTTTTTCTTTTTTGTATTTGTTGAGGATTGTATCAAATTTAGGGTATCAGCCCTATCCCGTTTTCAAAACAAATGTAGGAAGGGAATCTTTGTAGAAAGTGCTTTAAAGAATGAAACATTCCATTGCTGAGCCTACTTTATCCATTTTAGCACTTATCGCTTTCATATGGGATAAATGAATCGACATTAAACAAGAAAGAGGAGAATTTAAGAAAAAAAAATTAGAGATAATCTCTTTTTTAAATAAGATTTCAATTTGCTTCAATTGCCTCTTACATGCATGTAAGAGCTGTGAAATTAATATTATTATTTCCCCACAGATACTTATAAAAGATGTTTGAAGCAAAAAATTGGATTTTAAAAAGTTCAGAAAACTTGAGTAAAAGAATCCTCAAAAACATACATTGTTACCGAGTTATAATTATAATTATGTTGAGTTTTACAATATGAAGTGTTGAAAAACTCAAACAATAGTGTTTAGAAGTGAAAGAAAGGTGTTTTTCTAAAAACTTTTAAATAATAATAGGAAATATCTTCCAAATGTTGAGAAAAATAGTGAGTAATTAAGCAAATTGTATAAGCCACCAATTTTAGTGAAATCATTTTATTTAATTTTTTACAAAAGAGTTTGTACAGACCTATTTTACAATAAACAATACCGGGAAGCAGACAATGCATTCCCGAAAATAAATAAATTGCATTTCATTCATAAACAAATGCACATAATATAAACAAATATACAATAACACACATACACATTTAAGCCATATCTTTCCTCATTTTGACAAGCGAGCATGCAATATATTAGCAGCATTATTAACATTTGCATTTGTCTTCATCTGTGCAAAAGATTTCAGGTGTAAATTGCATCCCTAGTCAAAAAATGGTTTCTGAATCATGTAAATAAGTCACTTTATCTATACAAACATTTTAAAATTAACTTTATGTTTTTGTAAGGAAAAAGAAAGTAATCAAAACAGTTCATTGGAAATGAAATGTACAAATTGCAAAGGAGAATAAATTAAACAACCAATATATATTATGATTGAATTATTCATAAGCCGTACAAAATAAAAATAAAAGACAGTCATCAAGGGGGGGGGAATCCAACATTTAAAAAAAGTAAAAATAGTCATAATTATATTTAAGGCATTTAAGTACCACCACCACAAGACCAAATCCTTTTTTTAATTTGAAATAACACACAAAAATAATTTATTTTGGAAATGCAATTTTATTTTTGACTCAATTAGGAATCTGAATTCACACAGACAGAGGGAATTCAGTGTACCTAAGAGACACATTATTCAATAATTAATCTTTGTTATTTTATTTAGATAACATATTATTCTTTTCTTTGTGTTTTTATAGCAATTTAAGTGCTTAAAATTTAACATTACACGTGTTGATCCCTAATGTATGTAATTTCAAACATATTTATTTTTCTAAAATATAAATACAATTTTTAGTATCCACGTGAAGTAGAGAGGATTTTAGAAAAACAAAGTATGATGAATGAAAAATATTGATTCACACTCCATTTACCTTTGTTACAAATCTGAATATCAAGAATGAACATCTTAAAACAACAAGAAATATAATATTATATATTGGTCAGTTATTTTTCTGTTAATTATACATCACTTTAAATGATAAAATTTTATTGTGTTATTTTCTTTAAAAATGGCCTGGCTTATGTGGTAAAATAAGACAAATGCATAAAAAGACCAGAGTTTAAATTTGAATGCACGATTTAAATTTATACATAAAAGTATGTCATACAAAAATATGGAATATGATTCTGCACACATTCATTGGATCAATGCTGATCGGCACAAATATTCATGTTGAAAAATTTGCGAGCAAAAAAGTAAATTTTCATTTCACATGAACACTATAAAACTCAATTTATTCATTGAAGCATTTATCAACAATTTATTGCTTTGTTGAGAGGGAGTTCCAAGTAAGGCAAAAAGACATTCTGTGGTTGATATACAAAATATTATCAGAGAAAAATAACATTATTTCAAATATAATTTATCTAAATAAATTAACTTTTCATGGTTAGAATTCTTCAGAGAAGTAACCACAGTAATGACAGCAAGAAAGTATATAATAGGTAAACATATAGGAAGAAAAAAACATGGATTTCATATCACATTAAATTCACTGAGCTCTTCAAATATCTTGCATAGATTTGTTGCTGAAGTAAATTGTTGACATCGATAACTTTAGCATCACAAAATCCAAAACAGTTTTTATAAACATGGAAAAAATTATTTGCATAGAAGTCAATTTCATTTGAAAAACATTAGCATTCTGGACATCATATTTTAAGTAATTTTTTTAATATATATATTTGTCTATAGAAGTTATTATGATTATTATAAAATATAATCTAGGCAGTATAAAAACATCTACATCTTCCTTATTTAGATTTTTTTCGTAAAGCAAAATTGCATGCAGTAGAAAGAAATTAATATAGTTCTTATAATACTATAAGAAATGAACACAAAATGGGGCATAAATTTATACTGATGAAGTTTCAATTCCAAAACATTTTGAAAATCATTCATTTTGATTAATTTGTATCTAAGTTGTGATATAAGTATATAATGCAAAGTATATAACAACAAGTGCAATGTGTTATAAGAATATATACATTAAAATCTATCCAACTACAGTCATATGCATGCTTAAACTTCATTAAAATGAAGACAAAATTAAGCATTAAGAAAAATTTGTTAATTAAGACATAAATAAATAAAATATTGACAATTTCAGTTATGCACAATAAATGTAATGTGCTTGTAAACATATAATGTATAATTTTTTTAATGTCAAGGCTACAAAATTTTTTAAGAAATTATCAAAGGAAATAAACATTAGTAACTAAAAATTTTCAAAATATTTTATTTTACATAACAAATATAATCTACATTGAAGAAATAACAATCTATATTTGAAGAAATCATCAAAAAACTATTGGTCATTAGTCACAGTGCCTTTCTAAACATTATGAATGAGTGGGCCATAGAAATAGCATAAATGATAGAATTAAATAGTTCATGAATTAGGATATTAATTTCAAAGAGCACTATCACAGTTTTAAAAAAAAATACTTCAATTTTAATGAATTCATTTCAATTATTCATTTATTGTAAGTTATTCATGGAACTGGATAACTAAAAACATTTATTTGAATTAACCGATTACTATAATAGCAATTGTTAACTTATTATAGTGTTATTTTTAGTGAATCCCAACAGAATTTGTCAAGTTGAAAATGAATTCTTACATAACCAAATGTAAAGTGCCTTTATAAATGGAATATTAACATGTGCTTGACTTAACAGTGCAAACTATTTTCAGAATTCAAAACTATGCACATTGTTAAGAGACAAGAATAAAATTACAGCACTATTTGCATAACTAAGTGAAACTTTTTTTTTAAATACATTCAATTCAAAACTAAATTCAAGTGATTGCACTGTATTATATTTAAAAACTTAAAATGTTTGCTTATACCTAAGCAGCTCCTCTTTCAGACCATTAGTAAATTACAGGTTCATGTAATTGCTGTCATTATATTGGAAGGCAATGCGGACAGTTTTAATAAACTTTTAAACATTTAAATACACATTTACAGTTCATAATAATTTTTTAAAAATCAAAATTATAATGCAAACAGCTAACATCAATGGAAGTTTTTCGTTGCATGTTTTATTCTTTTCTTTATAATGAGGCTATAAATCAATAAATGTTTAATTTACATCTCATTAGTTATAAAGAATTTCTTTATGCTTTGTGAAGTAAATATAAAACATTTTTGTGGCTTAAAAGTTCCCAGAGAGCACACCATAAAACCTCATTCTAAATGACTGAATGTTCATTATTGTACTCTAAAACGTTTAATATTTTTTTAAGCATTCTACTTTCTTAATTAAAGTTTATAGAAGCACAATTTAATAATTTCTCTAAAAGAATGTTTTATACCTTATAAGTATAGTTTTCAACTTTGTAAACCACATAATAAAAGGCATCTTGAACAAATAAACTTTGGCACAAAATAAAAAAAAAAAACATCCTTTTTACAAAAACTTTTAACAAATCTATGCATAAAAATACTTTTCATTCAAATTTGGAAACAAAAGAGAATAATCTTTGAGTTAAAGCAGCACATTTCAAGTAATGCATTTGTATTTCATAATTTGACAACAAACATTCACAGATTAAAATATTATTAAAATAAGAATAAAAAGCATATTTCTTTTTTAGAAAAGAAGTCAACATTAAAAATTAAAGCATATGCTTTCAAACACAGAAATAGTTTTTTTTTTAAATATCACTTTCATTCATTGTATTTTTGGAGTGTATAACCATGAAATATCAGGGCTTTACAAGTCACATTCATAGATGTGCATAAAAAACTTCGATTTCTCCAGTTAATTTCAAGTAAAGTGCATTTTTATACATTTTTATCACTAGTCAAATGCATCTGTGCAATGATGCATAATATATCATCACTTCTATTGCTTTATGAGCTTCATCCTTAAAGATTGTAGTTGCATAGTAATGTGAGAACACAGCACCGCTACTTGTAATTATTTCTGATTGTTTATGTAGGAACAGCAATGAATGACATTATTATTTTTAAGATGCACCTTTCTACGAAGTGTAGACTTACTGAACAATGTGCATTAGCTGGATATTAAAAAACTCAATGGGACAGAAGGCAATTCATTTGAAAAGATTGGATTTTATATTCCTATGCTGCAAAATCAGCATAAACTATCAGAAATACATAGACTTATGCACTATCTTTCACACAGAATAATATTGCCATTGTGAGTTAACTTCACATTCATAAATAAAGTCTTTGCTATTTCTAAATGAACTTATAGGAAAAAATGTCTCATTTTTCTTCTTTTTCTGTCTGAAGACTAAGATGCTGCTATACACAAGCATATTGAAAAATGCTACTAATATAGAAATACAGATGCTCTCTAAGCGCATGCATCACAGAATATAATCAACAGCTGCAATGGAGAAAAAAAGTGACTGATCCCTGCAACCAAAGATTACTCCCTGAAGCAAGGATGGTCAAAAACCAAAATTAAAATGGGAGAACTCTAAATGTCTGGACTTATGCACATAATAAACATAAAAGCACAGTGCTGCTACAAAAAGGTATGAGGAGAAATAACACTTGGACATGTATATAGACACCCTGTTGCATATTTACAGATTGTTGAAGATCACAGATGAAAAGAAATAAAAAAAAATGAGTCGAGCGATTCCAGTGACACATATGCAGCTGCAATTCAAATAAAGATTAAGTACACCCACAATCTTCAAAATTTTTATGGAATGATATGTGGCTGTTCCACCACTTGCAATGTGCCCATCAGAAAGCCCAGATTTCGGAAGTGGTGTCACATGGTCATGTGATGTATAGTATCCAACATCTGATATGTCAATATATACAAAAAGAAAGGTTTCCCTATTGACTGGCCTGGTCTTCCAGGAGGAACAGATGCCAAACAGTGAGCAAATTGGCAAGCAAGCAGCTCGGGCTCAAGTGAATGCTGTTTTGCACACTATGCCACTTATCACATCACACCGATGCAAATTCTTGCATGGAACCTTTTGTTTCCAAAATTGAACATCGGCTGCAATGGCACCTGTTTGAAAACAAGTCAGGACGCTGAGGTTTGTTACCAGCTTCCCAATTTTACAAAGTTTTGTCAAGCTAGTTTGAGCTTTTCTACTACACTAGAAATCCTTCAGACATGTTGGCATTCAGTTGGGCTCTCATGGTTTGGATGCTGTTAATAATTTTCTTCTGATGGCCAACTAACGTCACCCCCAGGGCTGTTAAGTCCTTCAGGGTGATGCGGGTAACAGCATCCATAGTAGTGATTCCAGCCTGCTGGAAGTTTTCTTGGTAACGCTGCATTTTAATGCCAGCCAGCCATTCATCCACCGTTTTAAACTGGGTCATATCTGGAGCATTGGGATCCAAAGGATTCTGGTGCCTGTAAAAAGCACAAAACGTTTACTCTAAACTAAAAAACTAACTATTCCATCAATGTAATAAATAAAATTTCCATTAGCATCTAAACTGTTCACACAAAAAAACATCAGAAAAAAGTGAAGCCTTTGTTACATTTTTAAAAATAAATTAAAATCTTTTTTTTACATTTAGTGTTTTTGTGAAATTTTTTGATTAAAATTGGATATTTGATTTACTTGACTTTAGACAACTTTTGAAAAAAGATGACTGATACTAACTGCTACAACTTTTATATTCTGGACAACAATTGTTCACAATTTTTGACATTTTTGTTCTAGATCTCTTTTGAAATCAATATACATAATTTTTTAAAAAAATTACTGTAAAATAATTCACAAGTCCAGATACAAACTATAGCTAAGTTAATTTTCTCTTCTGATAAAATAGTTGAAATTCAAAAGCTTAATTTTAATCTCCTATTTCGATAAATAAATTAGTTCTAGAATACCTATTATTATTTTACCTAAAAAAAAACACCAATAGAACAAGGGTAGTACACATTTCAAAACAAAATATCAGAGAATAGCTGAAATGAGAATCTCAAAAAATGTGTTAAGTTTATTTTCAGATTGTTATTAAGACAATTTCTAGCATAGTTGGACTGGTAGAGAAAGTGAACCAGCGGTTGCAAATATTATTCTATAGTTATGATAAAAATAAAATTTTTCGAGCCTAACATTCATATGTTAGGAATGAAAATATACTTTAAAAATTTTTCAACACCACGAAAACGTTTAGAATTTTGAGATAAACAGATAGGAATTTAAATCTTTTATTTACCTGTTTTGTGCTATCTTTTTCAAACTTTCAGGGCATCGCATAAGCTTATCTAAAGTTTTGACTATAACAGCAAATGTTGGTCTATGAGCACGCTCTTTCTGCCAACAATCAAGCATCAACTGATGCAGAGCTTCAGGACAATCCTGTAAAAATGATAAAAATGCCTTTAAGTACAACAATTTTTTGAGATTTGATAAATAGTCTTGAGCATACGTTTTTGCTGAAGTATTAGAACCATACAAACACTAAACAGTAAATTTCTCATTGATTTTTCTTCTTTTTTTTTTTACATTTTAAAGACGTGCAAACACAGCTTTAACTGAGGTTAAAATTTACTGTATTTTTTCTGTATTAGATCTGATAACACAGCAGAATCCAAATATTAATATAGCTTAGTATAAGTTTTCAATAAGTCTTTTTCTTTTAGATTTCTTAGCATTTGTAACAAAAAATTAATATGTTGTCAAGTGAATATGTTCTAATGAAACGTCATTAAAATTATTATTGTATGCAGCATACATACATACATTCATTTCATACAGCTGGTACAATGGAAATATTGTTCAAATTGGAAGATTACAGAAAAACTTCAGTATAATGATGTGCATACTGAAGAATTAGTCATTTTGATAATTGCTCAATTATCTCGCTTAGAGCTGCTTTAAAAAATCGGACGTTGTGAACCTTTTTTCCAAAATTTGGGATATTCCCAAAATTTTGATATGGATAATAAAGTTGGCAAGCTCATTTTCTGACTTTTCTTTCAAGAAGAAATAAGATTGAAATTTTGTAAAGGCTTCTTCACGAAATGCTTAAAATTTCTGCAAGACTCAAATAGTTTATAAATTTCCATGAAGATCAGTTTTTCAACTCTTTACTTGATTCCCGACTTTAATGTACAGCTTCTCCCATATGCAAATTTCTTAAAATTTTTTTATTCTTTAGTATTTAATTCAATTTGTTTCCTAAAAGGACTTTTATATACTACTTTTTTTATCATGTCAGAACAAGATGTTGTTATGGGAATGAAGTTTGGGTGTCAACCAAAATCCGTAGGCAAAAAAACAAAAATGTCATTATCTGCACGAGCATCTCAAAAAATCAGCTTTTAATAATGAGTAGCAATTGCATCTACAAACGCTCCGATTTAAAAAAAATGTTAATTACTACAGCAAATAAAACCTAGAAAATTTTAGTTTTGAGCACGTAATTATATGAAAAGAAATAAATGAAAAATGTGAAATTTTTTTAAACAATAAATGTGAGACACTTTTTTTTTATTGTTTCCAATACTAAAGTGACACATTCAATGAAACAATTAAAATGAATAAAAATATAATTTAACTTGCATGAGCATGTGGTGCTTGGCCGTTAAAGAAATTATATTCTGACAGGATACTTTGAAATATGCATAGCAGATTTTATTTTAATCTTTTTTAATTTAGGCATAGAATTCATAAGGGTCATCAAGGTGCAATAGTTAGCTTTATCATACTTCTTTGTATTATCTTTTGTGCAGGCTCATTTACATTAAAAACAACATCTTCCTTCTTCAAGACTTTCAAAACATGCATGTGGCAATTGAAAATCCATTTAACTGTTATTTCCTATGCAGCAAGCCACTTTTTCCATTCTTTATCGAATCTGGGTCTTTTTTCGGTTCATTCCTCACAGTTACAAGTATTCAAGTAGAGCTGATGTTTTAAGTCCTAACTGTTACATCAATTTAATATTTAAGCAAGTGAATACTATAGATAAATGACCTGAGTGTATTAAAAAAAGGGCTAGAACATTTTGTATTAAAATAATTCCTGAATAAAAATGAAATAAAAAATATGTTCCTTTGTTTAGGAAAAGATAAGGAAGAAGAAAAGTATGAATAAATAATTTCACCCAAAAGAAGTAAAATTTGTCGGTATATAAAAATAAGAAATATAAATGAAACATGCAATATAAAATCTCAAAATTACAACTAAGGAGGAAAGAGGGAAGATGTACAAGAACTGCTGTAAATATAATACAGAACTTATCTTTATTATGAAATCATGCAACTCTTTGAGAAAAAAAATCATTGAGTTCTCATAATATTATGGTTAAGAAATTAATACACTCAATATAAAAAGGATAAAAAATTATTTTACAATTTTTGCTGTCATGTATATAGAATATCCAAAAAAGAAGCAATATAATCATCAAAATTTTGAAAATAATATTTTGACACATTTTTATATTTCAGACCAACATCATTCCAAAATAATAATAATAATAATAATATTCCAAAATTGCCTGTCTACCTATAAAATTGACAATGCAAATAAAGAGCTAAATGTATGAAATTTGATATACATGCTTTTCACCAAATTTGTATATTTCCATCAAATTTTGAAGAAAAGATTTTCTCTCAATGAGGTATCTTTCAAGAACACATGAACATAACTAAAAACCATTAACAGTTAGGTAAAAAGTTTGATATATAAGCTAAGCATTTAAAATACAGATTCAATTAACTTGATCATCTATTGATTAGATAAAAGGTATCTAAAATAAATATTCGATTCTCTAATATGTTGTATCAAAGGATTAAAAAATAAAGTTACTCACTAAATTCATGTCTAAAACCAATGCTAATTAAAACTAATCATCATTAAAATCAATGCTCAATTCATGTCTAAACATCCTTGCTCTAGGTCAACAATTTTATATGAGAGCAAGGAAATAACATCTTTATTAGAGTTTGCAAGAATGTTTCAATGAGGGAGTTCCCGTAAATTTACTCAATTAAATATAAAATAATAAATCAATATGGTGAGGCAGAAGAACAGAAAGAAATTTCAGCAATCTGTCCATGCCACTGGAATTTCAATCTGCATTCAGAGATCTGGGCATTATAACTATACACTTTTGTTTATCAATGTTTTGAGAGGAACTGATTACGGAATTTCATTGTAAACTCAAAATGCACAAAATGAGTTGGATCTCTTGTTTAATACTATTTTACTTAAAGTATGCCTTCATTCAAAAGGTCCATTAATAAAAATGAAAACACTAATTCATGCAAAATATATAATCTAAAAAATGCAGAGATTAACAATGTTAACAAATCCATGTGTCTATATTGCAATAGTTATTGATTACTATGTTTGCAATAGTCTGCAGAATTTCATGCATAAAAAAATAGACATGATTAAATAATGTGCAATTACAAATGTTTATTGATCCATTTCTTTTACTAGCCAAAATTAATTAACTTTGCAACTCAAAAGCATCTTATTCTCAAATATATATCAAAGAAATTTCTTCATTATAAATAAAAGACACTTAATTCAAGAAAGAGATGATTTTGAGTAAAAACAAATTGATAACAAAAATATTTGTTTGATAAAGCATAAAATATATACTTAAAAAAAGAAAGAAAAGAAAAGTAATTTTATAAGAGCTTTGACCAAAGCAAAAGAAAATTCCATTGAAATCTACATATTTAAAGAAATGATAAAAATTAGAATAAGTTTTAAAAATTAAATTTTGTAATTTCACACTTTTTCATTTCTGTATTTAAATCCAAGAGATTTTTTTTTCTTTCAAAAGCAAATATCTTCAATTAGTAACTTTTACAGTATGAAAAATAAACAATCATTGATGTTACATAAATGATACACATAATTTATTTGCTGAAGAAATACAATGAATATTTAAATGAAATATGTATTCATACCATTGGAGCTGGAAGCCTATACCCCTTCTCGATACTTTTGATAACATCTTGGTTAGACCAATTCCAATATGGTCGTTCACCATAAGACATAACTTCCCAAAATACGATGCCAAAACTCCAGACATCACTAGCAGATGTGAATTTCCTATAAGCAATAGCTTCAGGTGCAGTCCATCGAACAGGAATTTTCCCTCCCTAGAAAATAATTGCATTCAATATTTTTCTAAGATTCATAGAGAAAATTTAAAAAATATATAGCAAATCATTTTTTATACCAATTAAATAAATAACTTAATACAGAAACTAAATAAAGGCAAAAATATTTGGGGAAATATTTATCTTTATAAAAAATTCCTGACCTTCTAAAATGTGAGCACAAAAAAGTATATAAATTTATTTTACAATGCTGAAACATACTTACATACTAAAACAAACATACTGAATATATACTTTATAATGTTGAAACAATTACGGTTTAATGATAAACTCATAATATCTCATTCATAATATCACATTCACTACTTTTATATATTTTAATTAGTAATTGTAATTAATATTTTATAAAATGTTTACTTCGTGTAGATAAATGCATCAATTTTTTTCCTATTATATTTCAGATAAATTAAGTAAAAATATATTATCCCAGAAATTAGATGATAACTAACCTACTATAAAACAACAGCTATTAAAAACCTAAATACATACTCTGGTTGTGTAAGCACCCTCTGTGGCACTTTCAATTTCTCTAGAAAGTCCAAAATCAGCTATTTTGCAAACCAAATTACCATTAACTAAAACATTTCGAGCAGCAAGATCCTATAAAAGCAGACAAGGGATTGTTTCATAATTTGTCTTTATCAGAAGAAATATAATTTTAAAAATTAAGTAATAATTGAAAAGTAATTAACAGAAGAAAATTAATTTTTCTCCCTTACCCTATGTACGTAATTCATTTCAGCCAAGTACTGCATACCAGCTGCAATGCCTCTTAACATTCCAACCAGTTGGATAACTTGAAATTTACCATCGTTTGCCTATAAAGTATACAATCATTCAGAACACACTCTCAGTGCTCTTAAATTGAAGGCAAATGAGACAATAAAGATTGGGGGGGGGTAAATACAGTTTTCAAATGCATTTTTTACAATAAATAAAAAACAGCATTATATAATATTTAATTTTATTAACACAAACAAACAGAAAAATTAATAATCTGGTTAGGGCAATGAAAAAAAGTTTACACCAATTATATATTCTTAATAAATATAAGAAAGAAGTCTTGCATAATATTACAACAAATCAACTCATACCCTTAAGAATGTATCTAATGATCCATTTTCCATAAATTCTGTGATTATCATCACTGGGTTACTTTTGGTCACTACACCTTGCAGGTAAATAACATTAGGATGATCAAACTGCCCCATGATGCTAGCTTCAGTCAGGAAATCCATACGAGCTTTGTCAGATGAACTTGGTTTCAAAGTTTTGATAGCTACTGTCACTTCAGTTTGTCCTTGTAATTTGAGTCGACCTTTACAAACATCACCAAATTCACCTATACAAAGGGATGTTTTAAAAAAATATCTTGACTTATTACTATATTCATTAATTTATTATAATAGCATTATTGATACAATATAAGAAAATTTTGTTCAATGATTATAACAAGTACACAGTGGAAAACTGGCAAAAATTAAATACTTCTAAGCACCTCTGTAAAATTAAGAATCTTTGTACTTGTACAAATATATAAATCCTTCATATTTCCTAGCCTTTAATACTTCTTATTTTATAATAATGCATGGTGTTTGTGTGAATTTTTTTATTTTTAATAATTATTTTTGCATTTGAAAAATATTTTCCATTGCAAAAAAAAAAAAGCCTTTTTGTTTTTTGACAAAAACAAAAGGATTAGAAAAATGAAAAAACAATCAACACCAAAAAAAGAATTCAGTTTTTAGAAGATTATCGAATATTTCCTCCTTCAATATTTCTTAAAATTAACAAACTAACATTTTATTGAGATAAACATACCATATCTAAAAATTTTGAACAATGGTGTAGAAGCATAGCATGATTCAACAGTTAGTTTGATTTTCCTATATGTAATAATAAATAAATTTCGACTTAAATGGGATGGAAAGTGTACATTTCTCCTTTACTAATTTCCTGTATTTATAATTTTCAGTTGCAGTCTTATTAAGCTTAAAACTAAGCATTCTGCAAAATTTCCAGGAATAGTGCAATTTAATGTTCTAAACAAATTTCTTTAAAAAAAATCATATAAAATAATCGCAGCAATCAGAAATAAACTATCAGAAAACTGTTTCATCCCTTTCTACTTCTGAAGTTTGTATGTATTCGTTGGAAAAAAAATTGAGACATCAAAATAAATTTTAATGATATAAAAATCTTTGATGTTATGGTGTACAAGCATTAAATTATTATTTTTTAAATTAAACTTCTAAAATGTGAAATATTTGTTCTCAAGGGCCTCTAACATTCAAGAAATTAATTTTCCAATTTCATGTTCCTAATGGTTTATGTTGTGCATTGTTCTCTTAATCAGGTCAAACCTCTATATATAAAGGGAGAGAGAGTTCAGTGGGGGAAAAATTCTATAAGAGATATAAAAAAAAGTTAACATCATTGTAAAATTATAGTAAGCAAGCTCAAAAGAATAAAATTTTTTTATATATCTTTTATTTCATTAAACACAAGAAGTAGCAGTTTTTTTTCTTGTTAAAAGCTGAAATTTATTGACACTGGTCCAACAAATAAAATTTTTTAATGAATAGGGCCATTTAAAAATTACACCATGAAAGAAATAACAAACATTGTAAACACAATCAAATTATATTTCAGTATAGTACATTAAAATCAATCTAATAAGTTATTCAAAGGATTGCTTCTAAACAACATACTAAAGAGAATGATGATGTAATGTACTAAAGTACTTTAGTTATGTACTAAAGAGGTTACATTACAAGTGGTTTTATAGTAACTTCTAACAAGTCCAATATATGTCTTAAGCACATCGAATTCATCCCGCTATATTTTTTTCTGTTGATTGGACTAATCTGTGTATTCTTCTTTAATAACAGAAAAAAGTTTAAGTTAACTAAAGAAAAACACAATTAAGCATAGTAAACATTCGTAAATATATAAAAAATTATTTTTTTTAATTGAAAAAAAAATGCATGTTTTTTTTTAGCTGCACCAAGCTTGGTACAACACATTTTTTGTACAGTCCCTTCCAAATAACTGTTCCAGTATTCAATTAGCAATGCAAATTGTTGATGAAACTGGAAGAGGAGAAAAAGTCACCTGAGCATCATTTCAATATGACTTGGTACCCCTGAATCCATTCCACTCACAAGTTTTTATATGAACTCTTCCCTTTCTTGTCCAACCCTCTGATACATTTGATAAACAAGCCTTTACAACTCAGTTTTTGAATTAATGTAACAATGTGTGGGGAATAATATACTGTCTTTACACATCTCAAAAAAAATTAAGCGATTGTTGTGGATCTTGTATCAAGAGTAGGCACTTTTAAGTTACTTAAAAATAGTTTTCAAATTTAAGCAATTTGTATGATGCTACACACCTTGTTATAACCTTAAAAAATAATCTTTAACCTTTAAAAGAGAATTTTTAAAATCCTTTCCACACCTGTAATATTATTTCAACAGAGCATTGTGCTTTTTTATATACTGCTGCCTTTATAGGATTTGATGGACCCATGGATAAGAATAAATGAGAAAAAAATGAACAAACAATTTAATCCTCTAGGTATACTTTTTTTTTCATTTTGAACTACTTTTTGAAGCTTTAAAAGTAGTAAATTTTGTGCAAAAATTCACTTATTTCATATTATTCAAGATATTGACATAACTTAGCACATTTAGTATTACAAAAAAGCATGACATTTTAATATGTCAGATGTACCTATAAGATTAACTTGAATAAATCTTTAATATGCAAAAAGAATTTCACGTATGACAGTGTTTCTTTTTTTTTTTTTCATTAAAAAAATTAACATATGACAATCTGAGCGAGAAAGAGTTAAAGAAAATAACAGAAGCAATCTATATTCCTCCCACAACACCTTTTAAACCTGTTTGTAATATGTATTTTATCTCAATTGAAAAGATAAATTAGAGCAATTCAAACTTTAGAAGTCAAGAGCCCAATTAAAAAAAAGATAATTCAAAATTATAACAGAAATACTTAGCAAAGTATATTTAAAAAAGTAATAATGGATTTAATAAAGAATAGTTACAGAATTCCATGGCTGATACTTTTAAAGTGTACTAAATATGACTTATATGCTGGTATTTTATTGGATTTATAAAATAGGCAAATGTTAATTTAGTTGATTGATAATTTTAAACAAAAATGTAAACATTTTTAGTCAAGACTGCATTCATAATTACATGCTTCCATATAGAAAGAAGCGAATGCGAGAGATTTGCAATATGATACAAGATTCTTGCTTCTCAATACAGATTGATGGTGTTCAAGATAAATCGTCCAACTTCCTACTCTTTTGTTAATATAGATATCAGCTAAGTAACTTCACAGTAATGTATAACAACTTTACAGGCATAAATAATTAGACAAAAAACATAATTTTGCTGGTTATGAATAAGTTTGCTCTCTAAATAGAATTGACACAGTTTAATAAGGAAAAATTTTCATCTCTATTTAATATGATAACATCCGAAATAAATTTTATTTTTAAATATGTGCAAATTATTTACAAACCAAATACATTTCAAAGGAATGGGAAAGCAATAATAACCCTGAAAATGTCATGAATTATAAAAGAAAAACAAGCAACCTCAAAACAAATATTTAATTAGCTTTTTGTTACAATTTATGTTACTGGAAGAAAAATTAAACTTGATATAAACTAGGAAACGTATTTGTTCATAATTTAAAATGCGAAGAAAAAAACATAAATTTGAATAAAAGAATAAGAATATCTAAGCTTTAAGCACATTACCTCCGCCAATTATTGACTCTATGGTAATGTGAGAAGCATCTATTTCCTTTGTAAATTCTCTGACAGCTTGATTAGGATCTTCATAAGTATGAGGGTCTATATAGGCTCTCGAAGCCCCACATTGGGTGAATAATGGAGTAGTCACTAGAAAAGAATTTATTCAATATTAAATATAATAACATAATTCTACACAAGAAATTTCTTTAAAAAATTAAACAAAAAGAGATATCTTGAAAAATTTGCAGACTGAAAATTATAATCTTGGATCATTAATAATTAACAAACAACGCAAAAACAAACAAACAAAAGAAATAAAAAAATCATTTATTAATAGAAAGATTGCTAAATAACACTGAAAAATATTAATTTTATAATAAAAATAAATTATAAATTTCTGATAAATATTTATAAAAACAAAATATTATCTTTCAGTTTTTCAATTCTTAATTCCTTACAATTTTTGTAAATCAAAATAAATTTACATACTAAGTTTCTAGTTTATGCATAATAAACATTTCACTATAGCAATCCAATAAAGAAAATTGGAAATAATTGAAAAAAATTAAACAATTTCTGATTAATTCTGAAAACTATAATCATTTTTTAATATTTGGTGATAATTAAAAAGAATAAATATCATAATTATAAAAAAAAAGGTCTCCAATATAAACATGATTTTAAATTTGAATAATTTTTTTTATTTAAAGTTGAAATATTAAAGAATAATATAAGTAAAGTCATTGTTGCTATAGATATATATATATGCTTTACATTTCTAAAACTATTATAGTTTAATGAAACTTTATGGGAGATCTATGGTTGAAAACAAAATACACACATTATTAAAACGAAATTATTAAATAGGTCAAAGACTATGTTGAGAATAAATGAAGCAATTACTTATTTGTTTCCAATCTAAACCCTTATCCCAAAGGATGTGATACAGTTCAGTGTCTTAACATTTTGTAGATTTAATATTTTGTTAATTATGTTATTAAATTTGTATTGAAAACCTATTGGCAATGACGATCTCAAATTGATATTAATAAGATTCTAGCATATAATTTAATATCAATAAGTTAAAACAACAATAAAAAAGACATTTGTTAAAACATTGTTGGATACATTTTAAAATCCCAACCAATGTTGAAAACATTACTTACAGCTTACTGCAATTACATGGCTTATTATTAAACAAATTTTTATCTCCATGAAGCAAAACATTGTGTAAAAGAAATATTAATATGCACCTTTTCTCCCCTTTCTGTTAATAAGAACAGTTAAAATAAAAAGGAAAAACAAATTGAAAGGAAGAAAACAGAGAGAAGGAACAAATGAAAAAGCGTTGATATTACGAGAGACAGCAAAACAGCTACTTACACCATGCAGTGGGAACAATAGGTGGGTGTACAAGTGCTGGCACTACTGTTAAGGGAAAATGCAGATATGTAAGTTGATAGTAGTTATTCTACACAATTAGAAAGAAAAATATTCCTGCACAGTTTTATGGATGCTTGCAATTTTTCAAGTAATGAACTATAACATAAAACTGCACAAGGAAAATTTTATTTTCTGAACAATGTTCAAAGATAATAGATCAAGCATTTAATTTAATTTTAAAGATTTGCATATTTATGATTGCACAAAAACATCAATATTCCCTCTATGACTTTGAGAGATTAAAAGAATGATCACACATTCATTTAATTTTTTAAAACAAACAGTCAACAGAAAAGTGATTTTAATATGGAGACTTTTACAATAAATCTTCACAACTTCAAAAAGTTTTACGATAGGCAAATTTACATTAATTTTCAAATTAAATAAATTAAAAAGATACACAAAGTATTGTCTACCAAAAATATAAAAGATTGATGCAATAAATGACTGTAGATGATAATAATTGCTTATCGATTTTAGCAAAATTAAAATAAC
This sequence comes from Argiope argentata, assembly GCA_026289955.1. Taxonomy (NCBI): domain Eukaryota; kingdom Metazoa; phylum Arthropoda; class Arachnida; order Araneae; family Araneidae; genus Argiope; species Argiope argentata. Next base: position 6,526,176 of record JAOUZG010004505.1, on the reverse strand, counting down.
TAAATATGCATGATCCTAAAAACTAATTTAAAACAATATTTTGTAGAAACAAAACAAAAATACTTTTGTAAAATATCCATTTTTAGAATATAATGGAATATTCAAACAGCTAATTTGTAAGGGGGCAAACAATGAATATTTTTTTATGTGCATCAAGTACTATTCAAGAGAAGAAAAAAGCAAGGCTCAGTTTTTCATAACAAATTTGTAGAAAAATGCAATCTCAAATAAAGAATTTTAATAAAGAAGCTGAGGCCTTGAAAACGGTTGATATAATAAAACACTAAATTTGATGAAACTGACTTTTTTCATTAAATTCAAATTTACTATTAATTTAGTAACATGACAAAGAGGTACAATGCAATTAAAATTTACAATGACATACGTAAAGGCCTGATTAAATGACTAACAGAGAAAATCAAAGACAAATTTAAAATAAATAGAGGGAATATTAGATGCTAATATTTAGCTACAAATGCAAAATATTTCTAAAATTTTATATCAAAATTCTGCAAGTGAAATATTTTTCATATTTAAATCTAGAGTATAGTTTCCTTTACAAATGTCATTTGATAAGCAGAAAAACTAAGCAGAGCTTAGTTCAAATTTGCTGTCATGCAGAAATGGTTATAACAACAAACAAAAGGAATAAAGCAACTCCAAGCCAGCCATCAACCTCCACCATATTAACAAAGCAAATACAAAGAAGCACAAACATATTTGATAAGCACACTAAAGAAAAATCATTGTTAAAATGAAAAACATTTATGCATGTTTACAGGATGATACATGAAAATACACAGTAGCATCATTAGAAAAAGAGAAAATAATAATAATAAAAATGCTAGGTTGATGGCAGCAAAGCTACAATAAACATACAATGTTTATAATTTTTTTTATTTTAAAAGTTATTATTTAAAATGAATTCATTGATAAAGCAACAATAGTTTTGTTAATTTTACCATATAAATGCAAGCTATTTAAAACAAATAAAAGCAATAATTGATTATTAAGCTACAATAATACATCTCTAAATAGAATTTTTGAAAATAAACTTATGTGTTGTTTTTTTTAAATAATTTTAAATGATTATTTGTAAAATCACTTGAATAAATTTAACTCATACTTCTGAATTGTACCTCATAATTACTTAATATCAATTTATTATAATAATTTAAGATTAAAATGCATGATATTTTGACAATTGATATCTAAAAATGTATTTTATAAGTTAAAAAAATCAATATTAGGGAAAAGAGTGCCATTAATTTTATCAATATAATTTTAAATTGAAGTAAAATGTACATATAGAGAAAAAAAAAGAATTAAAAATTACTAATTTAATTAAGGTTTCTTAAAGAAGAAACATAACATTTATATAAATTACAGTTGAATTATTCAAAGTCATGAGAGACATCAAGTTGTGAGCTACATAAACAAAATTTAAACTATATAATGCAAAATAAAATATTTAGGCAAGCAATTAAAGCAAAATAAAAATTAAAAACTCCTTACATTTCTTACCTTCCCCATTACGGTACTCGAGGGTATCACAATCGCTTGGTTGTTTTTTATTGCATTCATCAGAACTTCTAAAATGAAAAATATTTTAGAGTAGTGCCTTACTTTGATATAAGATGCTCAAAGCTGAGCTCCAAAAGTGTTTCACATACCGATATTTGTTTATAAAATATGTATCTAAACACTGATTAAACAAAAAAGTAAAAATTTCACATTTGATTTTAAGCAATTTTGTCTTAATATTTGTAAATTTCTTCACAAGTATTGCATACATTTTTTCTTAATGTAGTTAATAATTTTTTTAAGTTATAGATTATGAATTTAAAAAAATTAAGAAAGATCAGATTAGAACATAAGATTTACTGCTAGTGGGGGGGAAAAAAGAGCAAAGTATATAACACCTCATTCTGTTATTAAAAAAATGAGCATATGTTAATTTTGTAAGATTTTATTTTCTGTTCAATGATAAAATTTGTAAAACCTTTTTTAGCATTTTTCTTTTTAAAAAAATCTTCATAGCATTAAATATTTAAAAAATATGCTATTATAAACCTAATATATTTACATGTACATGCTAACTTACCTTCTTATATAGAGCATGATAATTACAATTACAAACACAATAACAGCAACAACAGTGACTGCAACCCCTACAATAATTGGCACCTGAACTTGATCATCGGCTACCAATTCTAAAAAATAATAATAGTATGGGATATTGAAGAATTTGTTATTCTAAATATATTTGAACTTATTTGTTATTCTTAAATATATATTTAAAAAAACATTAATTAAAAGAAAAAGATAAAATTTGAACTATAATAAAATATTATTTACATAATAAAAATTAGTTTCATTTGTATAATTATTTGTTTAAAAAATAAACATTTCCTCATTATTTGAAGGGATAAGAAATATTTATAAATTAGTTATATTCTCATTGAAGTATAACAAAATTAATTCTCTAATTTTTTTATAGCTTGGTAAGCAATGAAATATGTAAATAATAAAATACTAAGCATCACATGTTTATAAAATACACATTTGGTAAAATACACATATTAAATTCAATGAATTAATTTCAAAAAAATAAAATAAAATTGCATTCAATTTATTACATTGTAAACAAGTTTCAATATATAGTAAATTCTAGTTTATGAATAAATAAGAAATTAAAACACTTAATATTCCAATACAAGATCCTAAGTGCCAACATAAATAAACACAATTTACCCCGAGTGGCAAGTTTTGCACCAGTTGTTTTGAAAACAGTTTTGCTATAATCACCCCAACCATGAGTAGTTTTAGCTCGAACCTGTAAGGAAAAATTAGATTCAATATTACATACAAAAACTGCCATATATTTAAAATCTTTTTAAATACTACAGTTTATTATTAAGATAAAATATTATTTAAAGTTACTTTTCTGATGGATTAATGAAGATTAAAAAATATATATAATTACAGTATTTAGGTTTAAGAACTTTAATATATAACTTGAAATGGAAATATTTCAAGTAAGATTCTTAAAATAGCATTAAGAAATATAACTAATTTACACAATTGTGTTTATACATAATAAAATAATTTTCAACCCATTTCAAAGTAATTATGAACGAGTGGGGGGGGGACAAACAATGTAAATTAAAAATTTTGAATAATGCCACCATAAATATCGATTATTATTAATAATGATAAGAATGAACTTAGTTAGAGAGAAAGAGAAAAAAAGAAAGAAAGAAATGATACAATAGGGTAAATTAAAGTTGAAAATTTTTAGGCAGTCTATGATGCTTAAACTACTACCAAATATTACTTTCCTATTAAACAAAAATTCTATAAAAACAATTTTACCTGAAATCCATACATTGTCCCTTCTTTTAAATTTAGTATTGTAATTTCTTCTTTTGTAGTTGTGGCTGTTGATCCATTTCTTTCGTGCCCTTTTTGGTAATACCTGACTTCATAATTTTCTGTATCAGAAAATGGATCATCTGGTGCATCCCATTCTAGAGTTATCTCTGAACTTTTCACTGATTTGATACGAACATTTGAAACAAGAGAGGGAACTGTAATTCAGAACAAACACTTTTATTAGAGCAAAACAAGACAAAATTTGAACCATTTTTAAAAAAAAGAAATGTAGAAAGTATTTTTTGATATAAATAGAGAAAATAATTCTTAAATAGAAATATTTAATAAATATAAAAATAAATGCATGATTTTTATGATAAATATCATTAGAATTCATATATTATATGATTTGCTCTCTTTCACAATAAGATAAATCATACAATTGCTTAACTGATATAAAATTATAAACTTCAGATAATTCATAAACAGATTAAACAAGCTATCTTTTCACTACGAAAAATCTTATAAAACAAGTTAAAAATCAAGGAATTTGTCTTTTTCTTCCTGAATTGTTTTCTCTAATATTAATTTGAAAGAAAAGAACTATACATTTAACAGGTTCTAGATATCTATAACGAATAATACATCTTCTCAAAAAGAACTAAAATAAGTAACAATTAAATTAGTAGCACATTAACATCTTTCTTTTTTTAAATATAACTTGGATATTTTTGAGCTTCAGTTTAGATTGTCATAAAATAATATTATAGAAGTTTTACATTATTTTTTTTTTATTGTATTAGGCATTTATATTTTATCTTCGATAAAATTTAAAATAGAAGTTATTACACTTTAATTAAAATAAAAATTTAGTGATTTAAAATAGAAGACTAACAAGCATTTACAGATTATCGAAGGTCAGCATAAAAATTTAAAATCAGTAATTCATCAAAATATTTATTATAAACTATATAAATTATAATTATTTACTTCAAGTAAACATTTTTCTTTTTGGATGTACATGTCTATTACTAGAATTATCAAAATTAAATGTTGGACTCTGATTAGAATGGATTTTCTGCATATATGAAAATATTTGCCTCAAATAAAATAGAATTACTGAATTCAAAAGAACCATTTTAAAAAGGCTATTGAAACTGTTTTCACACATTTATGTTTCTGGGAAATATGCTTCATATTTATTTTATTTAATAAAAACATGTGCTAAAAATTACATTTCTTAAGGTATAATCTGCATTTAGAGTCAATTTAATCTTGTTATTTGAGCTTTTATCAGTTTAGTGTTATAGAAACACACATAAATTTTTTTTCAAAGTATAATTATGTAAGCTTATATAAGTTCAAATTAATTTTTATTTTGTGTTAAAACATTTGTTGGAACTTGCACTTAGAATAATTTTTAAAAGCTGAATAATAAATAACGGGGCAAAATATTGATATCCCTGAAGAAATGATTTTTTAAAATTTAAAATAGTTAAATTATTTTTGAGCTGTAATATCCTTCAAAGCCAAAATATTGCTTAATTTAATCTTAATAATTGCTTAATTGATATTCTAATTCAAAATTTAAATCTGCCCGAGATGCACATTCTTTCTCCCCAAAATATACACATGCTAAATTGAATATTTTTATGTCAAATGGTTCTGTTTGCAGAGTGCCAATACATATATATAAACACTGATATATAACAGAATTCTATTAAATATGTTGTGCACACAATTGCAGTGAAAAAGTGCGGATAAAATAATATTTTTCCTATATTTCTTAATATAAATCCTAAATAAGAGATTTTATAAGCACTATAATAATAAATAAATAGCAAAACGAATAACAGGACACAAATATGTGGCAATTTGTGTGAATTCTTATGTTTCTTTTTCAAAATAGACTTCTATTCCCACATAAAAATAGTATTTAAGCTAAATTTATATTTATACATTCAACAATATTACAGCCTTAATATGCACTTAAATAAAAATATTCTAAAATTGTACACATATTCATCTTTATACAAATAATATATTTAAAAATGTAATGATTCAAATTTTGGAAACCAAAAGCCATCATTATTTGAAGAAATAAAGTAATTTTATAAGAAACAAAATAGTTTAATAATTTTTTTAGACATAACGATACAGCTGAACTTCCTAAAATAATGAATAGTCCCAAACATGAATATCGAGTAATGAAACAATTATGATTAGTTGAAGAATTAAAATTACACAAAAATAGTTGGAGATATAAAAAAAAGCATTACAATAATATTTATTAAAATAAAAGAAAATTAATCACAACATTTAATAATGGAATAATAATATCTACATTTCTGCAGAAATGTACTAAGTCTTATTTTCCTATTAAAAACCTTTACTGCATGGAAAAAAAATACAGTTACCTGATGCTTCAGTTGTGATTGTTATTTCTGAATACTTGCTGGCAGTGAAGCTAGATACTCCGTTTTCAGCATAGATTCTGAATGTGTAGGTTGTAACAGGACTAAGACCAGTTACTGTAACTTTCGTATCAGTGAAGCCCTGTTGCGAAGGTACATAAGTGACTCCGGCACCACATTTATCACATGTAACTTTGTAAAATGTGTCATTGCGACCACCCAAATATTTAGGACTATACCAGGTAAGAAGAACAGAAGATTGATCCACAAAAGTCTCAGACAAATTCAAAGGTTTGGATGGTGGCTCTGGAAATAGTATGAAATCATTTTAACAGTAATACCCTCAATGAATAAAATATATATTCTGGAAATAGAATTTATTTCATAACTCATTTACCAGTACAAGGCCAAGATTTTGGGTCTTTGGGCGATCTGTAGTAATTCTTATCACACTGACATTCAACAGACCCAGTAAATGTAGCTGTACTATGTAAAGGACAGGGCATGCAAAGTTCATCTCCAACATTTTCTTTATATGTTCCCATTGAGCACACTGCAATACATTGATTAATTGAGTCACTTTAATATCCAAAAAATCAACATTTTATTAGTATCTAAATTTAAAAATTCTTAAATATATTTCAAAAATAGAACATATGTCTATGAACACTTTTCAATAATAGAGTTTTAAAACACTGCATGAAGTTTAAATAATTATTTGGATAACCTAATGCTTGAAATATATGTAACTAAATAATACATAAAATTATATTTAAAAAACATGATAAAAAATTAGCAGAGATTACAGCGATGTTCTATACATTGTAATACCATTTTTATAATTATGAGCAAAAATTTTCATGTATCAAGATATTGGCTTTCTTCATTTTTTGCAAATTTAACAAATTATTAGAGATATGCTTTGTTTAATAGATTTAAGTTTTTTTTTTCTATAATCATCTGAATGTCCAAAAAGCAACAAAATATATTTATTGTGTCAAATACAACTTTTGTAAAATGAAGGATTTATCAAAACAGATAAATTTTAACATTTGAAAAATATGTATTGGATATTATTATGAATATTGAATTTTTTTTAGGAAATGCATTGTATATTTTAGACTTCACATGAAAAGTCTTAAATTATTAAAAATGATCAGCAAGTCCAAATTATATTCAGTAATAAATATGCAATGAAATCAGCTCAAATAATAGTATAATTTAGATAAAATAATGCACTATACTAATTAGTCTTTAAGAAATTTCTCTTAATGAATTTCATATGCATGAATATAAATCCGAAAAGGAGGGGAAAAATAGGAGTCAATGATGGAAAATATTTATACAAATAAAAATTAACATTAGGAATTTTTCCTTATTTGTTTATGTCCTCCCACCAAAACATGGTAATTATATAATTGTCATTGGCATACAATTCCAACCATAAAGCATTTAATTTCATCACAGCCATATACACATAATCTAAAAATCCAAGCTTTTAAAATTGAGGATATACATTTTTTAAATTCTATTTTAAGCTCAAATGTATTGACATAGATTAAAATACTCGACTGTTTAATTGGAAGTAAAAATTCTATATTTTAAGTAACCAACAAACTGAACAGACTTCAGGTTTAGTTCAATACTTTATAACTACTAATATTTGAACTGCGTGCAATAAGATTTCCCTTAAACTAAGCATTTTATAACTGAGTTGATTTTTAAATGTAAGATTTTTTTTCTCAATGAATAAAAATTTGAACAATAAAAAAAAGCCATTTGTATCACATTATTCAAAAATTTCTGACTTCATTCGTCGAAAATCTTCAATAGAAATGCATAAAAAATTGCATTCAAATTATAATTATATATTATATATATAT
>JAOUZG010004505.1:6490859-6518104 GCA_026289955.1 Argiope argentata | reverse complement strand
CAATAAACGACAAAATAATTTTTAAATGCGCAATTTTCTATCAGATTTTTTCAATCTTTCACACGATTTTGAAAAATTTATCGAATTTTATGTAAAAAAAATTTGATTGAGTTATCTTGAAAAGTTTTGGCGTAATTCAATATTAAAGCGAAATTTTGCCTCTTCGTTAAAAAATTCGTCAAAAATTCAGTTTTAAAAATTCGATTTTTTAAATTATATTGCAGAATACTATATTGTATTGCCTTTCAGGAAACTGTATTTTTCCAGCTAAGCGTCTATTTTACAGGGCCGTTCAAGAAATAGACCCGCCAAAATAGGCCTTTTTTAAAAAAATCGATATTTAATTTTTGCGTCGACATTTCGTAAAATAAATTATATCTCCGTGGTCTACGATAAAAAGTCCATCCGATTCCACAGCGATATTGAGTATAAGTTGAACGGACGCGTAACGATGGCAATTTTAAAAACGCGGTTTTACTGGACGAAATGGTACTCATGAGCGATCGCTTCTCCGGAAGGTCGGGTTTCACTCGGAAAGTAACTTTACAGGTTTTAATTTCACAGAAATTAAGGGGTTTTAATTAATTTCTCCTGAACTAATTGATATTTCGGGATGAAAAATAGATGTTGGCCGATTCTCATAGATACCGGATAAGCACAAAAAATTTCATCAAAATCGGTCAAGCCGTTTCGGAGGAGTATGGCAACGAAAACTGTGACACGAGAATTTTATATATTAGATGGTCATATAATATGATTAGGATTAATGAAGTAATAAACTGCAAATTTCTAAGCAAAACAATGCTAGTGGGATGAGAATTAATAATCATTTAAGCAAGGATGCAAACACAAAGAAGTCCTTGACACTCACATTGACAAGACTGGTCCACCGGTTCATAACCAGCCACACATTTGCAACCACCAGACGGAAGAGTCCAGTTACCATCTCCTTTACACAGAAGACGAGGCGTATCCACTACAGCTGTGTTGGCCACACATTGACCTTCAGCGGATACTATTGCTGGAAGCTCATGACCAGTGGGCGTTTCAGGGAAATATGCAAAATTCAAAGTGACAGACGGACAAGTGATATAGTACACTTTTATTGCTATAAGAGACAGGCAGGCTCCCTGATCTCGGAACGCGAAATACACCCCCTTCTTAGTGATTGGCACACTTCTAACTTCGGTGTTGATGATGACTTCACTCGTCGATGTGAAACGGCCCTCATCAGCGGCGATGCGGTCGATGAGCTTGTATGAATCGGGTTCCCAGGGGGGTGGCTCTTTTGTGGCGGCATCGAATTCGTAGTAGAGAAGAGAAAAAGTCTCTTTGCAAGAAAGTGCCATTCCGGGGAACAGGTTGCAGTCCCGCATGCTGAATTTCACTTCAATGTACATTCTGTTGGCCTCTCGCCGCTCAATGAAAGGAGTCCATAGCCAATTGTTGACACTGTTGTACGCGACATCGCACACCACATAAGATCGCCAATTGATCCCTTGTTCGAAATTTGTAAAACTTTCTTCGACCCACTGAAAGGGAAAAAGATAGGGGTGAGTATTTGATGTTCAAAAGTCTTAAACACTCAACGTTATTTTTTTTTTTTAAATTATTCGTTCAATAGAGCTGAAAGTGGTATCCTTTCTTAGAATTATTTGTTATGTAACCTATGAAAAGAACAAACTTTCTACTATGCTTTTAGTCCAATTCCTTTATATATTTTTAAAATAAATCTATCCCTAATGATGTGTCGAAATTCTCAGAAATAAAAGAGGTGTAGCTCAAACAATGTTTCCTGCACCACACATGCATATATACAAAGGAGCATATACAAACAATTATTCGTTGCGACTGATCCATAAAATAATATTGGCAGAAGAAAATATAAATTTAAATCCTTGTATTTGCCAAAAAACTTCATTTATTAATAACTAGCCGCCTTTGGCGACCAGTTGGTCCGCCAATATTAATGCCGACGAAAGGGTTCAATCATTTTTTTATAAAACTTAGGCTCATAATAAATTTTTCAGCAAAATATTTTTAAGCTTCAAATTTTGATAGTCATAGAATTCACTCATACTATTATGTAGGCCTTAAGCAAGTCTATCTTTGAACTCCGCATCTCTCTTTGATTTTCTATCAGTGCACGTAAAATTCAGTTTTAAATTAAATTGAAAATGATGAAACTTCAATTAATATTAAGACCTTTTTACTCAGTCCAAGCATGTCTTTAAATAAAACTAAGAACTGAAAGCAGAATAGTCTGACATTGAAGTTTTATGTTCAATATAGAAATTGAAACATTATAATTTATAAGATCTCAAGGAATTATTCAGCAAAAATTTCACAGGTTAATTGAAACCAGTTTTTAATTTTATTTTTAGATGTATATAAATGCTCTCAATAATAACATTTTTTTAAGGTTTATAAACATATATTAAAAAATTATGGTTTAAATTCCTTTGGTCTTATAGATTCATATTTGTAAAATATGCTTAATATTTCAACTTCTAAATAAATAAATAAATAAGCATTTTTATCTTCTTCAAATCTGGCTGATTTATTCAGTTCTGAATATTGCAAGTTTAGAACAATCATCATTTTCAAGATCTAGACAAATTATTCTAGAGTAACCCTGATTGGCTTCTTTGATATCTTGATAAAGCGATTTTTTTATCGAATAGTTATATTGAAAATTTTCATAGATCGATCAGCTTTGATGATTGATTTAGTTGATTGGAATGCCACATTTTTGTTTAAAGACTTATTGTCTCAAGAATATTTTGTTAAATAGGATTCACAGAGCAGATGATGTACGTGAAAATTTAATTCATCAGCATCTTTCCCTAAATCTATAATTATATATTTCACTTGGACCAATTTCTAAAAGATTTATGTCTCACCCCAAATAATTAGGAAATTAGATGTTTTGCTCCGATTACAGAAGATGTCTTGTTGATGTTAAGCCATATTTGCCTTAAATAAAACTGTTTAACTGGATTAGTAATATACGTATAGTAAAATATCATAGAAAACGTTTCTATCCATTTATTTTCCAAAAATATGTTTCATATTTGTTTCATTTTATGCAGACACGTGTTGAAAGTGACATTTTTATATGTTTAATTTGGAATGATAGTTGATTTATTTTTTCTCATTTGAGAACATGATATTGTTTTGGTTAGAAAATTTTGATGTCTCCGAAATATACGGGTACAAATATTTTTAAATGCTTTTACAAATTTTGCATTGTTAATTATTACGTATGCTTGTTTGAAAGAAGATGCGTTTTCAAATATCTGACCTGCTTTTACCAGTATAGCTGTAATATTACGCATGCTTCGTTGAAAGGAGAAGCGTTTTTATTTCGCACGATTCATTAAAATATAGAAAGAAAGAATTCGCCTTCGTGATTGTAATTTATCTCCTAAATTACAATCACGAAGGCGAATTCTTTGATTTGCATAAAATATCTTCTTCACATAAGTAAAAGTAACAACTCAAAACATGTCTTATTGTTTTAAAAATTAAAAAAAAAGAATGCAAAAATATTTTACTACTACTTATTATCAATCGGTTTTTGTTCGTCGTTTCTTTGAAATGACGTCATTTTCAAGTTCGTTTAATATTTCTTGCTTTTAAATAATTAATCTCTCTCTCAGAAGATTATCGTTTGGTGCTTTTCTAAAAATTCTTTTTCAGTTTTAACTTTTCACTTTTGTTTATATTTTTACTTTGTATTTTTATTTATTGAATTAATAATTTTGATATTGCAAACGATCCAGAAAATTTTTCTCTTGTATTTAGGGTTTAAAAAATCACATTTCCTATTTATTTCCTTTCATATAATCACGTGATGAAAATTATATTTTTCTGTTTTATTTTTGGTAGTAATTAACTTTTTTTTTTAATCAGAACTTCTGAAAATGTGATAGCAACATTTTATTAAAAGCTTTTTTTTTTTTGAGATCCTCGAGAAGACAAAATTTTATTTTTATTTTTATTTTATGCGAAATAAATTGTTGAAAAAAATACGATTAAATTAAATGTTTAAAAAATTCATTAAAATTAGAGTTTTAATTTATGTGTCAAAACATCAGTATCATTGAAAAGCTAATTTTTTGAGCTTTAACGCGATGCAAAAATCAATTTTGTGCTGTAATATTTTCAGAAGTTATAGCGAAAAAACGTTAAAATTTGGCTTATTTTTAATTAATTAAAATTTTAATTAAAAATTCAAAAAAAGGGTTCCGAGGTGCACATTCCTGGCACCCAAGGTATACACATACCAAATTTGGTAGCTGTAGGACGAACGGTTTGGCCTGTACATCGCCAACAGGCACACACACATTGTGCTTTATTATAAGTAAAGATAAAGAAGAAAAATTAAAAAGTATGATTACAAAATTTCATTAACGACAACAGGTATCTGAATCGAGTGCCATCACAACGAAACATGTTTGCGGTACAGAGATAAAATAAAATAAAACGTTGCTTACGCCAGGCGTCCTTGCTTGAGGCCCATACGGGTATCTCGTCCATTCTAAGGAACTTTCTTGAGTTGTGTCAAGTAGTACCACTGAAAGAAAATTGAGTCATATGAAAAAACAACAACAATCACTTAAAATATTCTTCTTTTTTATATTTTGTTACAAATTTTAATGTGTGTTTCTCTAGTGAATACGTCATCTTTATCATCGACACTCGGTTTATATTATAACAACAAGATTTATCACACGCAAAGACGTGATATTATACATATGAAAATTGAATGCTCGGAATTTTAAATCTTGGAAGTTGCTACTAAATAAACAATGGATAACAATCACATGTATAAAATGTCTATTTATTGTAATAAAAATAAATAAAGTACAAAGAAATAATAACAGAATTAAAACATTTATTTTTATTATCAAGATTCATTTCGTTTGGGGGAAAAACACCAGTAATAAAATTTATCCATCATTACCTTAAAAAATCGAATTCTGAAAATTATAGCACGTACTCGTTATGATTTTTCGAAACATTCTACTTGCAGTAACCAAGATTTTCCCTTCTCCCCCGGGACTGTCTGACGAGCCCAGGGTTATTTCATCAGAATTGTGGCGGCCTTTCGATTCTTATTTATTTCGAAGCACATTAAATAGAGGTAATTTATTGATCTTCGGCGCTACACCCAAAGAAAGAGAGAGGCTCGACTAATCACCCTCCACTTCAATGACACGCTTACGTGACACCCATACCAGAGCGATCGCCCTCCCGGCTGCTAACCAGGCGATGATTGGAGTGGCCGCCGGCACCAGAGAGAGAGTCGGATCCCAATTTTCAGAGACACTTGAGCCCAGCTCAGTCTAAAGCTGGAATTGGCGACAAGGTTTCGGGACAGAAGTTGTTTCAGGTGTGAGACCCGACATCACCGAACGTCCTCCCGCTCGTGTGAGGAGGAGGCTGTCATCCGATCATAATTCAAAATGGGGAGACCCATCTCAAAATAAAGCTCAAGTTATTTCGAAATGGAAGGCAAGTATTGATTCAATCAACTCTGCCAGAAAACTTTCCATGCTGAGCAAATTCAGGTTCAAGATTCCCGAAAAAGAAATGAATGTAAGATAAGAAGTGAAGTCAATGAGAACGGAATGTTAAGTGATCACATGCTAGCGAAAGTGGGCGTTGAATCACTTATCTATCCACCCAAATTAAAATGCTTTCGTGAAATTTCCCTTTGTACAAGGGTTTGTAATCAGATGCACATTATTCGGAAAGGAAGAAAAAAACACCTAATACAATCGAAATTTTATTCGGTAGCATAATCTTAAATTTCTGATTAAAACACGGAATCCAAAATCAAATATTGAAATAAAAATCTTTTATGTAAACATTATTACGAATTTGCAATTTTCTTCCATACGCAATAAGTCTTTCAGATTCTTATAATTTTAGTGACAGGGCAAACAAATTTCTACAAAGATCGTCATAAATCAAGCCTAATGAACTATCGCCAAGATTCTTGTAGTTGCTAGAATCTTCGATTTTGTCACGAAATCCGTCGCCATTGCAAGGGAATCGTTGATTTTGGTATCCATCAGATCTGTAAAGTTGTTTTACAGGTCTAGGGGGGGGGGGAAATGTGCAAATTTTTCGAAAATTATAAAAACCGAAAACTTTTATTTTCAACGTAGGCATAAAGAAATATAAATTTTATTACTCAACAGTCAACTCCAGAGAAAAACAGCCTAATTTTATTCCAAAAATCAAATACGTAGTATATTTGCATTGCATTTCAAAATTAAATTTGGCGAGGAGCACTTGACGCGTATCGAGCATGAATTCACTTCATTCTGCAATCAAAATCGCGTCTCTCCACTTGCCATCAGAAATAATTCACAAGCTTTATAAATCTAGGTGGCATATTATTCGTTTCTGTTCAGATAGCATAAGAGTGACATCAACCCTTTCAAAAGGATGACAGGAAAAAAAATGCTTTGTTTCTTTTTTGCCTCTTGTATTATTAGAACAAATACAGAAAGCGGCTGCACGCCGCATTTTGTATTTCTGACTTGACTTATCAACGAGAGGAAGGATGTCAATCCGAAAATGTCTCCCACTCCTTTCGAGTACCCCCCCCCCCCAAAAAAAAAAAATTGAAGAAGTCTCCTTATATCCCTCCCTCCGGTTGCTTTTAATCTTCATAATTTGAGAAGTCTTCAATTAAGAACCACACACCAAGGTGACATTTCAGCGGAACCTCTCAAGGAAAAAAAAAAAGAACATCTTGTGCCCCCTTTAATAGCTCCATCACGCGTCGTTACCACAGTCATCACAGCACAGGGCACCTCCCCTCCCCCCTGTTTCCGCGAGCAGCTCTGTTTTTTTAGAATGGCGGTGGGGACTAGCAAAAATAACTTTTCACGCTTTTCCGCGACAGAGAGAGAGATCGGGTTCACCCCTCTTCGTAAATGTTCCGAAACGAATGAAACAAAACTCGCGCCTTTCGTTTCTTTTTTGTATTTCTTCTCTCTGATTGCTGGGCCACTCTCCACCACGGAGGGAATCTCGAATGTTCCAACAGAAATGCGGCACCGACGGCTGATGAATGCACATGGAACAGCATTTAAATTCTGAAGTGGAATTTAAAAATAAAATACAATCCACAAAAAAATTAGGGCGATTTTTGTTTGATAGATTCCATTTTTATTTTGCTTTACAACCACAGGCGGATGAAATCAAATTTGTAACTGATTCCATGTCTAAAAAGCGGCGAACGTTTGTGTCATTTAACAAATATCCTCTTTTAAATCACGGAAGGAATGCTGAAGCATTTAAGGAAAGCTTTGCCTGCATTTGAGGAACGCGAAAGTCTGATGAAATTTCAATTTGAAAGAAACTTTCACGCTGCTTCTCGACACGCAAACAGCGGGAGGCAGGAAATGCGTATCGTTCGGCCATCACAATCTCACACTGGACAACTGACACATACGAGTGGACAGTGCTGACGGACGGGCAGAAACTGCTGGCAAGAGAAATTCATCCAACAGGGGATTCACTATCTTCACTGTATTTATTTCCTTTTCAAGTTCTGTTTTGGAGGAAAAGAAACAAGCAACAAATCTCACAAGTCAATCTTAGTCCAAGTTAGCAATAAAACAATAATGGAAGAAAGTAATGAGAAATACCCGTCAAATACTAGCATGAAATTAAAAAATTCGGTGAAACAGTATTTGCGATAAGAGTCATGATTATTACTACACAATGAGGAGTGATTTTTCAGATTTTTAATAAAACCAGATAAAAATTTAGCAACTGAGCTTAGTTTATATATATATATATTATATATGTTAAATACATTTTGTAAGAACAAAAGAAGCTGGAAAAAAGAAAAACACTGACAGCATAAAACTCAAAATTCGTCGATTCAAATATTCTTTTAACGCTAGTCTCAATATAACGTTTCAAGTACTGAACTAACATGTAAATGCGACTTCTTTTTTTGAATGGCATGTGTTTTGAAACAAAGTGTGTTTAACATTCTAATTCATATTTCTACTCTCAAATTAGTACATCTGCTGCAATGGTATGTAAAAAAAATAAGAGATGTTCCAACTCGACAAAACTTGAAACTTAAAGGAGTTCTCTGGGGTAACCTGTAAAGCTTTCATCACAATGGCCAATGATTGCTTCGCAGTGCCAAAAGCTGCGCCAACTTGACTGTTAGCAAACTAGGCGCAGATGAAAAATCCACGGAACGCTATTTCGCTGACGGGTGCGTGGCAGATGCTGGTGCCGAGAAGGAAGAAGCAACTACTCATCTACAAAAGCGCGGGGGGGGGGGGAGAGATCAGAGATTTTTTTTCTTCTTCTTCCCTCCATTCCCCTATCAGGTGGCAAGCGCGCGAGACGGATCGCTTTTAAGTTCGGAGCCGACGACATAAATGCAATGACTCGTCAAAATTATTTACGCGCAGCAAGTGTTGTGAAAAAAGAGCCGCCCGTCTCCGGTTGCTGACAAAGAGGGCCAATTCTGAGGAGCATCCATTTCAGCATAAGGAAGACCAACAGATGTTGCAAGGGCGGGCTCACTTTCCTGGTGGAAATAAGGGACGGCTTGTTCACTGGGATGTTCTGGCGAGATGAAAGAATGCTGCTAAGCTGTGTTTAGGTAAATACGTTATTTGGAACTTGGTATTGAGTGATTCGAATGATTCATACCGCAGTGGCATACTGCCAACCGACTCGACTGCAACGGTTTCTCCTGGGTTTGTTTCGAGTCGCTCGATTCATAGTGAATAATTCACAAGCAGTCCGCTGGCATCATTGACTTGAAATTTCTATTTTCAATTTCAGCTGTCCTGTTCCCCAGTTCATTGTTCCGTTCCAAACTACAATACGGTTGCTAGCAAGTAAGATTCTAGATGTAAATTTAGGCTAAATGACAAATAATGTCACAATATGAAAATTCTAATGCCAGTTTCCCACCCGGAACGCTGTTTCTTTAGGTCAACGCATGCTTATTAAATTCTGTTTTCTTGATTGCTGCTATAAATACGTTAAACACTCATTAACTTAGATTTTGAGAAAACAGCTGGAATTTACAAATACCATCAAACTTCTTTCACTAACTTTATACAGGAATAGAAATTGCAAGAAAAAAATCTGGTTAAACTTAAACTAATAATTACATTTAATTTTACAATTCTAGACCAAATTAATTAATACACGTGCGTGGAAGCGATGTCTCAAAAGCATCGAGGGGGAGGCGAGACCTACGTGTTACAGTACACAAAAATATATTGTAGTGAACCCACACACAAACCTTCCACTGACGTAATATTCAATTCAAACACAAAATTACCAAAGCGGACTATTCACTACCAACAAAAACAACAGGATATGAAAACAGAACAGAAATAAGACACGTTTTCGAAGAATAAAGGCACTTTCAAAACTGGTATACTACACAGCATTTGCATTCGCTTCAAAACTTCAGCTTTCCTCATTCACTCACACCGTATCGCTACACTTTCTTTTGAGAGTAAGTCGGTGCAATGCGCATTCGAAGTCCTGCCGCGCATTGTTGTAATCGCCTTCATTTCCCCGACAACGAAGTATTTTTCTTTTCCGGCACCGGGCAGCCATCTTTCCAAGACAACGAAATGCACAAAAAAGGACACGAGTTCCTCTTCCGAGTTCGACAAAATGTTCACGCAATTAGTGGACGAAAACTGGGGTGGAAAAACAAGCTTAATCCTTTCAGTTTCAGTAAAAAAAGGAGTGTTAATGGAGTTAAAGGCCCGCTCCCAATCCAGCCGCCATCTTCGACAAACGAATTAAAAGAACGGAAGGGGTGGTGGTGGAGAGAGCATTTTCCTGTAGCAAATGAGCTCTTCTCGTTCATTCGACGGCTACTCTATTGTTGCTGTTACACAGCTAAACAGTGAAAGCAAGATAAACAAGCTAATAAGCAGATTGTCGCGGTCGCCAAACATTCCAAATATGTCGTTTGAGCGAAAGAAGTCAATTCCTTCAGAAATGAATAAATCAAGAAAAACAGACGAACTATTCCAAATATTAAAACGAGACTTAATTAGCTTAAATGAATTATTTTGCTTTCATTTGGAGCTATGAGAAATCTTGTTTGAGAGGCAACACAAATAAACGCACAATACACTGTGTGTGTGATAAATTCAATTTATTCCCATCCTAAAAAAATACTGTTATTCAACACTTCTATTTTCGCTTATAAGTCGCGTCATAATCATTTTCTTTTTAGTAGATGAACGATGGAGATAGAAATTACGGACTTTCGTTTCAAAAACATCCATCCACCCGGGAGAGCTCTTCCACTGCTTTGAACATATCGCGACACGCCTCACTCGGAACGCACGGGGGATGACGGTTTGCATTCGTCCGTCTTTCTCGATATTTATTTTTATAGGTTTTCGTCTCTCCTAAGAATAAATGAAGAATTCAAATAAAGGATTTTAAATTACGACTTCTTCAAGGCATGTTTGTATACCACATTAACTTGATACAAGTATTAAATAATGTAAGGAAATATCTCCCGACATTTTAAAGCAAATTTTTCTACAAGAATCGGGCAACTTTTAATTCAGTCAACATTTTTTTTATTCTTTGGTTACAATCATCAAACAAAAATTCATTTTTTCAAAAGATTCTACAGATTCCTCGTCCAAACACAAAAAGTGTTCTCATAGTTTCGAAGCAAAGACATTTCTTAGGAGAATTTCACCTGAAGAATCAAACTGATGAGCCTTTACAAGTGATCAAAATCAGACCCTGAAAAGCGTGGAAAAATCAAACGTCCACACAACGCGGAAGTCAAAGTAAAGGTGCTCTTTTATATAAATGATTAGATAAGTATTCATTTCACTTATAAATTGGCATACGCCACACATTTATTATTAGCAAAAATGCGCTATTTTTTAAAGCACTTTCGTCTTACATTCAAAGAAATTTCTATTAAAAAAATGACAGTTTTATTTGAAAATTGCCGTAAAAATACATGAAGGCTTGCGATTTTCAAATGCAGACGACACAAAACTATTCGTAAACTAATTTTATATGAGAGATTTGTTACATTTTTTAGAATATACAAAGCATAAAAGTAACCACATATTTCAGACACTAAATGAATCTTCGATGTATTCCAGGTAGCAGGTGTTTTTGCAACTATTTGAGATACTTTGTAATTAGTTGAACAATTAGGCAGAGTTGTTATTATTTATTTAATACCAGCAGTAAAAGCACGGCTAGCATCTGTGAAAAAAAATTAGCTTTAAATTTAAGTCTAGCCTCCACCCGATGGGCATGTTACGCAACATCAAACAAACATAAAGGTAAAATGAGATTGGATTTCGTCTATTTGGCATACTGAGATTTGAATCACTGCTTAAAAAGTAAACGTAAAAGGAGAAATGTATCGGATACGCAAACCACAGCTCTTGCTATTTGCCCATGCGCAGTTTGAGGCTTTCGCGCATGCGTGGATAAATTAAAATTCTCTTTTGATTTTGATCTGTAACGTACTATATCCTTCCCCAATAAATGCTCCATAAAATGGTATTATTATCTCCAATATCAGTTGACTATTTTGCAAGTTTTTGTGGTATCAACATACAGAAGATTTCAGGAGACTTCCTTTTATGCTACGTATAGATTGACAAATATGTTCAATTAATACAAAATGCCTCCATCATTCTTCAAAAAGAAAAAAAACTTCGATACATTGACATCTAATAAAGTGATATAAAACATAAATCAATAATAAATGTCGACTTTTTAAGAATAAGTTTTTACATTTCATATGAGAATTTTTTTTTGTTAATATATATTTGCAAAATAAAGACAACTCGAAAATGATGCTGAATTTTTAAATGCAATTTTAAAAACCCAACACACCCGACTTAAATGAATTTTCCTTATTAGCCAGTAATGGATTTTCAATCTCGTCCGATTAACTAAATGTTACAATGAAACTTGTAGTTTGAAAAAGTTTAGGAATTTGCTTCACCACCATTCCCAAGTCAAGAATTTAATTAATAAAAAATAAACGGCCTTTGACGCGAGGGAGGCAGAAACAATGAAAAAATAACCTTACGCAGGATTTGGTTCAAAGGATAATTCACTTCGGCAACAGCTGCTCTATCGGCATTTTTTCTCCACCAAAAACAAGGAATTTTCCTTTCGTCTGAAGATCTTCGCCACAGCGTTTTTTTTTTTTTTTTTTTTTTTTTTTTTTTGGCGCAGGGAAACGGAGGCTGCGCGAGCAGGAGAGAGAGCCCCGGGCGATGGACGAATGGCGTGTTTGCTTAACCTTTCATCTATGGGCGGCGTCCTGCAGGCCCGCTGGACATGATTTACATGCCGAGCAGTCGTGCAAGTGAGCAGGAAAACCACCGATAGAACGGCGAAATAGTTGCATCCCGGCGGCCAAGGCGGAAATGGAGCTCCACCAACCCCGAGTGCCATCGAAGGCTTGCTGTTCAATAAGCCCCACGTCTGTGCCCGTCCGGACCAGAGATGACGCACATTCCTACAAGGTTCATTACTTGCAAAAAGTTACTTGGAAATCTTCCAACCAGCAAAAGGATGGGCGATTATAATTTAGCCGCTGCTGGAGAAAAATGCGACAACATTCCAATTTCCAAAGCCTGCGCAGCCCATTGCCTATGGGGCTATAAGTTTTTGAAATAGATATATATTTTTTAAAACGGCCAAATGATTCGTAAAACATTCCTATTTCGATTTGTTTTTCCTTCGTCTGTCTAACACTTTAAGGTATATAAGCGTTTTAATATTTTTTAACATGAAATTTTGCCCTACAATGACAAAACAAAAGTATACAAGTCAACTTTCACAGCCTGTATCGAGCGAATATTCGTAACTCTACTCGTTGCCAATTCAAATATTTTCTATCGCCGTTTTTATAATCTCAAAATATTAGCTCATTGTTCAAACTACCATTCACAGATCGTTTTATACGAAAAATGTTATATAAAAAATAAGAATTCCATTGAATGAAAAAAAACGCGCATTGGGACGGACAGTTTGGCTGTCAACATTTAAGCATGGTCTAATGTGAAGAACGACTAGTTTATTTAAAAAATAAAGTCCCAAGCGTTGTTCTTTTTCATAAGAATTTTATTTTCGAATATATTACCACAACTAAACAAACGCAAAATGAAAATTTAGTTTACAGTCAGAATAATCCATTCGAGAAAACTTATTTTACTTAATCGGGAATTACACTTAAAAACGTGTCGTAATAATTTAACATACCAATTCTGTTGTGATTTTGCTATAAAACGAAAGAGGAAAGAGTAAATATAACCCACTGTAATTGCCAGTTTTTCACATTAAATCGAAACATTCTAGCGGCAGCTAAGAAATTTCCGTAACAGTATTTTATCGGGAAAAGAGATGACGAAAACACACACACACACAAAAATGCATGGAAAAAGTCCCACACTCTCCTCCCCAAAATGAACAAGTTCTCTTTCTAACAGCAGGTTCCCTTTTCTGGAATGCCGTTCTCATACGGAATCCTTGTTTTAACAGCGCGTTTCCTGCCGGTAAAACAGCTAATGAAGATACTGCATAAGAATTTCTATTACCGTTCGCTGCCCCTCAACAGCAGGGGAGCTTGCGTATTGCAACAGCCACTTTTTAGTTAACTGCTCAGGAAACTTTCTCGCCAAACTCACCAAAGGATAGAAACGGTTTTGGATCGGTGGACCTAAAAAGTGAAATTTTCAGCTCCAAGAAATTTTGAAAAACGAGATTTGCCGGGGTAGTAAACGAATTATGGAAGTCCCCGTTTCCTAACCAAATGGCTTCTTTATAAAAATTTAAAGACCCCTGAAGATGAATTTTCTTTGCTTGGCGATTTGGATGGTACTGGGCGATTAGAACAATGCATTTTTAATCAGGTGAACAACCACTGTGCCATTTTAAAAATGAATGGAAAAAAATCAGCAGAGTGGTCAGAAAAGTTGTTGGTTTTACTTGCCGGTCACTAAATTTAAAACAAATCCCTAATATATAGAGATCCATTTTTTAAAAAAATCTTATTCGTACTTTATGCATGCCGTTTCTTTCAATCAGTCGAAATGAAACTTAGTCCACGTGTTGCGAGCACCTGCGCGAAGATCAGTCGTAATACAGTTATTATATCTAATATATAAAAATGAATTGCTCTCCGTTCGTACCTTATGCGCTTCCGTACCAATCAACGGATAGTAGTGAGATTTTGCCAAATCATGGCTTGCACATATTTTAAAACTGCTAATTGAGTAAAGACAAACAATTAGCGGCAAATTGCCCATGTCATTCGGAAATGTGTCAAGATGTGCCCCCTTCCCCGCATTCCCACCGATATGCCTGCTCATTTCAAGCAATTGCAGTCCCCCCCCCTTCGACTTGCATTCTCGATGTTCATCAACAAGGCTAAAGATCGATCATTTCAACCGTGCGGGTTGAAGCTAGACAATCCATATTTTTCACATGGCCAGTTCTAAAGTGATAGTGAACTGTCACGGCAAATGAAATGCTGAAGGACCCGACATTAAATCACGCATAAAAGAGGCAATCAATCAACAGGTGATTTCGTTATTAAAAAATTGTGATTTAGGGTTTAAAGGTACGCAATCGCGTCATGGGCGTTGGTTGGGAACTTGTTTGGAATAAAAGGTTTCAAACGTGTCACTGTCTCAGCTATTTTTATACAAATAGAAGTTATTAAAGATTTTAAAATATTTTGAAAATAAGATTAAGATTCAATGGACGATACCAGACAAGATGACGATACATGAATAGAGAAATTATGATCTTAATGAGAAAAACTGTTCAAATTTTCGCACTAAAATTATTATTAAGATTAATTAATAATAAAAAAAATTTATATTCGCCTTGAAAAGACATTTCCTTTCTGCTTCAAAATGATTTCAACATAACTATGACGAAGCATCCATAAAAACTAAAGCACACCTAGAGAAATATTTTATACGATGATGCGCGATTAGATAACTTTATAAGATAAAAAATGAATTCAATATAAAGCAATTTAGAGCTTTCAAGTTAAAAAATTTTCATTGCAGTTATAAATTTAGGTATACGGAAAGATTTCTATTTATTTAAAATAAGAAGAATTAAAAGGCGGATCATACAGTCACAGTCACAGTCATTTGAAGGTTTTGGTTTCAGGCGAATGTTTAATACCCCTAGATGCCACTTGAATGGTTGTACGGCCTTTTCCTTTTCATTTTGAGAGACAACGCAAAAAAAGCGGCATTTAAATATAATAAACAAAGCACAGCATTTTTTTCTTATTCAGCTAAAATAATTTAAAATAATACTTTTTTGCTGTTCTGATAAGAAGTAGTTCTCCAAATTTGATTAACGTGACACTGTTATTAGCTGTCTTCGGAGACTGTATAATGCCATTAATACCATCATGTCGATTAATTCGATGAAAGATATCAAAACATTTAACGTCTAAAATTATGATTGCATATTAATGTCATGGTAGCTTCATTAATGAGGCCTGCAAAGTAGCGAATTTAATCAGAAATCGGTTCATTCGCTTCAGTTGGAGTCTGCGTTTTAGTTCGCTGTACTCCTCAGAAATGGAGACGGATGAGGCAGGCGACTCTCAATGACGCATCCGGAGTTGAGCCAGCTCTGTCTGAAAGTTAAGTCGGCCCAATCGGAGCGTTATTTAGAAGTTGTGCATCCTGTCAGGCTCCCACCCAACCCCCAGAGAATGCACGCGGATGCAGTGATTTTGAGATTTCTCTTGAAAATGGGCCCAGGTCGAGCGAAAAGAATCCTTAGAGAAGTATCACAGGGTCATAAACTTTCATATGAAATAAATAAGAGTGGCGAAATCAGAACAATGGTCGGGCAGCTGGTCTAGACATTTTTTTTTAAAATATATATAGATGGCAGATGAATCGCTGGTTACCGAAGGCGAATATTCAATATAAAATTCCTCCCATGATTATGTATACAAATGAATTACAGAAGAGATAATCAAGAAAAAAATATATAACAAATAAAAACGATAATTCATTACATTTTTATAAAATTTACAAGTACACATAATGGTTTATTTTTAAATAATAATAGGAGTAATTTCAGGATTTATGAAAGTTTAATCCCTCTAAAGATATTCATTGATCGTGCATTAGCTTCGATTTAAAATCAAACAATTTATTTAGCTTCAGGATTAAAAAAAAATACTTAAATTTGTCACGAATTTATTCGTAAATTATGGTTAACATTCAATTAATAAAAATTTCGGGTTTAAAAAATAATTTATTTCTATTCCGAAAAGTGACAATGAAGCGCATCGTTGGCCAAGTCCATTCGAAAATCACAAAGACCAAGACTACAATGCAGTTCGACTCGTAATGACAGTCCAACATTTCAATATTAAGGTAATAAACAGTCAATTTAATGTTGTGAATCACGGACATAGTGCCACCTTTTGGGTAACAATGGTGATAATCCACCCACAACATTATGATCATTAAGTTTTTTCACTATGCTGACTATGTAGCAGTTTAAAGACAACCGGGCCAATAGTACCTAGCTCACTTCAGAGAAGCTAATCGTAGTTTAAAGCTTTAGTTATTTTAGTGGATACGATAAGATCCAATTATTCCTCTAGAGATAATTCTAACAAATACTATACACAATGTCCCAAGCAAGAGCGAATAAACTCTGCACATTCATTTTCGGAAAACATAAAAAAATGCCCGAAGAACTGTACCTCTACGAGTCATAGTTTTCGGGAAAAATGCGAGACGAAATGTATAACTCATATCCGGTTAAAGGGGGAAAACATTTATTCGGCCGCTGAATTGGGTATCCGGGTCCTGCATTGTGGCCACCACGATCTCCAGATCTGACCCCTTTAGATTTCTTGTCAAAGGACCATGTAAAGAAATAGGATTATCGAGACCTCATTACATCAAAAATGGACGTAGTCCATTTGTCTCCACAGAGCGTTTACTTTTTTTACAACGATGCTAGAACGTGTGCAATCATCCATTGCAGGACGTGCGCACGTAGGCCTCCAAATGCGCAGGGGACATTTCGAACATATTCCTACTAAAAATTATGCAAGTAATGATGTTCCTGTTTTGAATAAAGGTGTTTTTTCCGCAAACCGGATATGATGTCATACATTTTCTCTCGCGCTTTTCTCGGAAACTACGAGTCGTAGAGGTACACTTCTTCGGGTATTTAAAAAGTATTCAAAACAACGAATCTGGCATTCAGAGTTTATCCGGTCTTGCTGGGACACCTTGCATATTATATATATATATATGAAGGCGAGAGAAAGAGAACAGAACATGGTAATTTTCAAGTTACTTTCTGAGCCCATACAACAGACAGATGACTCACTTTTCCCTCCTGTAATTCTGAGACTTGATGGGATTCGATATTTGATGTCAGCCAAATATTGCACTCGGGGGTAAAGTCAAAGGCATTTCCTCAAATTAAACTAGTCTCGATTCGAGATGCTTCCTTGTCGGCGAGGTAGACGGAACATCACGTATCAACACTGGTTAGAGGAGAGGGGGAGGGGACTATCCGATTCGAACTGCTGACCCTCGGCAAGCGAGGATATTCGAAAACGTGAGTGATGGCGATGATGGTTGCTGTCAATAAGAGGAAAATGCTGTTTGCTTTGGTTCGGAGGTCACATTTCGGAACTCATTCCACCTTTTTTTTTTTTAATCCCGTGCAAATGGCAGGCAGGTTGTCATGTGTGGAAGTCAATAGATTTTCTTCTCAACAAAATTGATTTGTGGATGCAATGATCGGTCGTGTGGGAAAAAATAGGACAAGCTAAAGATTAGTGTTTGCAAACCACCATTTTGCGCGAGTTTTACAACCATCTGGCGGAATCGACAAGGTAAAAGAAAAGTTGCCCTCATTGTCATCGCATCCACCGTGGTCTGCAGAAACGGCAACCGTTTTCTTCATGAGATCATTCGTTTGGAAGTAGTTCAGGCATGTTTAATGGAATGGGAGTTTTGAAGGTATTAATAACATCATTAACTTAGGTTTATTATTCCCCGACCCTTTTCACATAATTGGATTTGTTAGTATTAAATCAATAAGTATAAATGTAATCAAATATTCACTGATTAATATGCGAATGCATTAACTTTACAGAGTTTCCACATTCTAATCTGGAGAGATTCCTGATTCAAATAGGAAAGGTTTGAGCAACGCATCAAATAAGTGACGATCCATGCACTAAATCGATCGCTTTTGAAAATAAAACATTAAACGCATTGAACACCACGTAGACACTTTGAATTAAATCAATTTTAAGCTGTCCATAGATAAAAATAAATACTTTTGTTTTAATACAATTAAAACCAAGATTACAATAAATATTGTTGAATTTCCAGTCATTAAATTAATGGCTTGATAAAATAATGGCTTATCCAGGTTTGACTACACCCAAGAAATTTCATCCTGTCATTTTTATTTAATATTCCCCAATTTTATCATAAAGAGTGTTAATAAAAACCTATTACAGATAAGACTATTTTCAAAAACGTTTTTTAAGGTCATCGTCATTAATCCACGGAAAGTTTTTAATGAATTGAAATTTACAACGAGGCTAGCCTCTTCACTTGAAATTTGAAATGGGAACATCAAAGGGAAAATAGCAGATTTTGCACATTGTAAAACTACACTTTAAGCAAAGAAGGGTTTGTTAGTATAGGACAATCTTAGTTTTTTGTGTGGTATTCAGGGGAAAGAAAAAATTAATCCTTTCTAGCCGCTTGGATCGAAACAAACCACACGAAAATTTCAAAGGGGCTCGTTCGAAGGAAAATAAATCTAAGGCAATACCCTCCCCCTTCCTTCCTCCGTCTGACAAAGTTGGCAGGGCATCGCTTCTCGCCCCATCCATTCATAACCCCGCCATCTTCCGGGGCGAAAGAAGGCCGCTGCCCGGACAGAAGAAAACCCCGGACAACCTTGACAAGTTTCGGAATCACCGATGTCGACCTTTGATGGATTCGCCAAACGAAGCCGGTCGGACACAGAAGCAGCGCTCTTGGTTTCTTGAATTACATCGTCGGATATCGAAAAAGAAGCTTATGATGAATGGGCCGGGAGTTAAAGGATTCCTTTGCCGCTTTAATGAATTCTCCGAACGAAAGACCGAAAAAAGAGAGAGGCATTGCCGGCAGCTAGGCTGATCGATTTGCAAAAGAGAAGTGTAGGCATTACCCAGTTTCCCAAGCGTCGCTTTCGATCGGGAGAAAGGGTTACGGGAGGAACAGGTTTGACCGGCAACGCGTACACCGAAAAGTCAATATATTCCTCAAGTGCTGACAGCAGGTCCGCAGAATTCCAACTCACTCAGGCGGGCCGAAGGGCGAAGTGGCACTTGTCCACCACACGCCCAAAACAAAAATTGGAAATGAATCCCTGATGAAGCAGATCGCAGAACGCGATTATGCGATCTGCTATACATGACCTCCACTTAAAAAAATAAAGCATTATTTCACACGACAGGCAATGCACTGACTTAACATTATATCAGTACAAGTAAAAAAAAAGAGGGGGGGGGGAGTTAAACAGAGCAGGCCTAAAGATAAATTTCAATTAATCGTATACACAAATAATCAATATAAAAGGGAAAAAAACAATTCATCCTGAAATATTAGTTTTTTAAAAATGAGTTTCAACTTTTTAAAGAAAGCAACCGATTGTTGATATAAGATTCACAGTACACCGAACGATATGATTTTACAATAGTAGAAATATGCATACTTTACCGTGATTTTAAGTAACAGAAACCGCCAAATTCGAATCCAGACGAAAAATACAAACAAAACGGAAAAAAACATGCAGATTTTTTTAGCCTTTATTCGTCTGGGGACGACAATTATATCGAAATCTTTTCAGCAACCCAGTTTCAATTTATTCGACAGAACGGTCGAATAAAACGCAAAATTTAATATGAATAAAGATTTAAAAAAATAGAAAATCGAAATTTACAGCTCATAAGTCCAGAAGTTTCACAATCATAATTTTTCTTGTATACAATAGTATTTTGGTAAAGACCTTTAAACATTAGAAATGAAGGCACAAATTTTGTGGTTCACTACGAGTAAAAAATTTCTTTTTCATGAAAATTTCATAGGTTTCTTTAAATATCCCGACCCTACTTTTGTGTATTTTAAGCGAATTGAAAGTGTGGAAAATAGTCTGTCTATTGATATTAAACCTAATATCATGCGGTCTTTTGTTAGATTTTCTTACTAATCTATAGTTTTGTTTTTAATTATAAGTTGAACCCATTTTCAACAAATGCAATTAAGGTACCAAAATAAATAAATAATAAAATAAAAGCGATAATGACGCATAAAGCTGAAAAAACTATAAACAGTTTTTGCGGCTCTGATAAATGATTTCTTTTCTGGAAGTTCGAACTGCAATGATTATGGATGGTTTTTTCCCCCCAAATTTTAAAATATTTCTTTTTAATTTTTTCCCCGTAGGTACTAGAAATAAAAATTAAGTTGAAATATTTCAATAATATAAATCGATACTTGAAAAGTAGTGATGGTTCATTGCTTTTCTCAGAGTTCTGTCAACATTAGTTTTAATTCACTAACTGGCAGATTTTGAATTCTCTTAAAGCATCCGAATTTCCTTTTTTTATTTTTCTAACCTTTTACTTTGTTGACGGCAATCCCTTGATTATATTTTAAATTTTATCCATCGTCCTAATCGCAAATAACAGCTGATTAAATATAGATGTTTCAACTGAAAATTAGTTTGTCGGATAGCGTGGTACCAACAATAATAATCATTAGTCGCAACATTAATACCAGAATTTGATATCAAACTGGAGAAGCCCCTCAGCTGGTCACCAAAAGAGAATGTGCGACGCTGGCGCTCTCAAGCAGACGGTAAAACGTGCAAGTATCAATTGTGACTTAATATTTCTCTAGCGGGGGGAGAGGAAGAATGAGTACATTGCACGATTATTTTGAAATTTCAACTAGAATATTAATCGATAAAAGCTCAAGCAAACTTCTGTCGCCCTTCGGATAGCTGGAAAACCAAAGCCAAAGCAAGAAAAAAAAATTCCATTTGAAAAATTATTATTTTAATGATGTCCAGTTCAGCTGTCGTTCCATTTTTCCTCAAATTTTTAAATTTTTAACCATATTTTTAAATTTTTTTAAATCTTCTTAACGATTTACTCTATTGTTGAAAGACATTCAAACAATTTTCCTTGTTTCATCGCGAGATTTCTTAATTCTGAAGAGGAAAGTTTTTTTTTCCTTATATATGCACGCATGACTTTACATGAGAAATAAAAAAAGCGAACCATATGATAAAATACGAAGGTTTATGACAGACGTAAGGTTATCAAGATAACATAACTCCAGCGTCTGACACAATGTCATGCACAAAAATGCAAGAACCAAGCATCAAGTTATAAACGAAATGAAACACAATCCATTTTCTCAGGCAATCGCCTCTCCTCGAAGTCTGTTTACCTATTACCCATTTTCAGCGTGGCAGAAATCAACATTTTGAATCATTACTTTGGATGAGAAGCAGAAAGATTTTTTTTTTTTGATATTTTGATTAAAAGTTAAGGACATTTTGGAATCTTTCCGAATAACTCTTTAAAACTTTTTCTTCACAAGACATTGTTGCACAAAAACCGAGTTTTACACCATTTAAAAATTATCAAAATTACATAAATTTAAAGAGCCATGCAAATGTTTTCTGAATTTTCGCGATCCCTCAAAAATACTTTTTTTCTTCCCTTTTGCTTCATTCTGAACAACAGATTGCATCGTTGCTTAGAAATTCGAGCCATTTTGAAAGTTTCCTCAAATATTTAATTGCTCGACAAAACCAAGGAAGAGAGAGTTTGTTGAGGCACACCAATTACTTTCGGAGGGGATTTTTCGATAAAACAAATGTTTTAATGTTTGTATGATTTTTTATTACAAGGATAAAATGATGAATAAAAGTGAAATTATTTAAATGTATACGTAACTTCTGAAGAAAAACCTGATATTGATGCGCATTTAAGCATTTGTTTTTTTAAAAGAAACTAAGATTCTTTTAGAGGGAAAAAATGATACAGTTTTTTCATTTTTCTTTGTAACATGACATAGAATATATCGTAGGGTGTAGCTAAACATTATCTAAGATATTTTGGACTTGTTTTTTCAAAACATATTTATATTAAACTATTATCATTTTATAACATGACAACCACTAATTATAAATTTCATTAAGATATCTTGATTATTTTTTGATACATAACGATACTCATACAGTAGAATTATATAAAAAAAACTTCAGAAAATGCATTGCAAGTTTTGAAATGCTTATAAATAAGTATCACTCGTATGCCAATAGTTTGCAGTAATTTAGCTTCTAATCGACAAAATATAGATATCAAACATCAATAGAAACAGAAATGCCTCTACCTTTTGAAATTATAATAATAAGTAGAAAATAAAAATGCGAATTCCCATCCAAACTCCTACTTTAAATCTAATAATCGGATATCAAATATCTGTGCAATTCAAATGACAAATAAAATAAAAAAGTGAATTTATAGTACGGTGGAAATTAAAAGATAAATGAACCAGACAATTACGTTTTTGAGAGCAGATATATGACGAGATTTCATTCTACAAAGATGCGAATTAACCAACACAGTGAACTGAACGAATATCAGTTTTTTAAGTTAAAACGGCTTTAATTTCCATCAAAAACTGAAGCTTAAAAATATTTTTTAAAGATAATTAGGAATATTAATTTTGGTATAAAATCTTTTAATGAAAACAAAAACAGTCAGAATTCTCAGGAATCGAAATGGTTACCATGGGCGGTTAGTAACAATAATGATAATAATATAATCCTGTCAATTCTAAGCGAAATGGCACTTAACATTTATATAAGTGAAGCTGAAAGCTAATAAAGTAGCAATGCCATAAAAAAAGACTTCTTTCATCCTATATTTAGAATAAAAGCTCAATACTTCACTATGAAAGGGGAACCAGAATAAAAAATACGGAAGTTTCCCAAATATCAAAAACGGACTCCTTCATTTCGTCAACCAAATGCATGAATTTGTTAAATGAATAAAAACGAAAGAACAAGAATTTCGGACAAATTGTTGATTGTGAAAAGTATTTTTTTATTCAAAAATTAATACACTTTCTTAACTAACTTGAAATTAGAAAAAAAAAAGTATTAAGCTCTAAGAAATTTTAATGCAATATTACTTCAATAATCTTGTTAGTACAGCGAAATAGTTCTTACATCGCTTATAAGAAAAGAAAATATTAAACTAACCTAATGTTTCCCGATTGTACAGTAAATAAAAAACAGGCACTATACATGGATTGTCTTCCTTTGCCATCGTGCAAAATGTCGGGGGTTCAGTGAAAAGCTCCTAATATTCGGAATGCTTGCCACCACCATTAGTAAACCTCGCTTTTACGGCACACAGCTTTCATTCTAAAATTTAAGGAAACAGGAAGAACATGACCTTAGTGTGAAGTTAGAGTGACTTCCAGGAGGGGAAGAGGCTTGATGCCATTTCAGATAGAAGCAGGGCCATATCGAGTTCAATCGCAGAACGAAATTATTAACACAGCCAAAGAATGCATTTATCCGGGTGTCACGATCGTTAATGGATTATGCAAATGCAACAGTGAAGATAAAAATGAGATTTCTAACAAGAATAACAAAAAATTCACAAGGTGTGGGTGGGGAAATGAGCCAAGCACACATGCCCTCTTGACGAAGAATCAGATCGAAAAAAGGTTAGAGGAGAAAACAAATACAAAACAACAAAACGTAAAGAGGGACCCCCCCCCCTTTTTTTTCTCTCAAGGAACAGTTCAGAGGGAAACAAGGGTCCACTGACAAGCAAATACTATTTGTGCCGAGCACGCCTATCTGGCGGGGCGTACAGGGCGCTTTTAATAAGATGGGCACAAAATAGAGAGAGAGAGAGAGAGAAGGGGAAAAAAAAGATGCTCCGTTCTGATAGGGGGAAAAGATTTTTTTAAAAAAATAAATAGCAGCGGTTCAGTGGCCTGCGGGTTATGTGCATCCCATTCGAACAGCGTGAGGTCCGAGGATCAGGTTTGTCTCCGAAAGAACCTCGCAGACAGGTTTTTATGCCACTTCGCAAATGAATACTGCGCCCCGCCACACAATCTGATAGCGTTCACCTGAGCTCTATTCTGAAATAGGTTTCCGATGGCAGTCGAGCGCCTTTCTCCGGGCAAAGGGTTTTCGAAGTGCTTTCAGGTGCCGGTCGTGAATGCTTTAAATGCACACGAATCGCAAAGGAATAAAAGTCAGGAGAGCGGGAAATTCGCGAGTTCCTAGATTCAGTCTCACGACGAAACAAGGGCATCGCGTCTCGTTGTAATAATAGACTTTAGCCGCGAAGAAAGCATCTTTAAGAGAAAAAAATAATAGCGAAACACGCCTCCAAGATTTTTTTGGGTAATTGAAACTTATTCAATCAAAGACGGGCAGATTAAATGTTAATGTATGCGATAGAGTAAGCAGCCTAATTACTTAGAATCGAATGACCGCATTTAATTTCAAACTATTTCAATGAAAGTTTTTTTTAAAAATAAACGTCATTCAATGCTTTGCTCGGCTAACTGTAGGAGATGCAAATGGGTGTCAGAAATGGCGGGGAGAGAAAAAGTTCGCCGAAGCACCCAAACCTCCATTCAATGAGAGGGTGTAAATGAAATCAAGACGCGGATGCCAAACAAACACTTCAATCGAGCAAGAGAATTTGGCTTAATCGCAGTCAGATATGCGATCGCTAAGACTTGCATCGTTAAAGCAAGGAACCCGTTATTTCATATAATATGAAGAAACGAATATCTTCAAACAACATAAATTCTATGAATTAATTTTAACGGTAGCGAAGAGGCATTTCAATTCACTTAGATTACCCGAATAATAATTTTCTATGTCCATTTTATTTATATGCTTGTTTTATTAAATAAAAAAATGCAAAATATCAATAAATGTTTTCGGTATTTATAACTTAACAGCCAAGAAAGTGGGCACAACAAGAATGGGCAGAGTAAAACACGAACTGAATATGACGAGGCCGAAATGCGAGATACCGAAAAGGGGATTGTGTCACTTGCGCTCAGTCTCATTATCACTAACCCATTAGAGGGTGTCATTTGTGCTCACATGGTAGGTTTACTGGAATTTAATCACCTTTGGCAGGAAAACTTGGCGTGCATCTAGAGGGGCTATAGAGAATGCATATTTCTCGCATTGATAAGATTAAGTGAGATAATTAAGGGTCTTTATCTTCGAAATATTTGCTTTTTTTCTCACGGTAAAACTGATAAATTTTCTTTAAGAACGCTAGGTAAATTTTTGATAGTTTATTTTAGATTAGGGGTTAAATTAAATTTAGAGGGAAAATGAATAGCAAAAAATTTATAAATCTAGATGATAGAACAAGATATAATGGGAGCTAATAGTAGAAAGTGAAAAAGATAAAGAATAAGGATGTCTAAACAGGATATTTTCGCATGCGAAATTTGAAAACTATTTCTTAAATAGAATAGGGTATCTAATACTCAGGGAATTAAATTTTGAGGCCATGACAGAACATAAGTTGTGACTTCAACTTCATTTTTTAGTGATACAACTTTATCAATTAACACATATATATATATAATAATTGGTCAGTAAATAGAATTATTTTTGCTTTCCTCACAGTTATCATTCTATATATTTTTGTTTACTTTGACGTTATAATTATTACGATGAGAAGAATATTTGTGTGATATTGCTTACTTTAAAAGGAGTAACTTCCAAATTGCATAAATAAGAAAAAATTGCCATATTTAAATCACTTAAATAGACCTTTACCTTTCTGAGGAATATACTTTAAAGTAGAACAAAACATAGTTTATTAAAAATATTTCATCGATTCAATGAAAGAAAATGGTTCCCCAAAATATATCACTAATCTCTTTAAGCTCAATAAAACAAAATAGTTTTGATTTTCAAGTTCATTTCAGCATATAAAATCTAAACTCAAGTTTGATATTTTATGAACTTTGCATTTCTGTTTTTACTTTGCATTTCTGTCTTTTGATATTAATTATTATCTTTTCGCTTTAGTTTTTTCCAACTCCAATTTATGATAATGATTATAACTGCTTTCTGAGAGTAACGATAGAGCTCTTTATCCAAACATTAAATTAAGGAAAAAAAATTAATTCTAATTTAAACCTCTTTGGGGAAACTTCCTACTCCCCTCCCTAAAAAAGGATAACCTAACATCATTATTAATTTAAAACTGTTTAAATTCTATTTCTGCTTCGCTAAAGTCTATAACATATTTATTACCTTTAAATAATTTAAAAAAAAAGCCTGGTATTGTATTAATTAAAGGGTTTAAAAATTTGTTCCAAATTAACACCCTCGACACCTATACAGAATTGCATTATCCTAATAACACTCGGACATATGTGATGGAGTTCATATGGTATAAGGACTGGCGTTTTGAATAAATCAACAAAGATTTATCAAATATCCACTGATAAAGTTAATTCATTTCTTAGTTCAGGTATAATGTCATTTATCTTTACCATACCGCCCACTTATGCTTAAAATAGAACCTACTCAAGAGCTTTAAAAAAAAGAAACATGCAGAATAAGAGTAGAAAACTGCAAGTGATGATGAATTTCTTGCAAGAAGAATTGTTTTCATTTTTCAAAATGTGAAATTAATGCTTCTATCTAGATCAAAGCTACATTTTTCTTTCAAAACCACATTTTTCGGAAAAGGATGGTTTGATTTTGTTTAAGAAAGGGTCTATTTGTTTGATATTAGATGCCAATTTTGTGTTCTGTATGAGTATACCAATTATTAAAGCTGTAATATTATCTACACAGTTAATTTTGGAATTCTGAGCTCTGGATTGATTGTTTCTAATCCAGCAAAACAGTAACCTAAAAATTAGAGAAAAATGTCAATTCTTTTCATCATATATATGACGTTTAATTCTCACCAGTTCTGTCCGGTTGAAGTAAGGATCCTACTAATTTCAACCGTTAAAAATGTTATTGTATGCAAAAACGAGAGAAGCATTACGATTGCATAGAAAATAAGGAAGAGGGAATAATAATGCTATATA
>JAOUZG010004505.1:6468743-6490459 GCA_026289955.1 Argiope argentata | reverse complement strand
TTGTTCCTAAGTGCAACGATGTAACAATGCGTTTTAGAAAAAAAAAAAAGTGACTTCATGAACCTTACCAACCTATCTATGAAATTAGTCTTATCTTACGCCTTAATATTTAAACATTTACTATTATAATTTCAATTTCGGTTACAATAAAGGTTCAATTTATATGAATCTATACTTTTGGCAAGAAATTCAGGGACAAAAAAAAAAAAAGAATGAATAAAATATGAAGTATCGTATTTACTTTCTTGCTTTCTTCCATGCTTAGATCTTAGATAAATTGAAAATTGGTATTAAATCAATGGTAGCGCTTTTAAGAAAATTAGAAAGAAATTTACTACTTTATTATCTGCGAATAAAACTTTAGCACATGATGCTGTATCTGAGAACTAAGCGTTTTAATGTAGTTCGTTTAGATGCTGTATTTAGATATCGTTTGTGGTGCGTTAGAATATATATAGTTAAATTTGACAATAAATGAGCTAGGAAATGAAGTAATGCATTTCAGATTTGAAGGAATTTCAGTAATTATCAACACATTTGATTTGAAAATATGCTTTTGTCCCCTTGAGAATTAACCAGCAGCTTTTTTTTTTTGAAATTTTAAATATGATTATTATAATTTACTTTAGCCGAAGTGCTTATTATTTTGCAAAAAAAGATAACTTATTTCAACATCTTTATCGTAAAATAATACATTAGCTCGTTTCAAGTATCTGTTTGTAGAATATATATATTTATAAGCATACATACATATTGAAAGAGATAAACAATATTGATATCCATTTAAATTTGAATTAAACAAAAACTTTTTATTAATTTTTTTTTCATTTTGTTAAATAAAATTAAACTTTAAGACATTTAAAGATTAAATCCTCCTAAAACTAAAAATTATAATTCACTTTAATAGATTAAGTTTGTATTATGTGCATCAAAATTATAATTTTCATAAATGTCTTCGGTGTAGGAAAATAATGAACATGTTCCATCATAATAAATTTTTAAAGCAAATTTCTCTAATTCTACTTATTCTATCAATCGTTTGAAACGCGGTAACGGTCGTTAGCATTTTTCTCACGACAGCCTTTTAACGTTATCAGAGATATGGAGCATCAATCTCACTTTGACAGTAATTGATTACCATATGGCACACATTGTAAAATCGCCAAATTTTAGATACTAAGATAAAAGTTACAATGTGGTACCCTTTTAAAGGCTTGAGCGCAAATGACACCCTCTAATGAGTTAGCACTAATGAGGCTGAGCGCAAATGACACAGAACCCCGCAAAGAGTTCTTATGCAAAATGCCACTCCCATAGAGAGAGAAAAGGAAATATAAAATCTACGATGGCAAATTTCAAGTTATGTGAAAATATTATTTTTAAGTCATTATTTGACTTAATTCCCTTAGGTCCTTAATTAGTTTAAATCAGTTTGAAAAAGCAGGTCAGCCTTTTAAAAACGCATCTGCTTTGAAAGAAGCATACATAACAATAATGCAATACTGGCAAAAACAGGTAAAAACCAATCTTAAAGAAAAAAGAAAGAAAGTAAAGGGAAAAACAATCTTTATATTTTGCCCGTAAATTTCGGGGACACCAAAACCTCCAAACCAAAAAACAACATCATGTTATCACATGATAATAAATACATTAAAACATTTTTGACCAACCAGCCGATCAATGCATTTTAATTATTCAACCAAATATAGTACTCCAAGTACGAAAATAAATAACGCAACAGCTTTAAAGGCAGTTATAATACAAAATATATAATATAATGTGTAAAAATACTTGAAATTACGTTTTAAAATGTGATGAGGACGAATCGAAATTTGTGTAATATGCTAATTTTGGGGGAAACCGGGAAACATCGCTGCGACAGTTTTACACAATTGTTAATCAGTCGGCACAGCTTGAACTTGAGAGTTATCGGTGCAAACAAGTTACTGCCTCCCTCACGAGACTAATGGAATGCATATTTGTTACGTATCTTTACTACTGTATCAAAAATTTCGCACGAGCCACTGTTGCAACTTATTAGTACGACAGAACTGCAACCCCCCCCTTTCAGCAAAGAATTCATTTACCAACAGTGGCTCACAATTTTTTTAGTGAAAAATTTAAAAAAAAAAAAAAAAAACACCTCACCTGTGAAGCTTTTTTTTTAATTGTTCGATTAAACGAAGTTAAAATCTGTGATTCAAAACGAAATAAATTCAATTCAGCTTGAAGAAATAGCCAAAATAGCAATTAATAATTTTATTCTATCCATCACGTCATCGCTTATCATTTCTAAACTTAACACGTTTATTTTTTCTTAAAATTATTTCTGTTCTTTCTCATTCAGTTTGGTTTATAGAAATTAAAAAAACGATTAGCTTTCCCAAACTACCAATAGCTTTTTGGCAGATAAATAGAAACTCGGTGAACAAAAATATGCGCTTCAGAATTTGCATCAAATCCCAGATTAATTTGCTTTTTTTCTCTCATTATCTTTACACAGAGATTAGAAAATGTAATTTCATCATACATTACTAGAAGGAATCATTTATATTATAATGATATATTTGATTCTTCTTATTAATAAAAAAAACATTTTCAAACACTCGTGTCACTATCAAAGACGAACTAAATCGCCATTCAATTTTAAGAATGTTGAGAATAAAAGTTAAGTAATAAAAAGAAACGTATTTTTTTTTCAATAACGTGAAATTATTTCTCAATTTTGAGTCCCCAACTTTGTGTGGCCAAGGCGCTTGTTGTGCCTTCTCCACCCTACTTACGCCGCTGGGGATACGATATGCGTCGTTAATTTTTAATAGAATGCCAATGTTATATCACAATTAAAAGCGGTTCAAATGCTCTATATTTAAAAACGCGGGTTTCAGGGGGAAAATATAGAGTGTTCACTATACAACTCGTTGATTTTTTTAAAAATACAAGCATTGGATTACATTTAAATACTAAATCCCAGTAATACAATGTAAATTCACTGCATTAAACATATTGGAACATCAGTCTTCCTCTGAGAGCCCCATTGGCGTTTCGGAATGTCACGGCACTCAGCAACGTACTCATGCAATGCAATGCTGAATCAATATTGAGCTCCGATCTTCTTGATGAACACAGTACCACTGCTACGATGCTTCAACTTCTTCCTTTCGCTCTAAGCAGGTAATACATTCAAATTAAGAGTAAATCAGACTAATGGTTCCCCAAAGAAAACAGCGTCTGGGAGGGAGAACTTTTCTCTGCCGACCCAATCATTTCCAAATAACAGAGCAACTTCAACCTTCCAGGTGCATACGCACGGCTCGGCAGCCATTTCAGCTTCCTTGACGACTGATAAAGGCAGAGCAGCGAACAATTTGTCACCAAAGGTTCCCCTCTGCTGTTGGAGCAGGAATAACGAACGCCCTCCATTTGGAGGGGCAGGTTGCCAGGAGACGAAGCCCATTAGTTATGAATAGAGCCATCCCTGCAAAAGGCCTAACCCTACCTGGGCACAAATGGGAAAGCAGCGGCTTTAATATGGAATTGACAAACGACATGAGGGACGATCACCCGTCAATGGAAGCAATGGCGTGCGAAAATGGAATCCAGAATGTTCTTTTTTTTTTACACATGCACCCTCCATCACCCCTTTTTTTAATGTTACACCAGGTTTTTGATTTCAAAACAGAGTTCATAGAAAGTTGATTATTTTTATCCCCAAAACTATGGCGAGAGCTCTCCATTAGAAAATCTTTAGAGCGATAATGATTAAATTGAGCAAATTTCCTAAATCTAAGACGACAGGAGAAATGTGCCAATGATTCAAAAGAAAAACTTTTTATTTCAAGAGATAAATTTATATTTTCCAGAAGGGAAATCAGGAAAGGACGGGGAGGGGAAAAAGTTTGGACACCCGAAAACTTTCTATCCTTTTTTGGATAACGCCACACGTTCTGAGAGTAAAACAAACCGAATCGGCGTCTTAGTTTCCTGCGCAACAAACACTACAAAAAAAAAAAAACCCTTCGACATTTGGAGATGATTATGAACTGCGATTCGATAAAACCAGAAGATTTATTTAAAAATCTCACTAGATATTAAATGCCTTCTGGGCACTACCGTCGAGAAAGGGGATGGAAATTCGGACAATTTAAATTCAGCGTAAAGATAAAATTAAAAACTTACAAAATCGAACTGACGACAGCCATGGATATGAGAGCTCTCAAACTAATGAGTCATAATTCAAAAATAAAAATACTTTAGCAAAATATTAACATTGCATTCGATGGAGTTCTTTAAATAAAATAAAGGTACGTTTACAATTGGGATTTTACAAAACACTAAGTCGGTTAAAATCGTTAGGTTAACCGAAAGGATTAATTTAAAAGTTAAAAAATACTAAATGTCAAATTTAATTACATTTCTCAAATGATATCACTTTGAAAAGATAAAATAAAGTGCGTTAGATAGAAATAGAACAAAGCGATGCGAAGGACATGTTTTATTCTTGATTTCATTCATGATTAATCTGTTCTAAAATTTTCAAAAAGTTGAGTGAAAACACACACACACATAAGTCGTTTTTTTTAACATTTAGAAAAATCCCGCGCGCACTAAGTATAACACAGGGCTTACAGAAATATACAACGCATTACATACAAAAATCATAGAGCAGGCGGAGAACAACCATGCCCGAACCGGGACTCGAATCCAGAACGCTCTGATGATCACGGGGAAGGCGCGTTACCCCTGTGTCAGGATGTCGGCAAAGGGGCTGAATTTATTCCTAAACGCACAACACTTAAAAATAATAGCAATTACATCAATGGACACTATATTCCTCCTATTTTCCAACGATTTATGGAAAAATTGCTTTCAAATGGTTTCTTAGATCTTTAAAACTTATGACTAATGGAATAATATGAAGCTTTATCTTCCTGCAAAACTGTATTCACACGCTCTAAACACTTACAGAGAAGCGGATCTAATCATCATTGGCGCGAAAGAGTTTACCCGGGGCAAAATCATTAAACAAAAACAATACTTCGGACCTTCAAATACTCGGTCAATGAAAAAGGAAACAACCTACAGTAAGCGGGTTTGCATGTCATGACAGCAAACAACAGTGTGGTGAGACGCAACAACAAGACAATGCGCCAAGAAACCACACATTTCTGGGCAGTGAAAAAATCGCAAGATTTCACTTTCAGAGATAAGGTTACCGCGATTGATGTGGACGGAGAACAAAAGCTCCATAGCGAAAGGACGCACGTTGAGAACGGCAGAAGGAGATAAATCAAACCTTAATTTGCCACTTCGATGTCCCCGTCAATGCGAAGTTGACATCTGCTGGCGGCGAGAGCGTTTTCTAGCGTGCGTGATGCCTCCCTTCATTGGCCATCCTCAAATGGCGAGTATTTAACCCGAGACCTCGGAAAGTCACGACAGATTTATAGTTGGGGAAGAGGGGAGGGAGGGCAACCTGCCCCCGTGTGTACGTAAGCGTTTAAAGGTCAGATGCGGTAACAACAAGAGGTTGCCATGACTTTCCCACCCACACCCAGCACGCGATAGAAGAAGGGAGGTTAGCCCATTTTATTGATTCCCGAGGTTTTGTCAACCTCCGATGCTTATCGGCGGAGCGAAAAGAAAAAACGCAGCGGCGGATGTCTGCGCACGCACATTGGATCAATACGCCTGCCAGTTCGGATGCCGAGTGCAAGAATTCGCCAAAAAAAGGAATTTCGGGACGATCTCGACTTTCATTCAGATCTAACCGAGAAAGCCAATGACTGCGGAAATATTTCGCTGAAATGTGCGCATGGATACATCAGGGAAATACTTCAAAACAGGGTCCTATGTTCATGAAGAGAGACGTGCGGCTGCATATTCAAACGCAACTATATTTAATAATTGCCAACATCTTTATAGCAGCAGTGGAAGATTTTTAAACTTATTTTTAAATTCTTTTTGAATAATTTATGACACAAAACAAATTTCAATAGGAGAGGGGGTATTTTTAGGTCAATGCCACGAAGAAAATATATACACGATGGACTCGTACA
The DNA here is from genome assembly GCA_026289955.1 of Argiope argentata. Taxonomy (NCBI): domain Eukaryota; kingdom Metazoa; phylum Arthropoda; class Arachnida; order Araneae; family Araneidae; genus Argiope; species Argiope argentata. Next base: position 6,484,400 of record JAOUZG010004505.1, on the reverse strand, counting down.
TGGCTTCAAGCTCATTCTTTTCACACGTTCTACGAGTTTTTTTTCTTTTTTTTTCGATCCAAGTTTCTTAAAACTGCGAATGGCAACCACAAGTAGGGTTGCGTATAACACAAAAAATTTCAGAAAAAATGTTCCATGCTCCATCATATTGGACATTGAATAATTAAAACAAAAACATGACATCTTAAAAAGTTTTATCGAAATAGAATTTAAAATGGAGTTAATTAATGCTTCTTGGATTTATTTCGAGTTCAGGACCAAAAGTTTATTTTGAGAAGTTCAGGAGGTATTTTTTAAATGAAAATCAATGAAGTATCGAAGTGTTTTCATTCCATCCTACAGCACACGAATTTTAATTTCAAGTCCTACTCTCTCTTTAGCACCAAAAATTTTAAAACTAGATCTTTTATGAATTTTTCTCAAAATTAAAATTATGTTACGTAATATAGTAATAGTGTCGACTATTACTATGGCACGTAATTCGCAATAATTCAAACTTGAATAACGTTAATAACTCTAAGTAATGGATAAAAAAGTAGACAATTTAGAAACACTTAATAAATTAAATCTTGAAACTAATATTCGCAAAAAAATATAAGCAACACAAAATAAAAAGCTGTCGTTTATTGGACATGCACATATATGTATATGTTACATAGTCATAAAAGCTGGAAAGTTAACACATCAGAGATGATCCATCGATGTAGCAGAGTACGTATTTATTTTATTAAGTGAACAAACTAACGCCTAAGGTAACACTTTGTTTAATACAACGATGTCAAAAAAATATGTTTGCAAATAATTGAATGGTTTTGAAGAAAAAGAACAAGTACAACAGACATCTAAAAAATATTTAGACTTCTCCTGAATCCGTATTTACTTTCCAGGCTGGTAAACATCGATCCATCTCGCCAGCAAGAAAGATCTCGCCGCCTGACGCTTCTCGGTCTCATTAAAAACAGCAGACACATTCCGCGGAGGTTGCTGGGAGTGTGAAGTAAAAGCTAACAAATCATAAAATGGCAGGCGTAATGATCGTTAAACAAAACAGACCCGCTATTTACTTATAGTATGAAAAGCACTCACGTTCCTGTCTTATCTTTTATCGAGGGAATAACCCTCCCTCGCCGGGCGAGAACCGACGAAAGATAGAAACAAAGAAAAAAGAAGAGGGGATAAAACTTTTAAGTAAGTAATAACTTTGAGAGAGAGAAAAAATTGTAGTGCATTAACAGTAATGTGCTGAGGAAAGAGGTTTGAGGGTAAAGAAGAAAAAAAAAATTACAGCGAGAGCAACGCATTTATGTAGATAACGAAAAGATCTAGCGTGAAAGAGTATTATTAACACACTGCAACATTTAGCTCTACTCTTTTATCTCCCTCTTCCGAGTTCAATATTTTTATTTTAAAAACAGGGGTAAATTGGTTTCGTTCCTATTTTAGCAGAGTACACTCTTACACTTAAAAGTATCCATTCCATCGGTCCGTGGATTTTTACCAACTCTAAATCTACGAACGTGGTCTCTTTCTTCCTGATAAGTGGAGTCAATGACGTACAGACACGTTCCAGGAATGAACTACTTTCAAGCAATCCTGAGCGCATCGAAGTACAAGCAGCAATTTAAAAAAAAAAAGCCTATTTTATTGGCACCTTGTATTCGAACATTTTCTGCCAAGTTTTTTTGTGGCTGTTATTTCTCGTATAAATGTAAAATACTCTCTCTGTAACTTAGGGTACCAGAGGATAGCGGCGACAGGAAAGACTGATGCAACACGGTGTGTCTCAGAAGAGGGGGAAGGTTCGGACCTCTCTTCATATTTTAAAAGTGGTTGCTACCGTAGCTGCAGGGTGATTACGAAATCGGTCAGTCATTAATTCTGTCGATACTGAACAGTTCAATGGTTAACAGGGTGCACATAAACTGTACTTCAAACTCAACAACTATTTCGAGCTATATTTCTAGACAATTTAGATCTATAAAATTCCATTATGCCTCGTCTTAAAGGCATGATGACATTGCATTTGTTAGTGTCTTTTTTTATGTAATGATTTATAAACCACGTTTAGTGTTTATTTGGAGTATTACTTTCGATCAATAAAATATGGAAGATTAATAAAAATAGGTAACTAAGAATTCGAAATGCGGAACATAATAGCAATAACTGCCACTAAAAACTTACAGGTAGGGCAATAAATAGTTACATTTAATCTTCCGAATGCACGCACCCCTTCATAATAATGTCCTTTCAAGAGAAAGGCAGACGAGGCAGAGAAATACAGCAGTATATCAATTTATTTTCATGCAGTACATGCGAGATACAACATGCCCATTGCAGGAAGAAAAAAAAAAGGACATTATGTCACAGTAAGTCTAAAATATTTAAATGGTACATTTAAAAAGATAATGATTGCCATGTGGATGACATCATGCGAAGCAATTCCATTTTTCTGATGTTTTTTGTTTCTTCCTCTGTTAAATGAAAACTTAATTTTCTTTTAAAAGAACACCTCTTTTTATACAAAGGAAAATGTAAAATAAATAAATTCTACGTAAAAACTTTAAAAAGTAGGCTTTCAATAAATTAAAATTCAGGTACCATATGATTTTTTTTTCTCGCTCATAGTTTATTATTTTTTTCCCAAGGCAAGGTATTCGCCATACGAAGTCATCTTTTCTTTTCTTCTCCCTCCCGAGGATTTAGAAAGCCCCGACAATGGAATCCCCTCGGCCGCTCTAAAAAGACAAGGTGAATGTCTTCTGGAAGATCAGAGGCCAGCGCAGGAATTTATAATCGAAGGCAGGGAGGTCGCCGCAGAATCAATGAGGTCGGTGACGGCAGGCCATCACTCGAAGAGGATCGGTCTCACATGAGGAAGGGCGATCGATGGCAGGGCGAAGAAGCAGGAAGAAAGGCGAGAGCATCTAATTAGTTCTCTAAAAGCACAAGCAATCCCATACCAAATAAGGCTCATACTTATTTTATTCGAAACAGCGTTCGATAAGAAATTCGCTCGTTTTCCATGGATCTGTAGCATTTATTGACTTTTCCTTCACGAGATTTCTGTATTGGTTTAAAAAGAAGAGCTTTTAGCTTATATACTAAAAAAGGCAAAGTTTTATTTTTTACACTAATTCTTTCAAACTTCGAAACAATAGCTCGATTATAAATGCCTATATTTTCTTTGCAAACAGTGTCATGGAAGAAACAATACAGAAAGAAGCTAATGGTTTTGTTCGTAATAATTGCTCCTCTGGCCACCATCAAAACAGTAGTCTATTTCAGTATTCTTCAATTCGTTCACCGTTGAATGAGTAGAAAGATTGCAAATAAATCTGAGACATAACAGTAAGAAATGAAGACGCAAGTTAAATATCAAATCATCACGTGTAGAAGCTTTCTTGCTATCGAACGAACACCACTGTTTCAAAGTGTTTGGCGTGAAATAAACTACAGCATTGATGTTGAATGAGTAAGAACATACGCTACAGCAGTCATTACGTACGTATGCAAGTAGAATTTTTGCACTGTAATTTGTTTCATCCCTATCCTTGTTAGTTAATGGAAGTCAATAGCCATTTTAAGTAGTTTCGAATCACAATTTATAAAAATAGAAGCTATCATATCGTTCTTTCTGATGAAACCGGTAGATAATCAAAGTATAATGCTGCTATAAATATACTGCACTTACAATCTAAATGTAATAAATCCAGAGATGAACAAGGTGGATTTTTCTTCCTGGTCGTTATAAAGTTTCAAAATGCAATCAAGCATCAATCTGGAAACTATGAATATAAAATAATTGAGAACTTCTTCCGTAACCGTAATATAACAAAAACCGTTTAAAATGATTTTTTTTTTGCACTATAATCGTATGAAAAACAATAAACTTGATTTTCTAATAGTTTCTCGAACATGAGACAAATTATTAATAACGAAAAAAAAAACAAATATGACAGCTTCCTTACACCACGGAAACCGAGGCACTTTGTTTGAAGCTAAATGTTGCCGACTATTCTCTTGAATGCCTTCGACACATAGAAATATAAAAGAAATGCCGCATATGTTTTCAAGAGTACGTATAAATGTAAGAAAAAGAAATACAAATAAAAATTGGATACCTAAGGAATGCGCAGACATGCACTGAACTATCAGATGTTAGCCAACGTGTTTCATAAAATGGCCTCTAATACGCGCCTTCTTCCCCACAACAATAGGAACAAAAACGAAACAACCGTCGCACATACGATACTAGAACGCAAAAGCACACAATTCAACTTTTTTCCATGCTAAAGCAAGTGGGAAGAGCGGGGTTGAGGGGGGAGTACCTGATTTCGTTTCGATGCACAATTTTCAACGCAATGTGTACATCTGTCCCATCTGCCGAACTGGACCCGCAAAAATAAGTGATACGATTGTTTAACCATCGCACCCCCTTTCTCGTCGAGCCGTATCAGAGTACACTTTAGGATGACGTTTTGGGGGGTATATCTTAACTTAGGGTAGCAATCGCAGATATGCAACAATGGGCAACTTTTCCGCCCTGCATTGTGTGAGTGCACCACAAGCCCACAATTTCGAACAAAAGCTTTTCCGGTTCAAAACAAGCTACAATATCAAAGGGGAATGAATGGCGGGTGACTAGGGGGAACGATAAAATATTCCCTTTCTCTCCTCCTCCCAACCTTTACGGTTCGGAAAAAATCTCTCTTGAATATCCACCGGAGACGGATCACGAGACAAAAAGCGTAACCTGGGCCTCGAAAGGAGGGGAGAGGGAAAAAATATCAATACATGTACTTTACTAAAGAAATGGGGAAAAAAAAACTAAACAAATGAATAAACGGAAAAAAATTAAGTTTTATGCTATATAAGTTTCTCTCTCTCTCACTCTCTCTCTCTCTCTCTCTCTCTATATATATATATATATATATATATATAATCATTTCTCAAGAGAAAGAGAGAGTGATGCATAACTGTTTCTTTCTACTTGTACATTCTATAAGGTGAAAGAAATAATTATTCATGGAGAGATATGATCACACACACACACACACACACACACACACACACACACACACACACACCACACACACACACACTTTAGTTAAAATGCTTACGGAAATTACGAATACATTATTTTGTAAAAGTATGACACTAATGAAACACTGACACTGTTTATAATTTTTGAATAATATTATGATTAAAATTCTAATAAATAAAAATGGAATATTTTAAATTTAAATTAGAAATGATAGCAATAAATGAAAATAGTCCATATATCCTTTATACAATATAAAATATTAAAATGAATTACGAAAAAATTCTTTTTGGTGAATACCAGACTTCCCAAGTAGCAACACATTAATGAGTTGTACAAAACTGAGAGTATTTTTAGCAAAAGGTTCATTAGATTGGAAAGTGAAATGCTATGTGTATATCATGTACAGAATGATAATCAACGCAAAGGTCATCCTGAGATTATTTGCGTCAGTGAAATCATCGGAAAATTCTGAAAGATAATTGGAAACGGCGAATAAAAATTTATAGGGGAAAAAACACTTGGCGTTTCTGTCAATACCCCATAACTTGCGCAACGAGAGTATTATATATAATGCGCTTCCAACTCGTTTCAAATCGAAAGGGACTAAATGACATGGTTGTTTTCCAATCTTCGGAATAAACACATGAGAATTTTATACAATGAGAAATTATATAATGATGAAGCTTTTTCACTATAGATACCTATTACGCTGAAGATCCAGATTTTAAGAACCAAAAAATTAGCGTACAAACATTTGCAAAACGAAAAGGTTTCAACTGCTCATTTTCTCTTCATCTAAACTTGCTAATTAGCTTCGATAAAAAAAATCTTCATCTGAAGCTATTTTTAATAATTTTAATAACTTCAAATAATTGATAGCTATAAAAAAGACGCTTGCGTAAAGAAAAGAGTAGCAAGAAGTCCTAAACGTTATAAATCAGCAAGCGAGTAAAAGGAACATGGGCAAAAATGAAACATGTTTCATGTCTTTCTAGATACGTCCATTCCACTTTGATAACATGAACATTTTCGAGTATAAAAATACAGGCAAGGGTTCATGTGCAGACTTGCTCACATTCCGATCCCCACTCCTTTTGCGTGCCGTGAAAGCAATGGTTAGCATTTTACGAAAATAGAAGGAACGCCACAAGAATAGCACAGACAGGTGGCGGGCAGGGGAAACGGCAAAAATCAGGGGACTTTTTTCTTATTGTTACGGGGTGCACCAAAATTTTGCATCTGCTCTCTTTTGGGCTGTGGGAAATCGTAAGAAAAGTCTGTGCGGACACGAAAGCTTTCTTCGAGGATTAAAGTGCAACTATGGAGAGATTAAATCTCGAAGGATTAAGCGTCTCTCGTGAGGACGGATTTGTGTGTGCGCATAATATTTTGTGAACGTCAAAATGTATCCATAAATGGAAGCAGGAAAAGATAACAACAACCTTATTTGCTTTTCTTCTTTGCCTGGTACACAGTGCCGATCATATCATACTCAGCAGATGTCGAGGGATTATAAAAAGATGAAGGGAAAATGTACAGTGCGTTGGAAAATATATTATACACTCTACAGAAGAAGATTGAATCCTTTGATTGTTTATATTGTTCGGAATCAAGAAAACTATTCATTCCCGAGTCAAATATATAAATCGCACTAAAAAATACAGCATTAAACGTTTCATTTTTGATGGAATAACAAACTGAAAATATCATTTCAAAAATATTATCATAACAAAAAGAAAAAAATCTAACTGTAACCTTGAATTTAGCTATTATTCTTCATGCTTAATCTAAACATTCATCAACATCTTACTTCGCGCTCCCAGCTTTTATTATTTACATGAAACAACTTCCACTTGATACCAATATTAACGACTTAATGGATTTAGAAAAGCATGAAAATAACAAATTCCAGTGATGAAGATGGGAGTAAAACAAAGCAAAACCACATCAGTGTCATTAATTCTCTGCTCCTGATGATAATTAACAATGAGCATCTCCAGCTTAAAATCAAATATTCTTTAAATTGATGCAAGAGTAATCGAATGTGAAGCTATACTTCAACTAACGCCGATTACTCGGGCATATATCTTTTTAAAAGTTTCCCTGAAATTACAAAACAAAATTATGCAGCTAGCACTTGAAAAACATAATGATAATATCTTAGAAGTCAAAATGTCCTATTCAAATATAACAAAATTCCCCCTTTCTCAGAATGCATTTACCCCGCCCCCCTCTTCCCCCAACGCCAGGCTTTTAGCTTCTATTTTAACCCTGCGGGTATCAAACCGCCGGCCGTCGCTCAAACTCGGTCGTCCACTCACGGTGTCTCGAGACCGCACGAAATATTAGCGTGCCCAACTTTTAATAGGAAACTGTGCGTACCCATTATGGGCAGGTATTACAAAAGTGAACAACGCACGTACTAGGGTACAGCGATCTTACGTACTGCAGTCATTATATCCCTGGACTCTACGTTTCATTCAAATGCACGAAATATTCGACATAACTGTATAAACATACAAGAACTCAATCTATAAGACAATCTCGAAAATAGTTTAATTATCTCTGGACAATGATGACTTGATAAGAAAATGATTGAATGAATAACAAAAATTATGCAACAAGTGAAGAATCCCATATTATATATTACATATTATATATATATATATAATACCTAAGTGACAATTTCTCATATCTCAATTTTGAGTGAAGAAAAATCTTTTTGAATTTAAATAAATATTCAAGGTTCCCTTAAACATTTCAAGTTTTTTTTTAAAGAAATAAAAATAAAACATTTTTATTACATCTAAAAATACTTTTGATAAAAATATTACTTGGTCGCAACATTTTGTGAATCTAATTAAGGGAAAAACAGTTTTCTTAAACAAATAAGAAAACGTTAAGTAGTAATTCGAAATACATTTCCCTTCATTCCTTTAATATACAATCTCAGTACACTAATATAAATATATAAAAAAGTGGAGTCTTACAAAGATATATATATATTTCAACTACAAAAACTGAAGGATTTCTATGACTCTTTTCTTGACAGTGGTTACTCATTTTGAAAAAATGAATTTGATGCTTAATCACTCCCCGTCTGTTCTCCCAAAACTATCGTTAGAAAATATAGCTTCCCCATCACGTAGCTCCAGAGGAGCCCCCAGTCTCCCTTTCCATGATGAAAGGTGCTAACGAAGCCATCAAATATCGACGACCACCACGAAAGAAAAAGAACAAGAAGAATTAAGCAAAATTATCGAATCGATTCTCACGCGGCACGAAAGAAGGAAGGGGAAGAAAAAGGTCATCGAAATCTATTAATCGGATTAGAGGCTCGCTTGCGTATCGGTGATGCCGCGATTAAACTTCAATCATGAAATGTCTGGGCGAGTGTTAAGTCATTCATCAAGGCAGAAACTGACAAAGAGAAGCCAGAAAATCGCAGCCGCAACTTCGGGGAGCACATGCCAGGATTGGTCGGTGGAGATTACCATTAAGGGTCTGGCGGAACAATGAAGTGGTGGAGGACTGGCATTCGTCCAGACGTTATTCATCAAAGAACATCCCCCTCTTTCTTTGGGAGAAGGATGACACGGCCAGAAACAACTTGTTACGCCTCTTGATGAGAAGCGACGAAATTTCTTCCATACTCCGCAGCAATCTGTCAGGGGGGGGAGCGAAAAGAAAAGAAAGATGTAAGAGGAAGGACACGCGATCATTTTAGAGTAAAATAAAGATTTTGTTAGGCGTGAAAGGAAAAGAAGACACTGGGTGGATGGTGCTTAGTATTGTTGACGCTATGTTCATTCATTCGCAGTGGTGCAGACTGGAGGAGCAATTTTCGACGCAAACACAAATGTGTTATAATTTTTTTTTTCAATACAAACAAATATTTCATCACAGAAATGGGAAAGCGCAACTACAGAAAGTCTTAGATGCTCATTCATCGGATCAGAAGGTTGTGACAAGACATCTGAACGCGTTCACATAATTTTGACATTAAAAACCCACGGAATATCCAAACTTATTCTTTAAGCGATAGCTATATCCGCACATTCTGTAACAAATTTTCTGTAAAGGAGGCACCCCAATTCAACTCTGGATTTTATTTCATATAAAATTATGATGAATACTAACACCTAGACTAATACTTAAGAAGTATGCAGTCCAAACGAATTTTAAAATTCGTTACTAATTTCTCACAATTCACAAAAAAACATGCTACTCAAAATGTGTTTTTCGAACTCGGGGAAGTTTCGAAACATGAAGATTCATCAAAATCTTGGAATCTACAGAGTTTTGCTTTTCACGATTTCTGCCTTTCTTCTCTATTTTGCAAACAAGAAAGTAAAACAAATTGCTCCCATTTTTCAGTTTGTGTTTTCTTACGTTCCGAAATTAAAGATACCACAGCAAATATCCGAACGATGGACAGGACAGGCAAGTTTATCTAAGAAGACACAAGATGTCACGTACAGAAATTGCCAGAAAATGGCAAAACCTGCCAGTACAAGCTTTTTCAGGAAGAAAGTCTAATAGAAATTCAAAGTAATTTTATTCTATTGCAATTTAAAATTGTTCATTTAATAATTAAAAACTTACAATATATAAAAAAATTAAAATTAACTTTTCTTTTCAACTTGACAGGACAAATCACTGTTTTTTAAAAATTTAGGGTGGGAAACATGTCAATCTAGTCTTTCAATAACTGAATTTATACGACAGAGAAAATTCAAAATTTATTTCAAAAGTACTAAATTCTAGACATTAAAAAACAATCTAGTCACCCATTGTCAAAATTTAACAAATTCTCAACTACACATATGATTTATTGAAAGATATAATAGGAGACAAGATTAAAGAAGAAAAATGATTAAAAAATTCCACAACCGAATGGCGGCAACTAAGTCTCTTAAAATGAGAACAAAAGTCGGCATCAAGACGGGATGTCTTGATTATACATCTAATCCTTAAAACGACTGGCTGGAGCTCTTGCATCTCATCTAGCTGTGCATTATTTGCAGTGTTCTGCAGAAAAAGAAGACATTCAATTATTTTAAAGCCTCCTTCCGAAGGTAGAACCCAAAATATTCACCTTCAGGAGACGGAGGTCTGGAGACGGGTCTACCTTCCCTCACGCCAGGGAAACTCTAATCTGGCCCCTCTTCTTATTACGTCATTACGCATCTCGTCCATTCAAAATAAAGCAAACAAAAGAGAACTCCACGGATCCCCCCCCTCCCGGATTATCTGTTGGAGCGATCGCTCGCGTTTAAAATTACACAGCTTCGTGACTCCGGAGTCCCAACAAACATTTAATGCTCGCACATGGGTGCGCTACGTGCCGGGCCTCTTATCAGGTCGAGGGGGTCTTTTGTTTTATCGACACGGCCCATCTCGGAAATGAGCGTACGGAATGCGGCCGTCTTCTTTTCCCAAGGCAGAGACACGCGTGTCTGCAACAGCATAATTGCAAGAAACAAGACCGCCGTGAGAATGCCAAGGCTGCACCGGATGATGAGCCAGAAGAGGCTCGATAAGCTTCTCGGAATTAGTAAATGAACCCCTTCTGCGGGATAGTTAAGGAAAATCGATGGCAGAAATGCCCGCTCGGAGAGATTAAGTGCGCTGTCATTGATGGACGGTGGGATTGTGGTGCGAGATAAAATATCACGTTCGCCGTGGCGTTTTAATTTGAAACGGGTAAAGCCCTGGCAGTTAGAATGTATCTAGAAGAAAAAACAAAGCGGACTTCATTCAGATAAGAATTCGTAGCAGCAGAATGCAGCGAAGACGAGGCGAATCTCATAGGCGAACATTCTACGAGGAACTTCAACAAGGCTGATAGATTTATTGAAAAGAATGTGATATCAAAATGAAAATGTCGCCACATAGAAATACATTTCTGTTATCAAGCAGTTGGTCACCGTAAGCAGTGTCAGCGATAACAGAGAAGACAGCAATTATGAAATGAATTTCTTCGCCAACAGGTGACAATCTTGCGAACATATATGTCGCTCAGAAAAAAAGCAAAAATAACGAAACATGCAACAAGTGATGGTAAGAATGTATAGATTTTGAATTTATCCAAGGAACCCAACTATGCTGAAATAATTCAGAATTTTTTTAAAATTCATTTTTAAAAACACCGGGTAAATGGGAAAACCACATAGCATTTTCAGTCAAACGGATAAACCAATGGCTTCCTATTTGACATCTTTAGTCCTCATCTATCCTTTTTCAAGCTATAAATAAAGCGAATTTGATTCATTTTGAACCACAGAATTGAAATAAACCTGAAAAAAGAAAGGCCATTAAAGAATTCTTGAACAAACGAGATTCAGTATACTGCGATTAAGATCAATTTCCGCCAGAAAAAATTCCCGTCCACAATACTGTAACTACTTTAACTGCTAGCACAAGTATTTTTAAAAGTTTTTTCTGTTACAGAATTCTAATACCGATCGAGGGGGGGGTCTATAACTTTCTTTTCCGAGCAGTATAAAAGAATGGAGTGGTATTTTAAGGTCCGTTTTGATAAGAGATTATGCAGGATTATTTCACTTCTAATAAAACAAAAATTCACACGCTGAAAATATTGTGACGCGTGACATTTGCCCGCCATTTCCACTACTTGAAAATGCTTAAGCAGAATTTCAAATCGAAATTACTTTTCGCAGTTAATGCAGCCGCTCCACACAGATAATGTAATGGAAACACGAGTCTACTCAAAGTTGAAGCAAACCCAAAATTCCCACCACAATGCTATTCATGGCAGAGACGCACCATTTTAAGAGCCTTCTGAGACGGAGCTCATCGTTTATTTAAAACCTCTCAGTAATGGATATGAATGAAATAGTAAATAAATGTCAATGTAACCAGAAAACGCAAGTGGGAAGAAGATCCAATCGATTCACTCAGGAACGACGATTTATTTTTATTTCATTATTTCAAGGGAATGTAAAAGATCTTCTCGACAGGGGCGGGGGACACATGCGGGGGGACGACGACAGCTGTGGAAGAAGCGTCCTCCGGGGGCCGATTAGGAGCGAAGAGCGTAAAAAATTCTTATCAGCATCTTTCCATGCATTGCGCCCCTAGTCAAGATCGAGGGGAAGAGGACCAGATAAAAAAGTTCACGTAAGGATTGGCCTCCCCCTCCTCCCATCCCTTGATAAGGTCTTGCAAAAGAAATATGTATTTCATATTTAATAGTGAGTGAAAAAAAAATGTGACTCCACAAGGAAGTCATTCGAAAGAAATTTATATCCATGTCTAAAATATTTCTTAAGCTGGCGAATACAGAGGTGCATAACTGGACTGACTGTAGAGAACAGTTACAAATGACGATGTTCGTAAATCTTAACTGTTTGAACCTCCTGAGAAATAGAAGTATGTGCGGCTTATGCATAGATAAAGTGCTTGTTCTTTTTTTTTCAATTACCAATCCTTTTAGGGATAAGCTTCGATGATAACATATTTCTTTAAAAAAACTCGAAATATATATAAGAAAATATATATATAAAATTCTAAATAAGTCGTTTAATTTAATACACTTGAATGATTTTTTGTATTGCTAAAAATAATAAAAAATACGCGGGCAGTAAATGTTCTAGGATTTCGAATCTATCAAGTCAAATTTACAGTTACAAGATTTAAGGACCTTTCGTGCAGCAAGTTCGTTCCATTTTTCTTTCAAACAGCTTGTGACAAATATAACAAATTATTTCGGGTTAAGAATCTTGAAAATGCATCTTCATCAGGAGACATCAAATAACTGATGCTTCCGGGAACATTGTAAAATACGAAGCAAAACTTTCGTTCATCAAATGGAAACAAAATCTGAAAAGAGAAATTGAAAAATTTTGGAACGAAGGTCTCAACATTTCTCTTGATGTTTCCCATCAGGGCTCATCTTCATGATTATCGCAGTCAGCACTTGCATGTTTCCCAGACCATCAACCGGATCATCCATCGGGCAAACTGTTCAACTGCTCGCATACTTTAAGAAGCGACAGTTCATTTGCTCTTCGAAAACACAACTTCCTGATTTCCGACAGTGATTCACAAGACTGGCCTGCATCCGATTTTGATCTCTGGGCGTGGGAAAGTTCGTTAGTGGCTCCCATGAGAGTCTGACTAGTGAACCCCAACGAGATAAGAAAATCTCGTCAAGTATCACTCCCTTATCAGGGCCCGTTAAGTGCGATTGAGTTAATTAGTCAGAAATTATGTCTGTTGAAAACCCCCTCGCTCGCTTCTTAAACGGGCAATATCCATTATCGAACGAATGAAGTTATCTCGAATTTCATTTCTATCTTCGCAATAAAAGTTGTCGATGGAAGGTCAGATAAGAGGTGTTCTGGACATTTAATTTTAATTTCCATTTTTTGATTTCCGAATATGGAACAAGCAAAAGTTGAACCAAGTTTTGATAAACGAGTAAAACAACACACAAAAGCTCTTGGAACGGATGAAACACAGTAGAATCACGAATATCCAAATAAGATCTGTGCAACATTAGACCACTAGACAGACCACTCTTTTTTTTTTTTTTTTTTTTGAAGTTGAATGAATGTGCGTTTGCGTGAGTGCGTTGGTGCTCCACAGGCTAGATTATTTGATCTACAGCTATCAAACTTAGCACACATATACTTTGAAGGATAGAAATTGCATATCGGAAATATTTTTTAAAGATTTAATTATATAAAATTAAGCAAAATTTTGGCTTTTTTCCGAGATAACTTTCGAAAATATTACAATATAAAAATAACCATTTCACGATCTAATATAGACAAAAAAAAAGTTATTTCTTACCAATTTTAAACATAAGATTAACATTTTTATTTCTAACCAATTAAAAAAAAGCATTTAAAGCATTCCTTCTAACAATACATTACACACAAAATAAATTTAAAAAATTAAAGCAGCACGAGCACACTACGCTTTCATTTACAAAATTCACAATTTCTTTTCATTTACAAAAATTCACATTCAAATATTATTCCAACTCGCATTGCAAACTAAAATCTAGAAGAATGTGAAGTAATTTCTGTAAGAAACGAAATAAACACGACATTTGATATTTAGAACGACAAGTGCAAGAAGGTAAAGGTTCAGGTGTACCTTTAAAAAATGTCTTCATAATCACTTTAATAGTTCTGTAGAAATCAAGGCACACATCGTATATTACACACACACTCCATGTACCTCATTTCTAGTCTTAGGCCCATACATCCAATAAGAAAAATTGATAAATGAAGTAAAGAATGCTATTTCATGCCATTTGAGTCGATGAATGTTCCGGTGAATTATCAGTTTTATAATTGCGTGTCCCAGATTTAGCAAAACATTCTTGAGACATGAACGTTTGAATTAAAACAAAAAGTCCGCTCCGTCGTGACTCAAACTGAGGGAAATCTCCAATGTCTACGTGAAAACGGGGTTTGAAATCAGACGAACCCATCGGCCCTCGCAGTTTTCACAAACCTAATTAGTATACAAATTACCAAATTGTTGATTGCTTTAAAGCTTCAACCTCCGTAAAAAAAAAGCTTTGAACTTACCAGATGCTCGTAACTTATTCAGAATTACAGGTAGAAAACTTAAAAAGATGGAATGCTAAGAATATTTTTCTGAACATGATTTCTTAGAACCAAAAAACTATAAAATTAAGACTTCGCGATTTTTTCCTTCAAAATTGTGTTTATCGACTGAAACAAAACAAAATATTAATATTTAAGCCATTTAAATCGTTCTGAAACTGACACTAAAATTTGATTTTCTGATGAATCACATATTTTTAAAGCATAATTCTTTGAGGTAATTGCACAAATTATAAATGACATTCTGTAGTAAGCGTATGACTTTAATGCTAAAAGAGTGCGTTTCCTGTATTATATTTGTAAATAACTTGACTGGTTTCAGTAAAAATGTTTTTACATTAATTGAGGTTTAATCACTTCGGTTTCAATTTTACAGGATTTCAAAGCTTACGATAATTGACAGAAAATTAGAGAGATCCTAGCGAACCAGTCAGTTCCTGAAGAGGCTAATGATGCTAATGAGAGGCACGGTACACAGGGGAAAACACACACCTTTCATTTTAAATTCATTTTAACAAATCTAAGGTACAAAAATAACAGAACAAATTAGTTTTAAATGAAGATTTGACTGCACTTACAGTGTTTTTCCAATTCAGCCTCCCCCCTAAAAATTGCTTGATTCGCGTAATTGGAGTTTGTATAAATGAGTTTTACAGAATGTAATTCACCGTTTCGCCCTGGCTTCAACTCATATTATGTCTTGTCTTTTTTAATTATAATGACAGAAAAATGAAACCATTACAAGGAAAAAATATTAAAGGTGTAATTTCAATTCATAATGATTTAAACAGAATTCAAAATCAAACAATCCATGAATCGGGACAAATACAATTTTTTTTTTCAAACATCAAAATCAGAGCATTTACATTTTTACACTTTTCTAAAGAAAACAAAAAGCAATCGCAATAAAAATAACTGTTTTAGTCAATCAATTATACTAAAATGACTAAAAACATTGCACAACATTATATATATATATATATATATATATATATATATATATAT
>JAOUZG010004505.1:6438023-6450668 GCA_026289955.1 Argiope argentata | reverse complement strand
TAACTTTTTTAAAATTAAAAAAGCAACGGATTAATAAACAAACCACGTTCATTCAAAATAATCTTAATTCAAAAGAGTAACACTTTTCCCAAATAAGGCAATAAAAACTGAAAGAGTATGGGAAGAAATATCCCAATTAAAGAGCTGCTCGTGTACAGTGTCTTTAAAAATCACGATATATTAGATAAAAAAAATGAACAAAAGACATCGCATTCGGCCTTTGTTTCTTCGCCATAAAACAGAAAGGCGAAGAAGATGAGGTCTCTTTAAAGTGGTGCCGTGCGCCGAGCATTTCCTCGTTAATTAAACTTAAGTAATAGCTGAAGTTCACCAACTAAAACAGATACCACAAAAGAAAAGAGGGTGAATTTGGCTGAGTGCGGAGGGGGAAAAAACTGGAGAGAATGCATCTCTAATAAAATGAAAAGACAATATAAACCCAGCCGCCTATAGAGAGCTTAATTGTTAATAACATCTCAGGAACACTTAAGGTCGTCCATGTCAGTTGGGTTAAGACGGTCGGCAGAAGGCAGGCAATTGAATAAAGATTAATGAAGTCACGGACAGTGGGCATTTTTCATTAATCATTCGTTTTGAGAATTGTTGCAATGGCAGATACAAGCAGGACACGGTAAAAAGAAAGCAACTCCTATTCTCCAACAATGACACCTTTATTTCAAAGTTAATCAAAAACGCTCCGCAGATACTAACGATAGCTTCGAAATAAATATGTTTGCTACCATCTAAAACGATCACGTTCACGTGGGGAGATATGCGATATTAATTTAATGGAAGCGTTCACATGGAAGGTGTTGAAAGTGAAGTATGAAAGAAAACGTGAAATATCGGAAATTTAATCGCAACTCGGATTAATTAACCTGTTTGGCAAAATCGAACCTTGGCTGGAACCATCCTCGAAATGGCTGTCATGATTGAAAGACTGCCTTTTTACGAAGACCGCGTGAATGAATACGCGATGGAATGCAAAGCATAAATCAGAATTGTGAAGGCGCGCGCAGATTTCAAAATCAGTTATCGGACCCCATTTGACGAAACTCTTTTCCGGAGAGACAACTCGCAAAGGCAACCCTATCAGGAAGCACGCACCGCTTGCAAGTGATGCGAGATGACTCAGCTAACGAATCGGTTCAATTAAGCAAACCTACCACAAGCATTTTTACACTTACACTATCCTGTAGCCCACATACAGGATACTTTTTTTTGAAGCAGATGTGAAAGGAAATATATAAGAGTATTCTTCAAGTGCAGAAAGTAAGGTGCCTAGTGGCAAAAATCTGTTTAAGCACGAGTGTGATATGAATTTTTACGAATTTCATTTTGACCATTTAAATTGTGATGTTCTGTATTACACTTTCTTTCCCGTGCGAAATGGTATTAATGTTTTTTAATATGAAAAAATAAAATTCAGCACTTTTTTTTTTTTTTTTTTTGCATATACTAGCATTACTACACAATGCAAGATCCAGATTGGGATTGATTTCTTTTTCAAGAGACGAATTCTTGGCATTGCCCATTGATGCTTCCCTTTCGGAATTTTACTGCATTAACAAAATCTATGCAACTTCATATCCAGAATTTAAATTTAATTTGTATTTTTCATATTGGAATATATTCTTCACACATAATATCATTTATAATAGTAAAAATTCAAATTACGCAGAACACTTAACATCGAGAGCTGGTCAACGTTTTCTAAAAGCTATTCCCCTATAAGAAATAGCTTTCCTAATCGTCCACACTTCCCTTTTAGCAGTCCAAAGAGTCTCCACTCATTAACAATAGCGGTTGACCGAGCTGACTTCAATTTTACGCAACATCCGCCAATACCGCCAGACACTCGCCTTGTTCGCATACCAGGGTAAAAACCGCACCTGCACTACTCGCTTCCGCCCCTTTGTGACAGACAAAAAAAGCAAGTTTAGGAATAGAGAATAGCACATTGCCGGACAAGCCAAGTGGCCGGACTTAGTTTCCTGGGTGGGGTGTGGGTAGCGTGCAGCACGGACATAGGAAACGAATGGCCAGGCGATTATGGTCCCAAAAGAGCTACGCACGCAGCTTTCTGAAGTGGAAGTAGCAGTAATTGTTCGCGTGTATGACATCATTTGAGCCCAGTTACACAGTCTGCTGGTGTTAATCGAGCCCCTTAGGCGGGTCTTCTGTCTTCTGGTAAGCTCTGCTTAGTGACTTAATTCCTGTTTCCTCGAATTTTAATAAGAGGGGGAGGTGCCATTTGTCAATCAGAAATTATTCCGATTACATTTCTTTTCAGCGATCACGGTAGAAAAAAAAAGCATCTCCCTTCTGGACCCATACATAAATAAAGTTAAAAAAAAGATCCACTTCACCAATTCAGAGCGGAAGCGTGGCTCTACGATTTCACAAGTTTTTACGATATTAGAAAAACTGACATATATATATGTTTATCTGAAAAGTTAATAATGTGATAAAAATCTCAGAATTAACGCAACACTTTACAAATGTTCTAAAATATCAGTCAAAAACCTCAAATTTTATCATGGTCTTTATACGTACTTTCTTCCTTGGAAAATGAATAGCTCAGTATTAGCTGCCGTTTCGCATTACCATGACAAATGTGAGATAATTTGAGCATTACGTTTTCGATTCACCCTTTTCCACGGTTAGATTCCAACATTTTCATTAACAGCAAAATTTTGATTTCATTTTTTATGTGTTCCAAAGCGAGAGCGAGAGAAAGAGAAAAGCAAAATTTTACGGTATGCATAGACCAGCATACGTAATTAACAGCTGTTTCGATATCAAATACGCAGTGTCCCTGAATTCAAGGGTCAAACTTTAAGAGTAGGCAAAATAAGTAAGGAGAAACCATTTTTTAAAAATAGCAATATGGAATTGTAAATAAAAAGTGTAGACGAAACAAGCAGGTGTAAGTAAGTGCAAGCAAGGCTGAAAAAAGCGGTATCTCCAAGAGTCTAATGGACTTAGAAGAGGGCCTCGGGGTTTAATTGTCAGTTGCTACTGCAACTGTTCGTGTAACAGACGTTTTCGAAACAGTACGCCAATCAAATGCTAGAAGCTCCCAGGGCTACACTGATGCGGGTGGTAGCATATTTGTGCACTTACTGCAATACTATTCCTTCTCATCACCTCAATTTTGTTTTTCCGCGAAAACTTTCCATTTCTGACTTCGCATTCCTGTACAAAAACACTTTTCTTTCAGCATTTTGGTTACCTTAAAGTTTGGCCCATGAATTAAGGGCCACACTGTATAATCTTATAAATCAGTGTGCATGAAATTCCGAAAAGCAGTGGAAGTGGGGCATGTGCACACAGGTACATATAAATAAAGAAGAGTACTAATGAAATTCCAATGAGTCCCTCCTCCTCTCGTTCTTTTGCTGTATAATAAACTCTCCCTATTACGCTCATATCTCGGCATATTAATATTACTTTTAAGCACAATTATCTGAAGTATGCGAGAGCAGGAAAAGGTGTGGGGGGATGCAACATTATTGCAGCGATTCGTCAAAGCACAAAAGAGGAAGGGAAATTATCCCAGCGGAAGGAAGCTGCCGGGGTGGTGGTTGCCAGCTACCGTAGGTCGAAAGTTTATTATTATTTTTTTAAACACCTCATCTTTGAAAAAAAAAAAAACAGAAAAAGGGGAGAAGGGGGACGAAAATTTCGACATTCCAGAAATCGTTCAACTTACGGACGAATGCCCAACATCAATCACGACAGACACCTCCCGCCCTCTACTATTTTTTTCTCCCCTTTTTTTTAAAGAAGGCAAGAAGACAAAAAAAAAAAAAAAAAAAAAAAAAAAAAAAAAAGAGCTTGTCCGATCTGTTTTTACTTAAAAATACGAACGAAGAAAAAAGTCAGTAGAAACGACAGCACAGAAACGCTATTTTTACCAACATGCCAGTCATTTTCAATTTAAGAAGCGTTTTATACTTTCTTTTGAGGTTAAATGGTAGAAAAGTACAAAGAACGCTACATTTTTTTTAGATGAAACCAATCGCTAGTGCATGAACTATTCATGTGAATATGAAAAATGACAGCCGGAAATTCAGCGCATCTAGTTGCCCAGGCCGATACAGCTTGCGAAAAGTAGAAATGTTGAGTTTATAAATACAGTAAAAATAAATGAAATTGAAAGTTCTTTCCGAATGCCGTTGATATGCGCTCGTGCGACAGAATCCAAATGCTCGGCGTCAGTTTCATCTCGGAATCGAGTCGCACCCACTGCACGCGGAGAAAGGGCGCGATGCCATTTCATTGCGCAAAGAAGACACGACAGATCAAGTGACATTCATGTGGAGCGACACTGCTTTTATTTCTTCATTTCTTGCCTGAAAATAATAAATAAATAATGCACCACCAAACTGAATGGCTCAATTTATGAATAACAGAAAATTATAATTGAAATATTGATTATAAGCAATAACTGCTTAAAACAAGATAAGCATGAATCGTTAGAAAGCCTCAAATCAAAGAATCCATAATGCTTCATTAATAATGAAATTCAATATTAATAAAAATTTTTGAAAGAATGGATTGCCAAGAGTCGAAGTAAATCGCTACTTTTATCAAGAATACTACATTAAATGGCAACAATTTTTCAAAAATTTATTTTTTACCGAAAAAAAAATCAACAAAACGTTAAGTATTTTCATTACAAAAGAATCTAAAAGGCTACATTCAAAATATCTATTCTATTTTGCATATATATATATAAATTAAATAGCCAGTAAGAATTAAGTAGATAAACAATTAACTTACGCTGAACATGAGGAAAGTATATTTTAAAACAAAATTCCCTAAATAGCACCGAAAGATTAGAACTTGCGAAGCGTTGATTTCAGGAAAAGTAGTCTACAAAGCAGCAAAGGAAAACGATTAACACGGAATAATCTGGCCTTGAAAAATGTTCCAAGGTTGGTGATTTGAAAAAGGCAAAGGTTCAGCGGGAAAAAACCAAACAAATAAATACTACAGAGACGATTTCTCTCTCCCTTTTTTTATTACCTCTTTAAACAAACGCCGCTTATTTGCAAACAACTCAGAAGGGGCGGTCCGAGGAGACTTAATTATTAAGGCACCGCCTCCGGCCGCACGTCGCGGATCTAATGGGCGGAGGAACAGGTTCTCACTAAGTTCTTTGAGGCAGGATTTCAAAGCGTACGAAACGGCGGGGCCTACCTACCTATGCCTACGGCCATAAACAATCGGAAAGCGCAAAGCTAGATGGTAAGGTCTTCAGAGCCCGCCGGCTGTCTTTGAAATCATTCAAAATGCTCGTGAAAGGCCCATCCAACAAACGAGATTCAGTAAAATCACTCCAATCAGCAGATCCATGAAGGCAATGGACACGCTGACAGCATTCCTCTATTCGGTAACGTCCACCCCTCTCAAAAAGAAAAGCGAAATTCGACAAGATTCATAAATAGGTAATGTAAAAAATAATTCCTACTTAGGTCATTAGAGAAAAAATTTACTTTAGTTATTTTTTTATTAAATACAATTAATATAAATATTACACATGACAGAATTACAATAACAAGGGGCAAAATAGAAAGGAAATTTCCTTCTTGACTCGTCGCTCAATCTGAAGGTTGTTAGCAAGGAGAAGTGACCAGCAACCGATGACAAAAATGTTAAGAGGAGAAATCGGAACTGAACCTAAAAAGCTGAACATCTCTCCAAATTCATTTTTTTGGAGAGAAGTCCTTCTTTCTCACCACTAAGCCACAGCTGCTAACTCACTCACGAAAATCATTTGGATAAAACAAACTTAAAGCAAACATTCTCAAAAATGTATCAAAAAATGGTAGATTTTCGTAAGAATTGAACACGTATTCTTCACCCTCACGCGAAAAATACTGATATCCTCACATTTAACCGATTGATCAACACACTGCCAATTTCAATTTTCCTTAAAAACTGCTAAAACTCTATTTAAAGAATTAAAAAATAATTTAATTTAATTAATGAGTTAATATTTGAAAAAGCTGTACTAACATCAAGTATCATCCATTACAAGTTTTAAAAAATGTATTTAAATTTGAGTGGAAGAATAAAAAGTATTTTATTAATGATTGAAAATTTGCACAAGATACACAAACATATATAGGGAGAATGTGAGAACTAATAACAGGAATCGAAAAATAAACTTTTTTCTTCAGGAGAACCATTTTAGCTTTATTTGAAGTGACTCCTAAAATTAAACAACGAAGACCACAAACGTGGTCACGCAACAAGATTTGGCAGTAATATTGCAGCGAGGATTTCATAAAGATGTACTCTTAAAATATTTTTTAAATACAAAATTAAATGCATGTTTCCTTAAGATTGAATGGTTTCACTCTCCCACAGCGGAATCCGAAGTAACATGTTCAGAATTTCGAACGGTTCGCTCTGGTTTTCTACTTTATAAAAATAATTGCAAGTAATGTAAAACAAAGCGCATCAAACAATGATGCCCTTTCTCTCTGCCCTTCTCCCCCAGCATTACTGCATCTCATCAAATGTTACTTCACAAACTTCTTACAATGTTATTTTCAGCGACTGAGATGTGATTTTCCTTTTTCAAGAGATGGATGGAATTATATACAATCTCCATTCAGTGGCAGTCGATCAAATTTAAAGGGTAAAAAATGGAAGCATTCCAATGGATTTCTGAAAAATCAACCGCTCCGTCGTTTTCATCAATCCTGCGCGGTGAAAAGGAGAGCCCTTTAAGAGCCTGGCTTCTGTATTAAATAAATTAATCGAAGGATTTTAAGCATACAATAACTCTCTTCCTCCTACAGAAAAGAAAAAAAAATCATTCATTTTTGCGATTTGATCTGCATATAGGTTTTGGCACGAATAAAAAAAAGTACAGAGAAATAAAACCAGCGGTTAGAAAGTAAAGTCCCTGGCATAGCAGCGTTCGTATGCACAGGTGTTTATAACGGACACTTCTAATGAGTCGCTGAGGGTCAAATATGAATACTTCGTTTGGATTTTATAGATTTCGAATAAAAATGTATCTATCAATGGCTTCTTTAAGAAATTTTTTTAAAAATGAAAACCCTGTTTTCTGAACACGCACGTACCCTTGTTCTTAACCCAAGAAATCCCATAAACGAAGCGATGAAATGAGGACAAGAAACGGAAATGCCACAGTCCGAGAGCTCTGTAAATGTTAAAGGCAATTTTAACCTCAATCAGGCTTCGCTTGAAGTACTTTTAAATGGACGGAGTCTCGTGTCATAATTTTGATTTACGAATAAAATTTTTATTAATGTAGAGCGATTCGATTGGCAATTTTAGAGTGTAATAAAATTGATATAATATTATTAATTTTTTTAAAAAAAATTGAAGTGCAGAAAAATATTCTGGAAAAGATTTGATACACTGACAGTAGGTGCGTAGTGACAATAGAAGGTATGGATGGTCCGCGCACCCGCCTTAAGGCTGCCACAATGAAACAGTAACGGTAAATTTATTTCGATTCAAAACATCCAATAAGTCGAGAGAATGGAGCGGAAACATATCCGGGGAATAACTGCCTTCCATATCATTTTCTAACTATGATCATAGTTGATAATAAAAATGGTTTTGCGAAATAAAAAGTTTGATATCAAATACTAAATCGGACTACTTACAATGACACATTTTTTTAAAGTATGCCGAAAATAGTCCTGCTTTTAAACCCGTCTCTGGGACGCGGGTTAGTTTTTATAGCGCGTCACTTAAGAATTCGAAAAGGGTGCTGTAGCGTCCAATCCAAAAAAAGTCCGAAAACAAACACTCGGCGGCGACTTTACGCGAGTCCCAACTCCCCGATGATCACGGAGATAAGACAACCTAATTAAGGGAGATGACATGTAACAAATTTATTCATTTTATCATTCGATGCCTCGGACGAGAGAGAAGGGCACTTACATAAAAGATGACAAACACTCGCCAGTTATTATCTCATTATCGTTACTTGAATCAAGAATTATGCGCGCTCTCGACATTAGGAAAACATGGCCCGGCATACCAGTTGGGTAAAATTCTCGTTTCGGTGTCTGGGGAAGGGAAAGGAGAAAAAAAAAAAAAAAGGGCCGTCTACAAATAAGACGCAGATGAATTGGTAACTAGGGATAGCCACATCCCTACTAGCATTCGATGGGCAGCGCTTTGATGCTTTCTCTGATGAAGAATGATAAGACGAAGCTTCTTCTTAATTCTAGTAAAACTGTTTGAATATACCAAGAGTTAGTTATCATTGTCTCTCGCGAAAGAAACAAGTAACAAAATAGTTCCTCGCAGGAACTCTTATCTGGAATGTTAACAGCTTGTTTTTAAAGAAACATGCTTCGTTAAAAATTAATAATAATAATAAAAAATACTGAAAGCAATCCATCTTTCTCATTTCAGATAAGAACATTTTGACTCCAGATGTCATAAAATAAAAATATAAATAAGAATAAGCGTTCATTTCTGAGCAGTAATAATAAAAATCAAGAAGTATCTTCTTCTCAAAGGCGTCGTCATTTTATATACATCGCCATTTAATATTTCAAAGCACAAGTCATTTCGTTATAGACATTTTAAATCCACTAGAAAAGAAACAGTCAAACATTCGAAAAGATTATGTGTTCAATATTAATAAATACGTTAAATATTACAACAAAAACAACTGTTCTTATTTCTCCAGAGAAATTACTGATGCAGTATGCAATTGCTAAATTTACTAAACACTGCTTTTAAACGAAGAGAAACGGAAAGTACGAGTTGAACTCTTCTCAGTTCTTGAAACAGACAACTTATTTCAATATGAAATAAAAAAAAATTAAAAGTTATTTTCAAACCTCCATTAAGAACTTCCTTATAGTTATTTAAGTTAAGATGACAACCAGAAATTCTGTTTTAAAATTTCAATTCCGAGCCAAAGAGTCTTAGCGAGACACTCCACTTGGTTACAAAAAGGGAGAAATTTGGAGGCAGCTAAACTCTGTTCAAGCAATCGAGCGTCTCGGACAGCAGAAAAATCACGTTGTCCAATTTCTTCCCACAATACCTGCTGATCGTGACCATCGGCAACGTCGTGAATGCTAGCAGCACAGAAAAGCACCAGAAACAAGAACTCAATTTCTCGAGTGACTAAACACGGGCAGAGATAAAGGGAGGAAAAGAAGAAATCTTGCATAACCATATTCTGGTCGGCGTTGCACAAGGAGAAAATCGTCCCAACCACAGGAGGTGACAGAGCGCGACAACCTATTTCTGTACCAAGACAACAGAGGCTCGTAAACATGGGGGAAGGAAGGGCAGATCGAGATACGCCAATTATAACGACAAATTCCACTTGTTTTGACCGGACTTTCTCACGGAAAAACATGCCCATAATGGCATAATTTAAAACCCAAGAAATGCTCTAGTTATTTCCAGGAGAATGATTCTTCGGCAGATGGTTCTTGAAGAGCTGGCAGAAAATTGCCTTTGTAGTCGACCCATCTTGGGGAAGTGCGTTTTCTTTCTTTACTCCGCGTACGGGGGCGCCCCTTCAATTTAGTGCTCTCTTGCACATCCTCGGTTCTATGCTATTCTGATGCTAATTAGACTACCATATGGGGAGCGGGAAGAGGCTACGGCAAAGGAACTTCAGAGGGGAGCACCGACTGGAACGCCCATTTAAAGCGTTCGAGTGTTTTTGATGATACACCTTAACCATCGGTTCAGGGAGAGGGGAAGTCACCTGAAAGCGAAATATATATTGAAAGTCACTAGTCAAGTAGGCAGTAAAGGTACCTTGGGCTTTGCCATTCACAAGAAAAGGAGACGTTTTCCCCACTAAAACCTGTTTCCCCTATCCTAGATTTCTTTTTAAAATAAAATGATTTGGAAAGTTTAAAGAAGATGGATTAAAAAATATAGTTGGCAGAAAATTATGAAGACATAGGGCAGTATAAAAAATCAACATTCGAATACGTTTGAAAACTTGGAGAAGAAATCTTTGTTTTAATCAAATATCAAAAGACTTCAGATATTTTAAGGAGAGGGATGGTAAAATAGCAGCATAGCATGCATGGCATCTAGACAACATATATATTATCCTTTGGTAGAATGTCTTAAGATGAATGAAAAAAAATGCAACGTTCGCTATATCCATTAATTCCTGCACTCAGACCTTAATACCCATTGCATAACTTCATATTAGGTTACCTTAGTAACAATGGATATTTAAACAAGAATTCATACTCTTCATTTTCTAAAAAGTTATAACTTAACACAAAACAAAAAGTCAACCTAAAATTATAACTTAACACGACGAGTGACATCCTCTTTGAGAAACATAAAATTTGGTGAATAAATAATTAAAAAATAAGTGGATAGTACGAGAATAGTTTTTTCAATTGTCTGATTTCATGAAAATATACTTTTCTTCGTAAATTTGAAATTGAAACCATTTTATATTAAGTAAAATACTTTGTGTCATCAACTGCAAGACAAGTCAAAGTCGGAAATCAAGAACAGTAGCCATGGATCATTCCGATTGTATATTATTTAAATTATGAAGAAGTTAAATAAAATTTGACAAGGGGCAGTTTCATTTTTTTAAATCTAAAAAAATGCCAACTCATTGGAGGGGGGGGGGGAATCCGGTGAATGCCGGTCCATATGAATGACTTTCAGCAGAGTCATTTTTTAGTGTTCAGGGAAGAAAAAGTCATTATGATTCATTTTGTGCATCGTGAAGGATAAGAACGACATCGACTGATGCGCCGAAATGGAGCGTGGAGTCGCTCGGCGCTGCGTGGCGAAGTAGCCAGATGGAATCAAGAAAGCGGAGGGAGGTGTCGGCCAACACATAACCGAGATCAATTGTCAAACGTGTAAATACAGGGCTTTGTGGAAATTACCGATCCATCATGTATAAAGACGCAACACAAGGCTTTCCCGGGACCAGGTCAATCAAGATGTCACTACCTTGCCATTGTCTATAGCGGGACTAGATGCCTCTTCCCGATAACGGTTGATTGAGCCAACAAAACGGTTTGCGCAAAGACAGAAACGCTTAAATTAGAACGGGTGATGCTATCGAAAGAAGAAACCGAAATTGAAAACAAATCGATTTTTATAGAAAACACATTTCGATGCATTTAAAAGCAATGTGGAACAGAGTGTTTTTTTATTCTCTGCGGAATTAAAACTCTACAAATAAAATGCAATAAGCAAACTGAAACGAATTAAAAAGAAAGTCCTAATAAACACGAATTATGTTTTCCTATTAAGGGAAATTTAAATTCCTAATGCGCACGAAGTGAAAAAAAATGTAACTGAGCAATTTAGTGAATTAAATGACTTATCTTCATGAATTAAATGACACATCTTGTTATAAAGTAGCAGATAGATTCTAAACTTCTTATCTAATGGAACGCATACTTGGTAAGCGTAGTAGCCTGGTCAGGTTTCGGGACAGGAGGGTTGCAGGTTCGAGCCCGGGTTCCACCCAAGGGCCGCCAAATAAGCGGACTAGTGCATGTTAAATATCTCGGGGCCACTGTTATGACATGGTTGTTTGAAGAGCAGACTGTCCGTTTGGATGTCATTCTTGTCATCTTATAAAGTTTCAAAATTACGAGGCAGCCCTAAGATTGCTTTAGAAAGGGACGTTCACATAATTAAATAAAACACAATTGTACTGACTTCAGCGTACAGTCATTCTGTTCGTCTTTGCAGAATAAGGTTTGCTTGGAACTGATTATCGTTCCCTTCTGAAGTCGCGTTATTTGAAACTCCAGCTAGAAGGCAAGTCAACACGTTCGAGAGGGATCCACGACAGTACATATAACATAAAGCTAGGCTCGCATGGAAAGCTAATCTTAGCAATCATCGGGTATGGAACCAAGCGGATCATCCAATCCCTATAGCTTTGCTGTCTTAATCATTCCTTTTTGAATTTTTTTCTTTTCGGGTTGTCCTTCGTTCTTTCTCATGTTAAACACGAAATTTATTAGTCTATGCTTTTCAGACGTTATTTAAGGAAAATCAATTCGGCAATGAAAATGTCAAAATTAGCGTGTTACTGCTATTTGTGCTGAGTGGTACGATATCGACTGATTAATCTCGTTAATTTACGCATATACAGGCAACTTTTTCTTTTCTACGTAATTTTCAGCGACTTTTTCTTTTCCCGAGAAGCATTCGCCCTACAGTGAAACTTTGTCATATTTTTGCCAGTCCACAAATTTTGAATTCGATTTTGAAGCGCAAGAGAAACAAATTAACACATTAAAAATCTGTTTTTATTACTTGTCGGCTGAATAAACAACTAAAAAAGTATATCAACAGTTTTGTAATAAGATATTTTGCTTGATATGAAAATTCTGACACATATACGTGAAACCATTTTTCTGCCCTGATGTTTCGAAGCTAAATTTTAAGGAGAGCAGGAAAAACAGAATTTTAACTATCATTTTCAATTATGACTTCTTTTTTTTTTTACAATTTATTTACAGCCACAAAGGGAAATCGATATTAGAGCCCGCCAATGAACACAGACATCAAACCACCAGAACAGTAAGATGAAACTAGCAGAATCAATGTTCCCATTCGCTCGCAATGCTGCGGGGAATTATCGCAGAAAGAAATCGGAGCGGC
>JAOUZG010004505.1:6400455-6437623 GCA_026289955.1 Argiope argentata | reverse complement strand
AATAAGGTGGGCACTTGTATGAATGCACTTAGGCATTCATGGAAATGGATAGAAAAAATTACTTAAAAAAATATTTATAAAGAGTTAAAATTCTTAAAAGTATACCGTATTCAATATATATCATCGGTTATTTCAAAACACTCTTTTTTATTGAAATACGTCATCCTGAAGAAATCCTTAGTATCACGTACCTACAGAGTAGAGAGGAAACATTTCTTTTTCTTACAGCACCACTTCGCTCAGACACCTTAAATGTCCACTTTTTCACGCCCACCTCGAATCTTTATTTAATCCCCCAGGTGAAAGGCAGAAGCTAATTCCTTTCGGGGCATGATAATTGAAAGATGCACCACCAGACAACTATTTACATTTCACAGTTTTTATGCATTGAATAAATAGTTTGAAACGAATTCAAAATAAAAATTCTTGCTTTGCTGCTCTAAATTTAAAAATATCCCAGCCATTTTTGTCGTTTTACACTTTGGGGCCACTTAAGAATTTAATTCCTTAAAATCATTCTTTTATTAACCTCACAAAGCTAATTGCTTCCGTACTGCTGTCCACATCATTTGATGAAACTTTTAAAATCGGAATATGTGCCAAGGTGCAGCCTTTGAGGAAATAAACGTCCCACTTATTGGATCACTCTGTGTGTGTGCATGAAACCGATTAGAGTACACTCGTTATTTCACATCTTTTTTATGATTTCGACACATCCTCACTGATTTACTGCTCAGAAACGTTTTAAACTGTTTTGTCGATAATGTAATACTATTGGAAAGGTAATATCACTGATACCAGTTAAAAGCAGAGAATATAATATTAGCGCAGCAAATTAATTTTGAATAAAATTCTGAATCTTGATACATTTATTGATGCTTAAATGCGTTCTTGAAAATGCTAACCGACTGCAATACAAAATTCTTTTGGACAAGTCAGACTGAGATTATAATAACAATACAGAGAGGGACCCAATATAGATAAATATTCTAATTTTTCCTTTTATTATTCTTTCATGCTACACTTACAGACCATTGTGGCTTTATCACCTTTCTGTTGACCAAATTCGCTTGCACCCGGTTGGTTTGATAGTGGGGTGCAGACGATGAAGGAGTCACCCTGTTTTAGAGGCGACGTCTCTTCATTTTGCTTCTTGGGTCATAGGCAGGAATTTCCTTAACTGCTTCATTGTCGCAAAGATTTGATTTCTGATAATATTTTGTCTCTACCTTGATGAAGAATTACTTCATAGTGGATATTCGTAGATCTAAGTGTATTTTTATACTCACTATACCATGGCGCTTAAAAAATCGACCACTTAGAAAATCTTAGAAATCTCGAGTTATCACTATAGGTTTTTGCAATCTCTTCTCAGACAAGGGAAATATAGATGGAGAGTGGACACAATATAAGTTTATAATTGCAACAATGTATTCTCCAGCGACTTTCTACGAATGATTCTCAAGATTTTTAAAAGTTAGCTTAATTTCTGGTTTAATAAACTATCGTTTCAGCAGGGTGTTGAGATAGTCCAAGGTTGCAGCTTAACTGGGCTCATCTTCCCAATTGAAGATGGCTGCCAGATATCATTTACATTAAAAATATAAGAGCCCTAATTCCGATCCCCGAAATCACACCAACAGAGGGTAATTGTCGATAATTCGTGCTCATCTCTAAACATGAACATTTTCCGTCGCAAGTAGATTTTCTCCTGTGTGTTAATATGCCACAGAGTTATCGGCAGCACACAGAAGCTGCTTTTACATTTACGCACTTTGGGGTTATTTTTGACAAAAAAAAAAAGGAAGAGAACATTTGTTTCGAATCCAATCTATCAAAATCCAAGAACATAAACGGCAGTAATCCTCTTCAAAATAGGGGGAGGTGAAAAAACAAAAGCGCCAGCATTTCAAAATTACACGTCCTGTGTGGCTGGAGAGGCGAAGAAAGTTTGAGGAGAAATTTGTCTTCAATTTGACCAAACACATCAGCTCGAATTTCGGTCCCGCCCTTCTCCGTAACCGAAAAGCGGGCTTCACTCCGCACGCCAAATCCATCCACAGAACCGCAACATGCCTTCTCACTCAATAAACAAGATGGAATACCTCGAGACACATCACGTACTGCGGCCCAGCGACATCTCCTGACGAATAATGAAGAAGGGATTCCGAGAGACAGTGGAAAATAAAGGTCGGCGGGTCCTAACCGATGGGATGAGGCTAAGGTACGGAGGAGAGGGGGGACGAATCGTATGGGGGAGGGGAAGGGAGCAGCACAGAGGCAATCCAGTCATCCGACCAGACAGACGAATCCGGTTCGGGCAACGAAGCGGGGAAAAAATAGCAAGAGGGGAAAGAGCAGTATTAAAAGAAATAAAAAGAGAAAAAGTAGCAGGAAAGAAAAAGAATCTGGTTGTCCGACTGAGAAGATGTTATCAATGGAGACCCGTAAGAATACGTCACTCTTCCTTTGATGATGAACGCATGGAGAATTTTATTCTCATCGGGAGTTCAGAGACGGTGCAAATATTATATAATATTCTAATCGAGAGAGATACTCTCCTCTTTTATTGTACAGAAG
Organism: Argiope argentata; assembly: GCA_026289955.1. Lineage (NCBI taxonomy): Eukaryota > Metazoa > Arthropoda > Arachnida > Araneae > Araneidae > Argiope > Argiope argentata. The sequence continues at coordinate 6,435,043 of JAOUZG010004505.1, read as the reverse complement.
GATATCCTCAAAGATAATGTATTATTTTACAAAAGCACGGACAGCATTTAACATGTGTGTTCAAGAGATTAGGTACAGCGCTCAAGAACACACACACAAAATGATGTGAATCGTTCTTACGAAGTAACCTAAACAAACAGAAAGTAAAAATGCCCCCATCGCACTCAGTAAAGCGAATTTGGGATCCTCACCACTTTTCCAGTGCGCTTTTTTCAAGCAGATTCAAATTTAAACTGATCCAGGAGTTTCCTTACAAAAAAAAAAAAAAAAAAAAAAAAAAAAAAACCCAAAAACAACATCATACAGGAAACGGCAATTGAAAACAGATAACGGCAATTATTTGCACAGAGTACCAGAGGTGTACAGAGATTCCATATTTCAAAGCCTATAATAAAAGGCAGCGCGCCAGGGACGTCTACAATATCACAGTCGTTGCATTAATGGTAATTTATTTTCTCAGCAAAAATTCTGAAACCAAAATTCTTCATAAAGAACGCAGGTGGTGGGAGGGAGGAAGAATTCCTCCGTCGCACCTAAATCGATGAATAGCTTTCACTGCTTTAAAGAAATATCATGCCAAACATTCTTTCATTGCTTTGTTCAGTGCCAATGAAATACACTTACATTTAAATTATAAATCACACTATCGGCAGATAGAACATAATTAATCACCTATGACACGCTCAGTTGAATTTTTTTCTTAAATTGGTGGAACAATACGTTCCATCTATATCAAAATGCATTCTGTCAGAATTCAGATATTCTTGAAGACAAAACACATCATTTTCTTTTGTCAATAATAAGGAATAACAAGGCATGGTTTTTTTTGTTTGTTTAATGGTTGATTTTCTTATTCATTGTTTCTACGAACAATTTCTATCGGAAAAAGCGATGTAGGAATGAAATGAAGTAACGTATACAAATTGTCACAAAAAATCAATTAAACCACTAAATGATTAACTAAACAGATTAACTCGCATAGCATTAATTCATTAAGATCTAGGACAACGTGAAAATAACTTTCTTTAAAAGACGACGAATTTTTAATGGGCATTGATGATTTAATTGCTGAAGAAAACCAATAGAAATGATATTAATAAAAAATATATCTACAAATGGGTATTCGCATTCAGAGGACACAAACAAGTAAAATGTGCGAGAAGTGGAGAGAGAACAGAAACTACAGTCAAATCGGAAGTAAAGGAGAGAGAAAAAAGTTTCTCGCACCCATTTATCAGCGAAGTAATTCAAGTCACCCCTGAGGGGTAATATATAAATCAAGACACCATTAAAAATCGAAACTAACAACGCATCTACGTAAGTGAAGTAATTACGGTCAACACCCGCCGGCCAAAAAGTCCCATTTGTGGGAACAACTCTAACTCCACATTCAAACAATTTTCCTTCCCCTCCTTCTACCGCCACTCCTATTCTCATCCTTCACCTCGAGCCACTCGTTCGAGTGAAGATCGCCGCACACTTCCGAAGCATAAAAAACGGCTTTCTTTTCAAATGTGAAAGAATATATATACATATAGATAGATGCACCCATTAAAAGATCTTTGGTCCGGATTGAAGAAAAAGAATAGAAATATATTTCAAGGCCACCAAGCCTTGGATCGGAAAAGAGACGCTGGAGCTAAATTTAAAGGGGGGGGGGAGAATAAGTTTAAAAAAAGAAAAGAAAACTCTTTTCAATCTCCCAACTTTGTTTTTTTTTTTTTTTGCCGAGTGAGAACTAAGAGAAAACGAAACGAAAATTGAACGCTCAATCTGTTCCGTTATAAAAGTCCAAAGAGAAATGTTTATGGCATTCTTCACGAACTTCTGCCTCCTTCACCTCCCCCCCCTCTCCATTTAAATCCCAAGCTCTTTCCCGAGTCCGTTCGAACAGATTGACTGGCCCCGTATGGAAAGAAAATTTTCCCTCTGTCCATTCCACAAAATAAAGAAACAATGGAAGCAGAGAAAGAAATAAAATGGTGGGAAAAACAGAAGAAAAATAAAGAAAATTGTAGCTAGAAAGAAGGACCCCAGGCGAACTTCGATTTTACACATTTTCCTTCCCTGCCCCCATCATTGTTGCCTTCCTCATTTCCCCCCCCCATCGTGATGGACGCGGAAAGAAAAATTTTCCGCGTTGAAAATCACCCCAAAATTAGTTTATTTTTCTGTCCCATCCAGTGAAGACACGAACTTTAGGCGATGCGACTAGATATTTTTTTTCTCACCATTACGTCTCCAGTAATATAAACCGAACTACATTGGACTTCAGGCTTGTAAAAGGGTAAAAAGAAAAGACTACACACGGAAAGAATACAAATGACCACAAAATAACCACTTTACTCATCGTGACCCAAAAACAGAAATAATGAAAAGCATTTAGATAACCCGGCAATATTTGGAAAAGTAGCCAACAAAGCAATGCTTTGTATTAGCAATTAGTTTAGTGTTTTCATCACGGTATTCAGTATCACTCTATTAAAATCCAGCTGGAGGCTTTTTAATTTCCCGCCAAATAATTAATATGGAGCACAAAGCGCGCTGTTGCAACCACATCAACGGATCAATTACTCGCATTCTTTCAACACGGTAGGCAACGCCGAGGACAAAACGAAAAGATAAATGAACCGCTCCTAAATGAATTATTTAAATCTTTAAACTCAAGTTCACACCGCGCAAGAGATGGGAACACTTACGCGGGAACAGTCTCATGCCAGCGTTTCAATAAGAAAATGAAAGGCGTGAGTGGGATGAAATGCACGCACGCTAACAAGCTGTTTCCATAATTTTAATTAAAAAAAAGGGTTCATTTTCAAACAAAAGCTTTTAATAATACGGTTCAACAATAATTTTAAAGTTAAGAAACGGAGAGAAAATGGATGAGAACTTCCAAATATAAGATGAAAGTTGAAATCAATTGAGGCCCTTCATTGATATGCTTTGCATCCACTACAAATGCGTCAAAAGGGTTTGTAATGAGGCATTTTTAAAATCTTTATCCTACTTCTGGACAAATGGAGATTTTTATTTTAAGCTCATGATTTACGAGAAATTCAAAGTAGTTAATTAAAATATGTTTGTAAATTCATTACAAAAGATTTTAAAAAGAAGTTTCCACTTATTCAAGATTTTAAATGACTACAATTTAAAAAACACAGAATATGACCTTCAATTTTTACAGAAGGTTACTTTTTCATGAATTAAAGAGCCTCACTTTTATTTCGAATAAATTCAGTTGAACGAAAAACAAACAACATAAACTTTTACAAGTGGCATGAAGCAGCACGCATGGGAGTAAAATAATTGCGAAAATGCTTCTTAAAATAATTGACCAGCAATTGGAAGATAATTTTAAATGAGCTAATATCAGTTCTTAAATATGAAATCATATTTACAATATCTCGAACAATTTTAGTTTAACACTTGGAAAATTAGAAGTCGTGAAACGAAAAAGGGGAAAGTAGTTAAGGCAGCTACAGCAAAATATAATGCTCATGTTTTGTTTCTTCCTACGATTCTCATCAAATAACTCATTGTTAAAAGTTGCACCATTTTTGAATTTTATATATTTGCTCAAGTTTTCTTCCCTGCCCCCCCCCTCGTGTTTTGTACAACACCTCGGATACCATTTCACTCTAATCAGCGTTCCGGAAGGAGAACCTTTCCGAAAAAGTGGTTTGATAAATTTGGGAACCCAAACTTTAACGAGCCTAATTTTGGCGTTCATCAGCCTTCACGACAATCGAACGAGAGGATATAAAAGAAAACGGCATCGGGTTGAGAGAGAAAACCGTGCTTTCGACACGTCGCCTCCAGACGTCCGAGCCGGCAAATGAAAGCAATTCCCGTTAAATACGTGCCATGAAGTTCCGATCAGCGATCCCGAATGCGAGGGGCGCACGGGACGTGCGCGTAACGACGAAGTGAAACAAATAAATTTCTTTTCTCTTAATGAAGCCGAAATAGAATAAGGAGGGAAGGGGGGAAAACTTGTCTTCTTCACAGAAGACGGAAGTCACTGGTAGCCGGAATGGAAAAGAATACACACCGAAAGTCAGAAGGGGGCCGAGGAAAGGGGTGGGCAACCCGAGAAATAAGAGCTTTAGCCGAAAATGAAGCCTTAACGACTGGGAAAAGAACAAAGAGCATGGAAGTCGGAGTATTTTTTCGTCCATCTATTTCACGCCTCGATGTCAATGGGCAAGAAAGGGAACCGACAACCCTAAGAACCGAACCTAAATCATCATCTCTCCCTTCCCTCCGCAGGGCTGGCGTGAAGAGCACTGAACTTCAGCCCAAGTGTCAGGGTCCAAAAGCGTCACCCGACAGAGGGAAACGCCTTTGATTTATTCCTCAGAGATTTGTTTTCTTCTTAATAAAATCAGACGTCGAATGGCATCGCTCACATCCACAATATTAAAGGAACCTGATGTAAAGAAATGAAGTCAAAGTTTCACCTTAATACACACAACCTTCACTTCATCACAAAAGAACTCATGTTGCAGTTGTGTAGTGAACATTTCGATGTAACGGTTGGCTCATAAAATTGCAGACAATAGTTAAATGGTCGCCAAATGAAACATTGACCTGTCTGTCGGTATTCTGAGTTATGATCATAAAGATTAAGTAAAGAATGGGTGATTTTTTTAATATAAATCTTCTACTCATATATGAAAAAAACTGAAATACTCTATATCATTAATTCAAATGTTTCAAATCTCTCAGATAAAGAAAACTGCAGCCGCTCTCGTAACACAAACCATAACTGAATACGATGACGTCAGAAAGAGCGCCCTCTGATGCCTTGTTGTTCCATGACTCAGTTCAAATCTAGTGACGGCCCGTGATGTATGCTTTAATTCATGCTATTACATTATATGACTCTTAAAATTATTCAAAACTTTTGTATGTAAATTAATTGTCAGTGTGTAATGTAACATGTAAAAAAAATCATTGTTACACTCATTCGGACTTTTAACTCAATTCCATAACTACCCTAAAAAACGATGCTCCTTCAATTATTAAAACATCCATGACAGAGAGGAGAGATGCATTTCATTAAAGAGAAACATGATAAAAACCAAGCAGTCAGTTTGAAGCACTGAAAATTAGAAAATACAAAAAAGAATCTTTCATGAACTAATGAGATGAAATAAGAGACATCAAACAGTTCAAGGGGGAGGTGGGAAAAACAATTTGAGGTGTATATGGAAGAATGTTAGTACAAAATTATTTATTACGATGTTTATAAAAAGAAAGGAAATAGGAAATTTAAATCACATTTAAAAAATGCGAAATAAATTCTTAAATATTCCACATTAAGAATGAAGATGATTAAGAAATTGGTCATATTAAAGTTGCTGAAAATAAATGAAGAAAAAATACTAAATCGCTGACTGCCAGGTTTTGGAGAGAAATTTTTAAAAGGTATTGATAATAAAAAGAATAATAATGTGAACCAAGTTCAATTTATAAATTTTAATGCAAAAAACATTGAAAAAAAGTTGAAAATATTGACAGCAGCTCCTTGAGTAATTAGAAAAGCCGTGAAAATACCGTTTTTAAGAAGCTTCCTGCAACTGATTTAGTTACATAAAAATGTAACATAAATGGAAAAGGTACGTTTTTTTTTTACGAAAGAAAAAAAAATGCCTTGAAGAAGGGAACTCTTTTCTCAAATAAATAAAGAAAGAAAGAACAATTTAGTTGTGTATTTTCACTACAAACGACGGTAATTCATGATAAATGACTTCCGCGTTTAGGAGAAAAACGCAAAGAAAGCAACAAGATCCACAAAACAACAACGAAACAGATTTGAAGGGGGGGAGGTAAACGAAGTTTTCTATTAAAATTCGCAGAGGAAGAATTCTAGTTAAATGTCTTCTCAGCAATCATTCAACACAGCAGTTATAGTAACGTTATTTAGTTTCTTTAGATAGAAGAGACGTATTCATCAAACTGGGGGGGGGAGATAAATAACAAAATTAAAAAAAATTAGCCGCGACCTCGTTTCTATTCAGGCAACCCTCTTCTTCCCAGCATTGCAACTCTTCGTCTTTTCGGCGTGGAGCCGCAGACAAAACTATCTGCCGTCGCGATCTCTGAGAAAGTGAGGCCCGCTAAACGAGTGTGCGAGCCTGAAAAGCGCGGCAACAAACACGGAGGGGGGAGGGGGCAAAAGTAATTGAAAAACGGAAAATGGAGTTTCTGACCCTTTTCAACTGCTACTTAGCGTGCGGGCGTGGTGGAAGCGCGGGTTCTCGACGGCCCTATTTGTTTAAGGGAAGGAAAAATAATAAAGGTTATGAATAACTCGAATGAAATTGGCAAGAAGGCACGCTTTTGACATCGGCGACAGAAAGTAATTGCAAATGACCTCAATAAAGTAAATTAAATAACAGCCACTCAGTCCGATCGAGCGAAATGGTTTCGCCACCAACTTGAGAATCAAATTTTACACTTTTCTTTCTTTTTGCTTGACGTTTTTTAATCACCACGCAACAAGAACAACAATTTTCTCATTAAAAGAAACATTTAATTAGATTTTTTCAGCAATTTTTAACGAGTGAAACTTACAGGCAGCTCCAAGGATGAAATCATTCATTGATTCTGTGGCGTTCGTTCATTTAGAAGAATTTAAAAAAAAAAATTCCTGATACAAGAATTTTCTTCCAGCGCATTTGCGTTTAACCACAACGATCGTCGCTCTTCCACTTCAAGGCAAAAGGTTCAGATGCGGATGAACTGCGGGAGATCGCAGTTATAATATACCGATGTAATATCTGCATAATTTTTTGGCAAATATAAATTATTAAGAAATTTACAAAGCATTAAGAGAAAATGAAATACAAACATTTCATACTTTTCAGTCACATAAATGCATGCGCTACAGTTACGCATGTTACCTTATATTCTAGACATGGAAAAGTTCAAAAAAAGGGACTACACAGAAAACTTTTTTTAAATTTTAAATCTGTTTTTTTTTATTATTATTTAAATCTGTAAGTCAAACATTAAGGTACTCCCCCTCCCTCCCACCGACGTTTTCTTTCTAGTCAGGTTTAACAAACTATTTCTGGCTTTAAAAAAAAAATTAATCACTGCCATTACAAAAGGAGAAACAAATATTTAAAGATGAATAAACTAGAACTGATAGTTGAAAAATACATTTCGAAATTCTATTGATGAGACAAAAAGTTTTTTAAAGATGTTTTTATCATATACATGAAAGAGTACATTATGAAAAATCTTTATACACCATAAGACTCCGTTTAACTGAAAACAAGTGGTCTCGCTTCTTTTTTTTTTTTTAACCATTTCCAGCTGCAATGCTAAAAGGCGGAACAAGGGAAATTTTTATGCATAGGACTATGATAATCAATCATTCGAACAGCAAATTCATTATTTCACGATAAAAAGAAGCGTTAAACATTATTTGGAATCTTTTAAAACAATCCAATAAACGCCTTTTTTTACATGATTTTTTTTTTTTTTTTTTTTTTTTTTGGAAATTGTAAAGAATGATGAAAAATTGGATCGAATTTGATGATTTAATAATACAAGCTCTCCTTTCTTCTTATTTTCTCATCGAACATTTCAATTTTTAATTTTCCAAAGACTGAATTATAGAAATACTAATTACATAAATATTGAATTTATGCACGAAAAGTGTTTATTGATCTTTCTATGGCTTGACATTTCTATTGGCATCACTGTTGATTTGTTTGCTGTTGAACTATGTCCATCTCTGCCATAAAGGTGAGTGTACACGTTGCGCCTTAGATGGTTTGATCCAGGGCTACGATATGGCGGCAAGTATATTTTTTGAAAGAAAAAAATGGATAATTTACAGCCATTTTTTAAGAACTTAATTAAAATTATATATAAGTGGATTTTTTGAGACTTAATTTACAAAATTTTTACAGCACAAAAAAAAAAAAGATTCCTGTTTTCTTTTAAAATTCGGAAAATATTCTTTCAATGATATTTATTTAGTTATTTCTTTTTTCATTATTTTAATTAATTATTAAAAATATTTTAAAGATGCTTCACAAAAGCTAGAAAAGACATTCAAATCACTTTCAGCATTGTTAAACAGGTTTCATTCAGAATTTTCCTTTCGTTATTGATTAAAGAAAGTAGCAAGGGCTTATTCTTGAAAAATGAATAGGTTTTTTTACTTAAAGCGTATTTTTAGTGTACTTTTTGAAATTTGCATTTTTTTTTACTCTCCATTAAAGGCTAAACTTCAAATTAGCATAGTGAATTTTTTTTTTTTTGCCTATCTTTTTAAACATATAATTCTAATATTTTGAACATATATATATGTGTGTGTGTAAACATTAAATTCTTAAAGCAGAAACGTGGCCGAAGAGAGAGATGCACTTTCGAATTTTTGAGTTCACTTTCTCTCCTGCGCACAAAATGGACAGGGCACGTCCATTTGTGAGCAGGCACAAAAGCTGAAGAAAAGAGAGAAAGGGGGGATTTCACTGTGCCTTTATACAATGAGAATTCGATAAGGATATCTCTACACGCGACGATTTAGGCAAGGAAAACACAGGGATCTTTCAGAAGAATTTGTTTACATCAGTTATATTTTATCCCTTCACAAGGAGTGTGGGACGGTCGGCTTTTAGAAGAGTCAGCAATTTTAGATCACGTATTGAATTAATTGAATAGAAAAAAAAGGAATGGGACCAGGTAATAAGAGAGTATTTTAGAATGAAGTTAATAAGTGCTGAATTCGGGTAAAAAATTAGGAATTCAAGTTTAAATTAGATTTTAAAATATCGTTACACACACACACACACACACATATATATATATATATAGTAAAGAAGGCACATCTAAAAATAAATGATCAAAAATGACTTTTTTACTAAAATAAATAGACCCCCCCAATGAACAAGATTTTTTTTTATTGGAAGAGCCTCTATTACACAAATGATGAAAAATATCCTTTAGTGCAGCTGAAACTTCAATGTCTGCGATTCTACCACCCGTCGTATTTTAAATTTAAAAAAAAATTAGTTTCAGGAAGAAAGTTTTTGAATTAGGTGAAACTTAAATCATTTCCGTTTTGTAACTTAAATATCAAATGTTAGGGGAGATGACAGGGAATTAGAGAGGAGGATTGTAATGCACCGCATTGATTGTTTTGAACAGAATGGTGCAATTCTTTTAAATTGATTTTCTTCAAAATTTGAAATTAAAAAAAAAAAATTACTTTGCCGGGAAAATCATTCGAGCCAATCTGCACAAATAATTCAACTGAATATTAAGCAGCAACTATTAATCTTGGCGAACAAGCAGCTAGCTAAAACGTGTTTAATTAATATTAATTAATAAACGTGGAAATTTTCAGCTATTCCAAGTGGAAGGCGCAATTTCACGCAATACATTTATTTATCCAGATAATATATATATTTCGTTTTTTTAAGGATATTTATTAATTCAAAAAAAAAAAATTCAACTCCATTCCACTTTTAAAAATAATCCACAAGACGTTAGAGAGAAGCATGACAACATTAATAGCGAAGGAAGTCAAACATTCTGTAATAAATTAACGTTAAAAGAAATGCAAATAAAACTTCTTAAGAACGTCAGATGAGTAAATAAATCATTAAACCTAAATATTATAATATATCAAATGAGTTGGATATTGATCCACAAATCTAACACAAAAATCTACACTTTAACTTACCAAACAGTTAAGAACTTTTCTGAGGTCAAGTTAGAAGAAAACATGGGCTTACCTGAAAGGAAGAATGAAACATATTTTAGAAAAATACGCATATATCACAAACTGATATTTTTATTTATGGAATTATAGCTGCGAAGAAAAATTAATTTATTTTCTTAAAGGGGAATAAACATTAGAACAAATATAACAGATTAAAATTCCACGTGAATAATATTTGTTATAAGCTTAACTGCTAAATACTAAAAAATATTCAAACTGTTTCACTTTTAACACTTATTTAACTTAGTTTTTGCGTCACGAATTTTAACTAGTCATTCATAGAAAAACAATGAAGCTACATAAAACCAGAAATATGGACAGATGTGTTTATGTGCAAGTGTCTCAGAAGATACATCATTCATTCCCACAATCTTCTTTATCAAGCTGAGAATTTTACACGCGCATCTTATTTTCATTTCACGTTTAAAATGTTTTCATTAAAAACAAACAAAGGGAATAAAAACTTTTAGTTTGAAATATCATAGCATACTAACAGTTAAAAAAAATCATTTTATCGAGCATGTTTTTATTATATAGATTCCGGGTAGTTCTGAATTAAATTTACAAAATCAAAAAGTTATATCAAGATATCAAAAATTTGAGATGCATTTTTAAGTTTGAAATAAAAGTACGAAAGCATATTTTAAAATATAAATTACTATTTCAAATTTAAATTTTTTTTGAAAGTCAACCCCAGAAACAATTCAAAAGCGAATGAATAATAAAAACCTTTTGAATCAGTCATTTGCATTATAATTTTTTAAAAACCTATCTAAAGTAAATAAAAATTACTGAGAAATAAAGTTAGCATCATGGAAAATTTCTTTTCTTAAATGTTAAGGTAACGTAAAAATGCTTTATCCAAAAAATCTTCTGAAATTATACAGTAGAAGTTTTAATTTTTTAACTAATTTTTAATTAAATAAATATCCATTTGAAAATACTTTTATTTGTGAACGCCTACTGTTAAAAAACCTTTGAACCCAATCCTCGTGAACGTTTCGAATGAAACCCTGGAAGCATTTATAGAAGCAGACTTGAATGAAATATGCGGTAGCACCAAACACTATTTTACGGATTTTGGCTTCATGTCGCAGTCACTAGGGAAGGAAAAGGTAGTATTTGATACAAGTCATGGGTTTTTTTGTTTAGTTATATTAGTGTTGCTTTATCAATGGAAATTGTTGTTACTTTGGAATGGAACTCGTGATTTTGAACCTAGGTCAGATGACGAGGACGACATCTGAGCTGGCAGCCCCTTCCCCCTCTCCACACCCCACCACACCAAACTAGCGGGTGGACATTTGGCCCGGCAGATTTAATGAGTGACACGCCAGCTCACACGAGCTTCTTCGTTGGAATCATGTCTCGAACATGAAACCTTACGGTTTGCAAGCCGATTCCTCACCATAGCCCCGGGTCTAGGGGGAGGCGAAGACAAAATATTAGAACGTGTATCTTATGAACGACAGCTAAATAGACTGAAACTGAATGCCTCTTTCCTGTGCTGCTCTGATGAGCGGGCAGTTTTTTAGAAGTCACTTCGATCAGTTGCATAATGTAGACAACAACACATTCAGAAAGGATTTCGGAAATGGCTCCCCACCGCGTAGAACACCAAATTTGAATATTTTATTATAAAATGAAAATATTCGATATGCATCAATACTTTATGAATTTTGCAAATGCATCCTTTCTGACGCTCGATGAGTGACGTGACGCCATAATTTCTTAAAGTAAACAAAGCATTCCAGATGTCTCACAAGTGATGAGAGAAGAAACTGTTAAAGAGCGATCATAATCTATAAGCAACGAAAAGAAGCAAAAATAAAAGCATATTATTAAAATTCTCATTCCCTCGTTAGCAAGAACACATGTCCCAAGGAAAAAAAAAAATCCCGGAATTTATACATCTTTCGAAAGATCACTGATATCGTCCGCGACTTATCGCTAAAAGCAGACCCATCTCCAAGACTTACGGCGGAGGAGACAAACTTTGAAGATAACGAGCGCATCGTGTTACTTCATATTCTCGCGCAGTTCGTTTCGGTATCAGCTTGTTTAGGACTCATTAATCGAACCTCTCCGTTAATCCATTATCGTGACCATTCAGAAAGCGACTTTCTTCAGAGAAAAAGATTAAGGGGAGATGGGGGAAGGAAGTCCTTCTGATCAAGATGAGAGCTACACATATTCCCAGGGTAACGAAGACAGATTTATTGATGGGAGACCTTCCGAGGCCGGCTCGTTCGTTACCCGGTCACGCGTTGCTGTTTGCCCAATCCGCGGATCTATCTCCAGATCGAGGTCCAATGATCTACTCCGACGAAGCAGAAGAAATACGGCCCGGCCATGCGGTTTTTACGAGCCCAAAGTCAACGGGGCCACAGATCAGATACGAAATAAAATACGCAGCAGATGTCTGTGACAGAAGCGCTACATCTATCTTTGTGTCCAGATGCGACGACCCAACAGACGAGCGGGATTTATGCCCGTGGCCGAGGCACTAAAACCCCGGAATCCAAAATACCGGGAATGTGCTTCACAAAACGAATGGTATCGTGACGGCTGACGGGAAGAGAAACAGTGAAACTGAGAGGAAGATTTGTAGCAGTCGTCGATAGGTGAATTAATAAATTTGGCATCTCTTCGGCACGGTCAATCGGATTCCAGCTCGAGCAAGACAGACAGAAGATTTCGTAGAATTTTTTGAGTGAGGGGGGGGAGAAACAGATGAACTGTCAGAAGTTGTAAAACCACCAAGCTTATTAAGAAATGGTGATCTTTGGATTTTTGGGAGAAAGGGCGTCTGTGTATAAAAGAACTTTCAAGTTATCACACTGAATCAACTCTTGTAATTATAGCAAGAAATAATAATAATAAAAAATTAGAAATATTCAAAGCACCAACAGAGCAATCTTAAATTACTCAAAATTACAAGGCGCGGCATTTTATTTGATATATGACAAAAAAAAAATCCTAATGACTTTGGCCGCGACCTTCACACAGGAAAGCAAAGCTAAGAACTTTCATTTGAAAAATGTTCTTCATAAAAAAAAATAAGGAGGGGTGATTTTTATCTTTCAAATTTACCTTCTTTACTTAAACTGCAGGACTTCGATAAATTATAAAGGTTTAGCCAAAAAGACTGCGTTTCCACAGAAACAGACATATTTTATCACTCTCAACTAGTTCTTTCAAATCTCCGTGCATTACGCACGTTGGCAATGGGTCGATAAGATTTATATGAAACTCACTGTCATGTAGTTTCGAGTTTACTATTAAGTAAATAAAATTCTGGTAAAATCACTAAGTTATAAACAATGGTCAATATGACCACTTAACGAATTTCTCGTTTATCTGTAAAATTATTATAAAAGGAAAATCTTGAATTTTTTTATAAAGCATTTGATTTAATTGTTGAGTGCTTTCGATCGATATAGCGTTATCTGTAATTATGATGTTTTATAAATAAAAAATATTTTTTTTAACTACAAATAAGTTTGAAAAATATTTTACGTCCTATACAGTGGCACAAATAATTGAGGATACACGTTATTTTTACTTGATAAATCCAACTTTCAATCGAAATAACACATTAACTGGAAGTGCTAACGTGTTTTTATTTTCACAAGTAACAAAAGGGTTAATTTACAGTAAAAATAACGAAAATCAACAAAAAAATATCTAAAATAAAAAAAATTACCATTATTTGAAATAAACATAGGCAGATTTTTATCTCAAAAAATTAAGAATACACCAATGAAATTTGTGTGACTTATCATATACAAAGTCAGTGTAAATATTTGATTGCATGTCCTTTGACTTTTATAATGTCCTCCGAACGTCTTGGTACCGATTCGACTAATTTTTTGGTGGTATGCGGAGATATTTTATTCCATTCTTCTTGTAACACTTGCTTTAAATGGGCTTTGTTCCTAATTTGGTGTTTTTGAAACGCTATTTCGAGTGTGGCAAACAAATTTTCTATGGCATTGATGTCAGGGGACTGTGGTTGTGTGTGCAATTGCTGTTTACAATGAAAAAGATACCACATTTTGACATTACGTGCCGTTTGTTTGGGGTCGTTGTCTTGCTGGAAAATAAATTTTCCATCTAAACCCAATTTTTTCACTTTCTCTAAGATTGTTGTTGAGTATATCCATGTAAAGCTTATTATCCCTTATGCCATCTATAAAAACTAAATTTCCTACCCCATTTGAAGCCGTACAACCCCAAACCATGACGGAGCCACGATCATGTTTAACTGTAGGACGTAAATGTTTTGGATCCAAAGCGGTGTTCGACTTTCTCCAAAGGTGCGACTGCCATAACTTCCAAAAATGTTGAATTTACTTTCGTCACTAAATATAACTTTCTTCCAAAAGTTATCTGTCTTCAATTGATGAGTTTTGCAAATTCCAAACGCTTTTTCTGATTTTATAAGCTTTTGAAAGGTTTCTTTCTAGCTACTCGACTGCTATATCCAGCATGTCTAATAACATTTCTCACAGTTTCAGCAATTGCACTTCTGCTCATTATTCGAGAAGTTTCTGCAGCTAGTTTGACTGCACTTAGTTTAGGATCAATCGATATCTTTCAAAATTTTCCATTTGGTTACACCATTCAGAATACTTTTACTTCCTCTTCCACTTTTATTTTCAATTAATCCATCACTTTGATCACCAATGATTTTCTGGACACACGAGTGGCTTCTACCGACAATTTCAGCTATTTCACTATATGATTTTCCTTTCTTATATAACTTAAATATAAATTTTCTTACATCAATACTGGTCTCTCTCCGAAGACCCATTTTCCATTTAAAATTGCGACTTTAAATCCACATAACCAACTTCAAAAGTAGAAGTCGAAAAGGCTTAAGATAAAATTGGCCAAACTTAGGCTAATACAGTAGCAAGCAGAAAAAAAATCTAGTGGTAATTAAACAAAAATTTTATTGGTGTATCCTAAATTTTTTGGGGTAAAAATCTGCCTATGTTTATTTCAAATAATTGTAAATTTTTTTTATTTTAGATATTTTTTTGTTGATTTTCATTATTTTTACTGTAAATTAACCCTTTTGTTACGTGTGAAAATAAAAACACGTTTGCATTTCTAGTTAATGTGTTATTTCGATTGAAAGTTGGATCTATCAAGTAAAAGTAAGGTGTATCCTTAATTGTTTGTGCCACTGTATATAAAATATCGTCTAAGGTTCACGAAATAGAATAACAAATACAAGGCCATCTTTGCTTAATAAGCATCAGTCTTCTAAATTGTTGTTGCACAGCTCCAAGAACAGCAGAGCTATGTACAAGTTTTCTCATCTATTCTCCATTCAACAGTTATGGCGTTCTCAAGACGCATCCTCGAACAACTCATCAAAAAAAAAGACACTATGTATCAATCGCTCTCCCTTCGCGATCCTAATCATCCACGTCGACGAGATGAGGGCAAGAGCGAAAAAGTAAACAGAATGAACAAATAAAAAAAGCTGCCCGAACGATATAAATCACATTGCGAATGAATAATTCATTTCATTCTATCTCGAAATTAATTGAAGTGAATAAATAAATAAACAACCATGGAGTGGGCAAAGTCTCGGCGAGGTAATATTTCGCATCCTGTCAACGGCGTCTCAAAACATGACACACTCGGTTCCTGCCCCGCCATGCTGCGTGCCCGGGCAACAGCAGAACGTCGAGCAGGGTAAAAAGAAAACACGCTTTAATATTCAGATTTTCGCTCGCCAAAGGCGTGACACGCAGCAGACGAGACAATCCAACTTTTTCCTCTCCCCTTCGCTCCCCATCGTATCAAGCAGTTTTCTACATATTCGGGGTTCTCACCCCTCCTCCCTACTGAATTTATTTTTCGTTTTTTGACCCCTTCATGTCACTTTTTTTGAAATGCATGGAATCCCCCCCTCCCTTAAAGTTTCTTTCGAGCTTCTTGCGCCGAATTTCTTCCGAGACCGGTGTTTTATGAAGATTTTAATATTTTCCATAGACGGTTCAATATAAGCGACAGAACATCCAGAGGAAGAGGAAGGCGTCGCTGTGTGAGAAAAATATAAATAAATGAAAAGGCCAGAAGATGGCCTTATATTGAAAAAGTGAGAGATATTTGCACGAGGAGTTCATACGTGTTTGACAGGGACAGAATAACTTATTTAGATGGTGCTTGCCCCTTAGCGAGGCATATTAAGCCATCTGGCATCACTCGCCATGAATGCAAAGGGTGGATTAAAATGTATCGTTCTCCTGCATGTTCGGAATTTATATCTAGGCAAAGAAAGGAGGGGGGAGTCTATTTTTATGTAATCGAATGCACATGACAAAATGAGTACGTATAACAAATAACCTATGAGGACCCCACCCACCCTTTTTTTAAAGGGATGATACTTATAATAATTAAAAACTGTTCGTTGGGAGGGAAAATGTATATTAAAATGAGATCTATGTATTGTAACCTTTGTCTTCTTATTATACATAGCAATATAATAAAAAATAAATAAAAAAAATTAAGAAAAAGAAAATGAAATCTACGATCACAAATTTCCACATATGTGAGTCCATTCTCAATTTTAAACTATTATTTGCCTGAATTAATTTGCCATAAACCAGTTTAAACCGGTCTGAAACAATCGTGAAATTTCTCTCTCTCTTATATATATAATGATAATTTTTTAGTTATGTTATATTAACGGACAATCGTAAAGCAACGCTAGAGTTATTCTGGAGTGGACCTTGTGATTTTGAACCGCAGTCAGATGACGTGGGAGACACCTGAACTGCCCCCCCCCCCTCCCCACCACATCACACTAGCAGGTAGACGTGTGGCCCTGACGGTATTTAACGTGCAACAGATCCCAATACACGACGGTTCTTCGGTGGAATCGGGTCTCGAACCTGAAGCCCTGCGGCTCACCAGCCGAGACCACACCACCAGGTCAGCAGGGGTCGCTAATTTTTTTAGCTTTCATTTTCAATTCTTCTAGCAGGTAAACAAAAACAAAAAAAAGTTTTAGAGCTCGACCGATTTTGAGATGAGGAGAGAGAGAAAAAAATGTCGTTTTTTCCAATATTGATGCAAGCTTAATCTGATAGTCTCGTGATTGTTTCAAACCGGTTTAAACTGGTTAATGATTTAATTAATTTAAAAGAAGAATTCAGAGAATGAATAATTTGAGTATCAAGTTTTAACTTTAGTTAGCGATAAATCACCGAATGTGACAATATTTTATATTTTTAATAACCCTAAAAACGAAAAATTGATGCCACAAAAGCGACAAATTGCCACTTTGTTGCCTATGCATTTTGAGGCTTCAAAAACCTCAAACCAAAATAACATCATGTTTTTACACGATAATACCATGTTTAGCAGCTTATTAAAAATGTTACAGTAATATTAATAAATAGATTTTAGATTTAACCATTTAGCTGCAGGATTATAGGTAAAGCTTTCTAGCAGACTGTTGAAATGTTTAAAATTTATATGAATACAATTTTATTTTGGAAAGTAATCGGTCTATACTGGAAGTTTAGTGACTTAAATGGGGGTAATTTTTGAAGTGATTTTCATTATTTCGATTAATTTGTTAATTGTGGCAATATATATGTGTATACAAAACGCTAATGTGGGACACAGAAATCGCTCGAAATTGTAAAAGTCACATTTAAATAAACCAACAAACAAACGCTCAAATGGCTTCATAGAATGCTTTTACAGCAGCAAAATATTTCTAGAAACGTTCTAAAGATAGCTCATAAAATATTTATTCAGTCAGAAGAAACTAAATGTAAAAGAAATCGAGAAATGTGTGGATTGCAAAGTGCAACCGAAACCAAAAACAAACCCATTTTTGTCTTCAGTATTAATATAATTAGATCATTGCGGCAATTCATTATTATGAAAATATCTAATATAATGTTATAAAATTATTACGAATGACTTCTGTTATACTTGCTCAGGAAATTTTGATGTATCAGAATAATTAAATATGCATTCTACTGATCTCGTCAGGGGCGTTGCTGAGGGGTATAAGAGCATGAAATGTATAAAATGTGATTTCAACTATTTCCAAATATTTTAATTAAATTTCTATTATATTTAGTCATCTACCTAATTACTATATATACTTATAATGACTTTAAAGAATCTTTTTAAATAATTGATATAATTTCCAATAGAGTATAAAATTTCGAGGAGAGTGGGAAAAGATTGGAAAATAGCTTTTTAAAAAATAGGCATTGTTTTGTTGTTTATTCTGGGGTCATTTTACTTAGATAGGCCCGTAGGAATCTGGAAGAATATTTACAATAAGAGGTAGTGGCAAGATAACAAAGGGAAGTAGCAATATTTTAAACATTCTATGAACATAGCTTTTTGAAAATGGAATACATTGAAAAGGAATGAGGAAAACCCTTTACAGTTGGATAGGGTGAACGAGCCTCTCACACGCCTGTGTTCCCGAAGAACTTCCATCAAGATCTGAAAGAAGACAAATTGACTGTGACCAGTGCACAGCTTCCCATTTCCGAGTTGAGCGCGCTTCGAAATCCCCAGGAATAAAACTCCAAGACGCAATGATTAAAACGAGGAATTAAGCAGAGTTCAAAAGATGACAACAAATACTCATAAAAGGTTAAAAATTAATCAAAGGGCACCAAGACAATTGCGAAAGGGGAAGACGAACCATTCCCAAATGAAGAACCTGCGGTTACGTCGCAAACAAGCGGCCAGAATGATTCATTTCTACCTGAAATTACTTTTCAACCCACCTGAAGATCCCACTCAGCGAGCATTCAAATTTTCACAGAGAAAATTAGTTGATTTGACCTAAAACTGTCATCCTCACTCTTTCGATTTAAAAGCGGAAGGGGGCAAGAGGCCGCTTCAATCATCCGCACGCTACTGGATTCGGAGTTAATGCGATGGGCCCACCACTAACAACTCGCTCTCCCAATTAGCCACCCACCCTCTCACCCCAAATAAACGGAATGCAATTACATGAGAGATCAGGGAATCATTTCCCTAAGCAAGTATCTTTATTATTACTAATAATAAAGAAGAAAGAATAAATGCCGGCGCTTTAAAGATTAGATCGTTTGACCTGCAGCTAATAAGATATATTTGTCACAAATATAATTTCGAGAATTAAAAAAAAAAATACAATTAAAAATTGTATTTAATGAATAAAAAATAAAACGCTATTTCGGAGTTTTCCTGCAATAATTCCCGAAAATAATATAGTGCACAACTAACTTTTACACCATTTTAAAATTGAGAAAACGCGGTATCAATGCGATGGTGCAAATTCTTCTTAATGTTTTTGACAACTTTTTAAAAAACCCCTTTTTAAGCCTACTTTTCAACAACTAATTATTTTATTTGTAGCAATGAAATTCAAATTATTTCCATTGCTCAAACATTAAAACGCTCGGTTTTCTACTACTGTTGACAGATACAGCAGCGTGACATCATGGAACTAAGATGGTTCATATGCACAATGAAAAGAACAAATACAAGGATTTTAAAATCACACCTCTTATCATTAGATGCTTAAATAATTCTTTGTTGAAGGGATTATACTCAAATCGCACCTAAGACATTTCATAGAAGTTAGACACAATATTAAGTCCACAATAATGCAAATCTGTCCGGTTAATTTTACAGAATTGCATCATTAAAATTTATTTAGAGAGTGGCATACATCACCAACACCTTTTAGAAATCTAGCTGTAAACAAATACAGACTTAGCTGCAGATATCAAATTTGTTAAAGCGCATGTAATTCGTCATGGATTATAGATTGGATTATCCGAGTGGTAATCTTTACTTATAATAAAGTACAATGTGTGTGTGTGTTGGCGCTGTACAGGCCAGACCGTTCGTTCGACCTACAGCTAACAAATTTGGTGCATGTATACCTAGGGTGCCGGGAATGTGCACATCGGAACCCCTTTTTAGTTTTTTTAAATTAAATTTTAATTAATTAATAAAAGACAAATTTTTTCTTTTCAAACATTTCAATGATACTGATGTTTTGACCTATCAATGATACTGATGTTTGACTGATAAATTTTTAATGAATTTTTAAACATTCAATTTAATCATTTTTTTCAACAATTTATTTCGCATAAAATAAAAATAAAATTTTATCTTCTCCTGGATATAAAAAAATCAACTTATAATAATATGTTGCCAATACATTTCAGAAGTTTTGATTAAAGAATAAGTTAACTACTACCAAAAATAAAACAGAAAAATATAATTTTCATCACGTGATTATATGAAAGGAAATAAATAGGAAATGTGATATTTTTAAAATAATAAATGCGAGAAAAATTTTCTTGATCGTTTGCAATATCAAAATTAATTATTCAATGAAAGAATTAAAATAAATAAAAATACAAAATAAAAATATATTACAAAAGTGCGACAGTTAAAACTAAAAAAGAATTTTTAGAAAAGTACCAAACGATAATCTTTTGAGAGCGGATTAATTATTTAAAAGTAAGAAATCTTAAACGAACTCGATGATGACGTCATTTCAAAGAAACGACGAACAAAATCCGATTGATATTAAGTAGAAGTAAAATATTTTTGAATTCGTGTTTTTTTTTAAACAATACATGTTTTTAATTGTTACTTTTACTTATGTGAAAAAGATATATTGTGCAAAGCAACGAATTCGCCTTCGTGATTGTAATTTATCACCGCAGTTTAATGAATCATGCGAAATAAAAAGGCAATTTCTTTCAACGAAGAATACGTTATATTAAAGCTATAGTGGTAAAATCAAGTCAGCTATTTGAAAACGCACCTTCTTTCAAACAAGCATACAAAATAATTAACAATGCAAAAATTAAAAAGCATATAAACATATTTTTTACCCGCAGATTTCGGAGACATCAAAACTTTCTAACAAAAACAATATGTTCTCACATGAGAAAAAATAAATCATCTATCATTCCAAATTAAACATATAAAAATGTCATTTTCGGCACGTGTCTGCATAAAATGAATAAAAAATCTCTACTAATAAAATCTCTTACTAATCCATTATATATATATATATATATATATATATATATATATATATATATATATATATATATATATAGAGAGAGAGAGAGAGAGAGAGAGAGAATAAATGCATGGAAACATTTTCTATGATATTTTACTATATATATATTACTAATCCAAACAGTATTATTTAAGGTAAATATGGCTTGACAACTACAAAGAATCTTCTTTAATCGGAGCACAGTATCTAATTTCTTACTTTTTTTTGGGGGGGGGGGGAGAGGCATAAATCTCTTAACAAATGGTCTAAGTGTAATACATAATTAGTAGATAGAGGGAGAAATTGCTGATGAATATACGATTTTTAAATTTTTACATATATCACCTGCTCTGTGAATCATATTAAAAAAAATATTCTAGAGACAATAAGTCCTTAAAATAAAAAAAAGTGGCACTCCAATCAACTAAATTATTCATCAAAGCTGATCGATCTATGAAAATTTCAATAAAACTATTCGATATAAACTGGCGATTTTAGATCACTTTATCAAGATCTCAAAGAAGCTATTCAGGGTTACTCTAGAATAATTGGCCTAGATTATGATGATTGCTCTAAACTGGAACTATTCAGAACTGAATAAATCAGCCAGATTTGATCGCAGAAGATAGAAATGTTTATTTATTTATTTAGACGTTGAAATATTAAGAATATTTTACAGATTATGAATCTATAAGACTAAATAAATTTAAATCATAATTTGTTGAAATATATTTATAAACCTAAAAAAATGTTATTATTGAGAGCATTTATATGCATCTAAAAATAAAATTAAAAACTGAATGTTTCATTTAATCTGTGAATTGCTTGCTGAATAATTCCTTGAGATATTATAAATTATAAAAAAAAATAATGTTTCAATTTCTGTAGTGAAGATAACACTTCAATGTCGGACTATTCTGCTTTCAGTTCTTAGTTTTATTTAAAGACATGCTTGGATTGAGTAAAGAGGTTTTTAGATTAATTGAAGTTTCATCGTTTCCACTTTAATTTAAAACTGAATTTTACGTGCACTGATAGAAAATCAGAGATGCGGAACTCAAATATCAGGACTGCTTAAAGCCTACGTAATAGTATAAGTGAATTACATGATTATAGAAATTTGAAGCATAAAAATATTTTGCTGAACAACTTATTATGAGACCAAGTTAAATAATTTTTTTAAAAAATTGATTTAACCCTTTAGTCGGCATTAATATTGGCGAACCGACTGGTCGCCAAAGGCGGCTAGTGTATAGTAAAAAATACCCGATAATGGTGTTTATAGAAAAGAAGACGTCCTTACTTTCAATGACAAACCCTCACAGCCCCCTAATTCTCGAGCCAGAAGCAATAAGCAATAAAGAACCACCTTCGAAGACATCGGACAGACTTAACTCTTCGAAAGAGGCAACGATCAAATCGAAAACACTTCTTGCCGGGTTTCTTATGGTAAGTGTGGAACTCCTTTTGGATGATGAAAAGCATAATGTAAATTTGTAAGGGATTATGCACGTGTGTGTAAGGGGAGGGAGGGGTGATAGAAACTAACTGCCGCTGAATAGAAGGCAGACAATGATATTTCTTCGTCACGAATTTGAAATAAGGTTTAAAAACGTAGCGTCAAAAAATGATTCAATGCGAGGGGATGGATGAAAAATGTGGTAAAACGCAGTTTTTCTCAATGTGTTTGCATTCGCTATAAGTTAAACCGTTCCTTCTTCACCAAGTAAATAAATCCCTCTTGTCTAATTTTTCAATAAGGGAGACGGAGATTTTGAAATAATATTTCTTTTCGTAGTTGAATTTTTAATGTCATTAAAATAGAATAATTTTACACATGGCTCTGCTAATGAACGTGACCTGGAAGTAACCCCATGGTCTTCGGATCATGTAAACCTGTGGCGACCTTGTCAGCATAATAAATATATAGATGTAAAAGTCCAGTCCTAATTCACGGCCATCCGAATGAAATGATGAACTCATTACAGTAGAAACCCACAAACAGAAATGCACAAGCGATATTGGACCATAGGGTGCAGGAGATCTGGCATCTACCTTCTTCAGACGCTTTGTCCACAATCGAAATCTGCAGAAAACACCAACAACAAAATGAGATACATTTCTAGATTATATATAATCTTTATTTAAATCTTTATATTTTAAAACCTTTAAGCAGACATCCATTTTCCCTACCCCTAATGGACGTCCTCTTTTCTTCTTCACTGGCGCGATAGCCCAGATGGGCACTGACCTTCCCCAGAATTCCATAGCACGCCATCCTGTTCTTGGATAAAGTTTTGCAGTTTGTAACTTAATATTTTTCAATTCACCTCAGTATTGGTCTCAATTCTTCCGCTTTTTTGGGTACCAGACGGTTCCGCCAAAAAGATCTTTTTAATACCTCTAACGTCATCCGGTCTTTTAAAATGTTCCACCCGTTTAATCCTCTGTGCAGCTATAAATTTAATAATATCTGGCTCTTGAAATGGTTGGCAAATTTCCAAACTGGTTCTTGTTTTCCATCACATCTCATTCTACCAAACATGCTTCTTAAAATTCATCTTCGAATACAGCAAAAATCTCTGTCAATAGCTACTCTCCATATCTTAAGCAGAGTGTGTGAGAACGAGCCTAATCAATATGAGCAGATTTTTTTTTAATTCTACAACACACAGCATTTAAAAACTAAACAAAAAATATTTACAAACAGTAATAAATTAGAAAACAATATGAAATACCAATTTGAAAATTCCAAGAAATTTTCTACTAGCAAATTCAACAATAGTAGCATCTACAATGAAGTTGAGGGGAATCTGTAACCTCAATACTATGTACAGAATGCCATTTACAAGAATTCGTTATTTAAATGTACAAAAAAGAAAGAAAAAAAAAAGCGAAATATTAGCACATCAAGTCTATATTCAAATTCATGTCAACTAAACAACAGTTGTTCATATGTCTTCAGAATAACCGCCCATAATTCGAATTTATTATTGCAGAAGATCTCGACAATTCAGGGAGAGAGATTCAGACTCCACACCACTTCCTTCTGCACATCAAATGTTTCGCAGTTCCTTGTGGAAACCTTCAATGACACTTTCGTTCATTAAAGAGTTGGTTTTGGTAGTCCTGAAATATTCCATGGGGATATATTTCTAGTGTCCTTTTTGATCTTTGAGGAGTAATTCTTTTGCAGAAATGATTAATTTTTCACTCCTTATTTGAGCGTGACCATCGTTTCTGCCAAAACAGGTTGATTCATTTTGTCCTTCCTTAATTTTTATACGGAATTTCGTTTTCATATAGTTAAATTGAATATTTGCATAGCTTATAGCAGCATTCGCCAATGAATCTACATTTGTGCCCATATCCAAAACAATCTTAAATTTTCTTCTATCTTTTAATTTTTCTTTTGTCGAAAACAATTGTTTTCTCGATTTTGTTAATGTTTCCAGAGCATCAAAAGGGTCCTTAAGTCTGTAAAAACTTTCGTTTAATGCATCCCCCTTTGTTCGATAAAGACGACTGCTAATCCAATTATCCTCAAATCTGCCATGAAAAGGAAATTATAGTCGCCGAGCCTGCAAGTCGTATTTTGTTTCTCCATTCCATTGCAAAAATACTCAAGGCGCATCCACCTCACTATCCCTTTTAGAATTGCACGCATACGCACCATTTCCCACTTCTTCCACAGAGAAATAGTTCCGTGTTCCGGAATTTATTTTTCAGTGAGAGATAATTTCTCCATAATCGATATCTGTCATATTATTTATGTTTTCTATATCTTTTAAATTCTTCTATTTCTTTTGTCACTTCGTGCTCTGCCTTTGTTTTGAAATCAGATGGTGGGCACTCGACAGCATCCAACCTTTGACGAGCCACTGTCGATGATATTTTATATGACTTAGTTATTGCTAAGACAGGCAAACGCTAACTTTGTAAAAGTGGTGTATTTTGTTTAGAAAAACTAGTAAACAGAGCCATAAAACATAATTCTAACTATAACGATAGTATAATAATTATTTTTTCTATAAGTAGTATCTAAACATAGTTCTATAATAGTAAGTTTTTTCCGTAAGGAAAGAGGACAAGCCCCAGATTGCCTTAATAATTCTTTTTATATTTTCAATTATTTTAGATGTCTTTTTTTGAATTACGTTAGAATGTCGAATGAATGCCAAATGCGGTTGAAAATTATCGTTTGTTTTAATTCCTGGAACATGAGTCATACTTTTCCTATTCTTAAGAATTATTAATATACATCTACTCAAACTAAATTTTAAGTTTCAATTCAGCGTTCATTTTTCGAAAGGTCTTATTTGGTGAGATAGATTTGTGCAAAATGGTACGAAGCAGATAATTTCAATAAAATCACAAGATCAACTGCATAAACGTGACTTTTTGCATCTTCCCCAAAATCATTCAATAATTCGTTTGCTATGAAAATTCACAGTGCTGGGCCCAAGCTCGAATCCTGCGGCACTCCAAAATTGTATGTTCTCAGTTCTTCGTTGGAATGTAAGCCTGGTCATTTACGAAAACTTCGAAATGCAAAACTTCGTAAATGCAAATATATTACCCTATATTTCTTCTAAATACTTTTTAAATCATTCCAACCAGTAGATTTAAAAGCGTTGTCGATATTAACTGATATCATACAAAGAATCTTATTTCCAAACTTCTCTTTGTCATAAACGTCTAAACTCTTAGCAGAGTTATTTTCCCAAAGAATTTTTTGAAACAATATTGATTTTTATTCAACATATAATTCTGGTAACAAGCTGAGCATCATTTTACAGCTCATCCAATATCTTTCCCCATGCAAACGGAAAATGACGTTCTGCTCAACATCAAATCATATGCTGATATAAGAAGGATTTTAAAACCGAAAACAAAGCCAAAAGTAAAATATTTATCACATATTTTCAAGACAATTGTAATGATGGCATTCCAGATAAAAACTGAAATACATTGACAATGTATGCCAAGTTACCCCAACGAGGTTTCTGCCCGCATATAACGATTTTATGATTTCGTTTCTACGCTCAGAATTTACACAAAATTGTCATGTGTTTTTTTCTCAGTATACTTACAAGAGTACACTTTAAAATTAAAATACTCTATTTAAAAAAAAATAATTTCTGCTTTGTAATCTAGAATGTGTTTCGTTGATCATTCACATAGGCGTCAGAGAATAACGTCCATTAAATTTTTTAAAATTCATGGTCAAATATCGATTTTATTATCACGGAATAAAAAATTGATGAATCGATTAATTGATAATAAATTCTAAAAACCACAAAATCTTGACGCTATTCTCGGATGCTCTCCAGTATTCGGTATTCCAGGTTTTGCTTCTGCGAGCCGGCACGTTTGTAGGGGATTCGAGGAAAAGAAAGGGGGAGGGGGGTAAAAGCGCCGTAAACCACTTCATCGCTCATGGAGAAAAGAGATTTCCCAGAATTGAATGATTCAGAGCAGTAAAATAAATTTTCAAGGAATTACCAAACAAAGCGTAGCCCAAAAAGTCGAAACAAGTATTATTCCGTTTATGGCAATCCTCTCCTTCTCTCGCTCTAACACCACAATCCACTAGTTTTAAAACCATCGTTCAACCATTTGAAGGCTTGGCTGGAGTTGAAGTAAACCTTTTCTCGGAGATGAGATTATCAGATAATTGATAGAGCAAATGAATGAAAACTGCAAAATTAAGAAAAAAAAAAGTATCTAAAATTTTTTATTAGACAAAATCAATTATTTTTCATATTCTAGGTTCATTTTAAACTCTCTCTCTCTCTCACACACACACACACACACACACACAAAAAGTATTTCACATATATATTGTTATGAAAATTCTCTGATTCTTTTTTTTATAGTGGGCGTATGGTGTGAGGGACACAACCAGCAGGCCTTAAAAAAACAACAATGTCGTTTATTTGCACACAAAGACGACGAATACACGGACGACAAATATGTACAGTCGAGACGAAAATGCGACAGCAGACAGTAGTCTACAAGTAGTAATCGGCCGCAGCTCTCAAAGCATGGACAGAATTCAACAGGGGATTTTCTGAGCTTCGCTCCACGGTCTCTCCAAACGACTGAACTTTCACTGTCTCCTCGCTTTAGCTGCCGACTCACTACCACAGCAGACAACACGACTCGACATACAGATGCTTAGCACTCACCCGAATTACACACAACGCTGGCGCTTCGCTATCCTCTCGAAGACTCGTTACTTACGTTCGCCAACTCCGCTTCTGGGTCAATTCAATTCACCCACACACGCATCACCCTCAGCTTGAGTCTCTTGCAGCCTTTTGAGCTTCCGAGAGGTGGAGGCGAGAACCTTCTACACCAATCAAGGCTCATCTCTATTGGACGGACAGGGAAAATTCTTGAACTTTCCAGTATTATCCATTTTGTCACCAAATTCGCCGTTAAGCCCTGACATAACTGACACGGCCCCCATTCAGCATGCTACAGTGCTGTTCTTAAAACAGTCTCTTACTATGGCCCTGTCCGTGCTGGGAAACGAAATTACAGAATTCTAACAATATATTCAGATTCTGAACTTTCCAAGCAAACTTTTTAAATTATAGTATTTGTGAAGAAAAAGCAATTTGTTTCAATATAGAATATTCTTCAGTGAATAGATTACAAAACCATGCGATCGGCGATTGCAAAGCATGTCGAGAAATTTTATATCAAATTTGAACAAAAATATGCATTAGATTTTAATTTATGTGGGTTTTAATAAGAAAATTCCATCAATGATGAAAAGAATTTGTGAAAATAGTCTTTAAAGCGAAATGGCATCGAAGCGTATATAAATGTCAATATACAAATATTGGTAATCTCCTTAAAAATGAAATTGGAAACACTATTCAAACGATTTTTTAAAGAAAATTGTATAGTTGTTTCTAGTGGTTTCTAGTTTTCTTAGTCAGCGGACTTGTCATAGACAAGTCCGCTGAGTAAGAAATTTTTTTTCAGAATATTAAATCAAAAATTTCTTATTTTCACAAGAAATTGACTTCATAGCGTTGTCACTTACCTTCATTGGGTGACTTCAGGACTTAAGAATTTTGATAACATAAACCGATTGAGAACAAAAACTGAACCGAGTAAAATCAGCTGAATTTTGATAATAGCAAGAGAAACACACTTGAAGGCTACCAATAATTTATCACCACTAAGTAATTCATTAACTGTGCGCCCATCGCTTATTTCTAACAGTCCACATATTTTTTGTAGTCATACATTAAAAAAAAAGTTCCATGTATCGTTCCGAAATATCAAGAGACTGATTCTTTCCAATGTTCGTTGGGAGATTTTTTTTCTTTCCCCAACACATTTCTCTCCGTCAGAAGCATCAATATTTATTGTTTGATGTTCGATCTAGTTCGCAATGACTTTTCGACAAATGGCTAAAGACTTTTTTTACAAAGTTTTAGGGGGGAGAGAGAGGGGGCCTTTGAAAATTTCAATTGCATCGCAAAGTTATGTTAACTCGTTTGGATAAACTTCCATACCCGTTAAGAATTTCCATTACGCTTTTAAGGGGACTCGGTACCCCAAAAAAAATTTTCACGCAGTTTTTAATAAAATTATCAATTTTTGTGATAGATTGTTAATTGTATAGAAACAGAAATTTCTGAAATATTTTTCACATTCAAAATTTAAAAATTTAAATATTTTAATTTTTTAAAAAAATTGAGCATTTTTTTAAAATGCTTCTTGTGCAATATTCAAAATATTTCCCTCAAATTTTTTGAGGGGGATCTCACAATGCATGTAACAAAAATAAGGATCCGTTTTTTGATATCTATATTAGTTTGTGAGAAAAAAAGTTATATAAAATTTTGTGGAAAATGTCAGATTTTTCCACTTTGAACATTTTTAGAAAAAAATCTAATCAAAATTTAAACAAATCCATCCCTAATTTTATTAAACATACATCAGAATAAAATTCATGCAATTACAATAAAATGTGATTGACTTTTAGCATTTTGTAGCAGCTTTAAAGTTTTCAACACAATAAACTTATAATAAAAACAGCTCATATGAAGCTAGATTTTTTTCAGAACAATAATATGGCATTTGTAACAGTTACGATATTAATTTTATTAACATACATTATTATATTTATTTATGACCATTACCATATATAGGAATTATTAGAAAAATTAAGGGAAAAAAATTGCAAAATGTTCACTCTTTTTAATTTTATAAATTTTTTTAGTAAAAATATTTATAAAATGATCTGCAATTCTTTCTATCATATAACGAATAATACACAGTAAATTTCAAGGTCATTTAATTGAAATTCAAATGAAATCAGCCATTTTGAAATAGGTAAATTTTCTACACAATGCATGCGATAAAAAAAATATATGTACAAACATTTTTACTATGAAATAGTTTATATAAATACATAATATTTTAAATAATATAATATTATTCAAACATAATTCTATAAAAGTTTTGTGTTAATCTGAGATATATATGTAGATGAAATAATCAAAGCATAATTAACATAAGAAATAACGACATATTTGAAAGTGACCAAAAAAAAAAAACAACGTACAAAAAATTATATAGCAAGATAATACGGTGCATTATTATTCATAGCAAGGGAATAAGATTTCCTTTTAATGCGGGGCATTTTTGAAACCAATTGAAAGCAGGTAAGCAATAAATAAATTCAGTAGTCTTGAAAAAGGCAGTTTTTCTTTCAAAATGATTATAATATAACCAAAGATAAATTCAATAAAAAACCACAACGAAAGCGGAAAAACTATAAATAAACAAGGATTTACAGTTACTGTTTCAAACTTTCCCTCCTTTTATTTCATGGGGAAAAAAAAACTTGGCTTGGCTACTCGCACATGAAATATGTATGATGTAATCGCGTTAGACAAAATAGTTCCATATCTCATCAAATACTTGTCGGATTGGTTTAAAATTTTCAGATTAACAAATCAAAGGTTCAAGGATCATTATTCACTAACAATCAGAAAATCGACGTTTCATCGATTTTCCGAAATTTTGAGGTACCGAGTCGCCTTAGCACTCAAATCAATTTTTATCCTTTTTGCTTCCGTAATTCAATCCTTGGTAACAATGATTGCAGTCCTTCAGATTCCAATCCACATCCAGCAGTGAAACTGTTCAATTAAACTGAACATGTATCATCTCCATCCCACCGTGCCTGATGTTTCTTTACAAACGATGGGAGAAATTTCAGGAATGACAGTCATCAAAACTAGCTGAATTTTTTTTACTTCAATACTGATATTATTGAACGATACAGTGGTCACATTAAACGGATTTTAATTATATGAAGCAAAAGTTTATACTAAGCGCGGTCATATGAAACAGCATCCAATATATCAGAGGAAAATCTCAACACCATCAGTGAGTTTCCGATAAAAAGGATAGTCAAAAATTAAATTATTTATTAATGTTAGATATTTGAGACACCTGCATAGTATTAAATTTCTAGGCATAGTACTTAGATGCAGAGATAATTTTTGAAAATAAGACAGTAAAGATAACTAAGTTTGTAAAAAAATTAATAAAATATTAATAAAAATATAATTTTTCACCTTTAATAATATCAAGTAACTAAAACAAAATACTTCGATTAAAAATTAATCTAAAAAAATTTGTTCCTAATTTAAAATAATATGCATATATATATAAACATTTTTTTGCCCATTTCAAAATTATTAAACCAATTAAATTCAAAACACCCCTAATATTTTAAAATTGTTAATTTTTTTAAAGACTGAAAAAGAATTTACAAAACAAGTATAAACAAGATAAACAATTTCAAATAAAGAAAAACAGAAAAGCCGTTGCATAATCACTTCTTAGTAAGAATTTCGGCGAGCGCCTACTAGAGTCAAACCTGTTTGATAATTTGACAAATCCATGCGAAATATCCAATTGAATGAAGGGGGAAAACGTTTTATTAAAATTCAAATTTCATTCTTCAGCTTAATTATTAACTTACTTAAATGATTTTTAGATTTAAATTTCACTTAAACAAATTTTCTTGATAGTAAAGTATATGAATTTTTTCCCCTCCCACGAAAATACAAATTTTACAAGGACTTCATCACTACG
Source organism: Argiope argentata (assembly GCA_026289955.1). Lineage (NCBI taxonomy): Eukaryota > Metazoa > Arthropoda > Arachnida > Araneae > Araneidae > Argiope > Argiope argentata. The sequence goes on along the minus strand of JAOUZG010004505.1, from coordinate 6,404,084 downwards.
GGAAATTGTTACCACTCGACGTATTTGTGGCATTTATTGTCCATCAGATTATTCAGGAGAACTATTATGCTTAAGAGAACAATCTCATAAGCAAAAGTCTTGTTCGCACTTGATAAAAAGTGTCTCTGACATAAGAGGGGAGGGGGAGAGTTTCGATACTGAAATGTAATCTGGCCATTCACAGTCAAGTCTCCAGAGACGCACAGATATCAAATCTCAAATAGCAGCTCCGCTTTTAAATATGCGATTACAATTCGTTTTATGTTGTACAAAGTAACAAAATACCCGCTTCGAGTGTGTGTGGTCTTTTGCTCCCAAAAAAGAGATACATTCGAATCCTATTTGAGCACCGTCAGTTCCTTGTCATTCCGGCAGAATCGAGGATTTCACAGCGATAGCAAACGATGACGGCTGACACAGATAAGGCAAAGGATATCAAGTGCAACGTCATGCGGAGGGGGGGATGTCAGAGATCCAGGCAGCCTCCCACTGTTTTATAGCGCATTCCTGTCGCGAAATATATCCACTTGCACATTCCCCTCCCCCGCTCCTCTTTTCCCAACGGACAGTCGCCATTCTGCGAATTCTCACCTAGTTTTTGAGACTTCGGACTACGTTTTTTACGCATTAAAATGGGGCGAATATTTGCTTTTATCATTCGGAGAAAAATAAGATTTCGATCTGTATGAGAGGGACGCATCATTTTTGTTTATTTTTTTTATTTCATTTTACACACAAGAGACGGGGAGATAGAAAGTGAGTACCTCTCGCATAGAAACGAGATTTAGTGCGATTGAAGATAACTCATGCGCATTCGACGACACATCACGAGGACTCAGCCATAAATATACAGAAAGCCTCATTCAATGAGATTCGTATTTCTAAATGCGAACCTTTCCTTTAAGGCTATTTAATGAGAGATTCCACCGTTATGCGAAAAAGTTCATAAATGTAAACAAACATTTTTCACATATAAGAGGTGAATCAAACACAAAAAAGAAATTTAAACCGATACAATTATTAATTAAATTAAATTGAAGTATTTCAAACAAAGACGATTCTTATAGTAATGGTGTATAATTCAGCAGAAGCTGCTACTCGTACTTTTCAGAAATTCCCCACTTGTTCTGAGAAATGCAAACCATTAGGGTGGGATTGCATCTAATTTTTTCGTCGAGTCTGAAAATAAATTTCGGAATGTTTCCATTCGTTCTCATCATCGTGATGTGAACGATGAAGGCCCGGCTTAAATCGAAGCAACTAAAAACGAGTAACAACCACCAGACGAATTCCGCCCAAACGGACGCACTCCGAACCCAATCGACGTGCGAGTCGACAGGAGGAAAAGTGAAGAAGGCAAACTCCGCTCATGAGCACATTCCGAGGGATTTCGAAACCACCGAGCATCCTTTTCAGTGGAGAAGTTTCTAACTACCCCCAGATCCTTTTTCACGCCCAGTTGAGGACTTGTCATCGCTATTGAACATCTTAAGCGATCTCGCATGGAAATGATTCAGAAAAACAGAAGAGGGCTTTTCGACACTCTTGTTCGCCGCACACATTATCCGTGACGATATCCGCGATTTTACGCACGACGTCCCGAAGTAATACGCCCGATGGCAGCCAACCCTTTTATCTTTCGGCTACTGTGAGTAAAGCAAGTGCTGTTGAGGATTTCGGAGAACCAAGAAGTCACAGACAGCTGAATGCACATCTGTAGGTGCGAAAACATTCCGAGAACAAATCCGAAAATTCGCCTGCAAAGCTATCCCTTTCGTCAAGTAAAAATTCTATTTTGTAATTTCGAAAAGTGCGCCGATATAAACTAATATATTTGTATGGGTTAGCTATCTCTTTACAAAATGACGTCAATAGTTTCCAGTTACTACACAAATTTTTATACTTACAGTTTTTGATAACAAATTAAACATTTATGCCTTACATCTTAGCATTTCAACATTTCATAGGATCTTAAACATTTATTTTTAAAATATGGCCTCTAAAATTTTGAGCCAAAGAAGATTCGTACGAATATGATGGATGGTGCTGCAACTTAGTGGAAATATCTATACGAAAAGAAACCGATATTTAATAACGAAAAATAAAAAATAAAATATTGTAAAACAGTGTATGAGCTGAAAGAAATCGCTGCCTATAACATGAGGTGCATAAAAAATGTTCCTTCCAGACCTTAGTGGGATTTGTAACATTATTCCAACCACTTGAATAAAATAACTCATTCAAAATACCAAACTCTTATATTAAAAGAAGGTATTGAACAAATATTTCTCATCTTGCCTTAAATATAGAAAAAACTAATAGTTTCGAGACATTTGTCCGTTTTCTAAATATTATCATAATAATTATACATTTTCTTACTGAAGTTTTCAATCAGAAAAGAAGTATTTTGTCTCAAAGCATCTCTGACAGACAGACTGAATTAATCGATATATATATATACACTGAAGTGACAAAAGTCATGGGATAGCAATATGCAAATATACAGAAGGCAGTAGTATCGCAGCGAAAAAGTATAAATGCACAGTTCGTTTTCCAGAGCTTTCATTTGCGTTCAAATTTTTCATGTGAACAGGTTTTACGTGATTTATGGCGGCACGACGAGAATTCAACATTCCGAGATCTACAGTATCAAGAGTGTGCCGAGAGTATGAAATTTCTGGCATCCCATCCCATCATGGACAGCGACCACCTGCACTTAACGACCGAGACCACCGCCCTCTGGGTAGAATGGTCAATGTTAATAGACACGCAACACTTCGTCAAATAACTGCAGGAATCAATGTGGGACGTACGAGGGACGTGTCCGATAGGACTGTGAGGCGAAATTTGTCTTCCTTGGGCTATGACAGCAGAAAACCGACTCGAGTCCCTTTACTGACAGCACGAAATCGCATGCAGCGACTCTCCTGGGCTCGTGAGCATATCGACTGGTCCCTAGACCAGTGGAAAACCGTGGCGTGGTCAGATGAGCCACGATTTCAGTTGTTACGAGCTGATAGTAGAGTTCGAGTGTGGCGCAGACCCCACGAAGCCATGGACCCAAAATGTCAGCAAGGCACTGTTCAAGCTGGTGGTGGCTGCATAATGGTGTGGGCTGTTTTTACATGGCATGGGCTCGATCCTCTGGTGCAACTGAACCGATCATTGACTGGAAATGGTTATGTTCAGCTGCTGGCAGATCACTTGCAGCCATTCAGGGACTTCACGTACCCACACAACGATGGGATTTTTATGGATGACAATTCGCCATGTCACCGGGCCAGAACTGTTCGCTATTCGATTGAAGAACATTCCGCACAATTCCAGCGCATGATCTCGCCACCCAGATCGACCGATATGAATCTCATCGAGCATTTATGGGACATCGTCGAAAGGTCCGTTCGTGCCCAATCTACTGCACCATCCACACTTTCATAATTATGGACGTCTATACAGACAGCATGGCTCAATATTCCTGCAGAAAACTTCCAACGACCAACGACTTGTGGACTTCTTGACACGTCGAGTTGTTGCACTTCGCCGGGCAAAAGGAGGACCGGCACGATATTAACAGTCATCCCATGACGTTTGTTACTTCAGTATATTATATATATATATATATATATATA
>JAOUZG010004505.1:6374101-6390455 GCA_026289955.1 Argiope argentata | reverse complement strand
ATATATATATATATATATATATATATATATATATATATATATATATCAAAAAGAATTTCATTATAGAGTACATCACAGAAAACAAATGCATTAAAACACTTTAACAGTTTCATGTGTAATTAAATGCTTAGACCCATAACATTCCGAATTTCGATACGGAACATATTTAGAACAAAAATTCTCTTCAGTAGTTAAAAGTTCTAGATAAAATTGAAATTTTGATTATTTCCGTTGACTTGCGATAGTAAAGTATGCATTTATGATTATGTAGAATATTTTCATTATGTAGAATTTTAATTAATGTGATTATGTAGAATATTAATTAAAGATTATAATAAGTAACATGAGTAGAAACCAATCCATCACAATCAGAATTCTCAAGTGAGATGCACGCACGCACACACACGAGCCATAAAGAGAGAAGAGAGAAAAATTGAACGAAAATAGTATAAAATCCTAAAATAACTAGATATATGCTGTGTGGAAATGCAGAACGGATGTTGAAATGCCAATGGTATGCTGTGAGGGGGGAAAGCAATCCTTTGTCCAATAACTCAGTCGGCAGCTTTGAAGTGAGAGCATTGGCGACATTGTCAGGGCTCTCTTTCGGTAGGGGTCGGAACACTTTGACAGAGACAAGACGAGCCAACCACACACGACGGATTTCATAATTGGAGGGACCCAAAATAAACTTTCTCCCTCCACGAGACAAGGGGTTGGCATAAGAACACTCTGTCATAACAGCTACACCTCTTCATCGGGTACCTTTTTCTTATTTTTTTTTTCGGTTCTCTTTTTACGAGAGGGAGATCACGGGAGATAGGCAGGGGTTATTATCCAACTATCCGGATGTGCTATTGTGCGACTCTTGAGGAGTAACAGCCAATTAGAATTTTAAGACGCATAATTTAGCGGACGACCATTTTCACAGAATGCCCGTCTAATCAATGACAAAATTTAAAAAAAAAAAAAAACCAACGTAAAGAAAAACTGAAATTTCCAGATTCGTTTATTCAGCATGTGAGTATCAGGTACAACCACGGATGATTCAAAGATCATTCTAGATCTAAAGAAAATATCGTTTTCGAATTAATTAGATTTTTTTAAATGCTGCATTAAATTTTAAAAAAATGGTTTAAAAAAAAAGACAACAACAATGCAAATGGAATTGGGAAAAATTTAAAGCAAACCTAATGGTGACATTTCACAAATTTTCCGATCACGTGAGTCTTCTTTAAAATCTTACTCAGTGAAGGACCACAGACACCCTTGCAAATTAATGAACCACGTTCAAAGAATCAACAATAATAAAGGATCAACTTTTAAAGTAAAGGCTACAATAAATCAAACACTGGTCAGGTACAATAAAGAGAAAGCAAAGAATTGATAGTATAAAAATTGCACAACGAAGGAAAATTGATGATTAGGAGAAATGGGTTTGATTTAATGGGCGTAAGAAAAACACTTTCCAAATACTTATGTACTAAATTTAAGAATTTTTAATAGCACAAAATTATAACAAGCCCTCCTCCTAACAACTTCCTCTTTTGAAATACAGCCAAGGTCACATAGAGAGAGAATCGAAAGAAATCTCGCTGATTCTGAAATATTCCCCAGAATTTGCTCCCCCTGCTTTTTTTAGAAAAATCGGCGACATTTCTGCCCATTCCCCCGGCCATTGAGGACAGCCTAGGTTGAAAGATAATGCAGCTAAACCGAATAACGCGACTAACAGAGATTCTGCCGGCAAAATTCCCTGGCGATTCCCAGACGGCAAATTGAGTGCAGAACTTCCCATTCCCCTCAAATGAACAATAACAGAGTAACGCACACTCGGGCTCCATCACATTCATTATTCAAGAACACCACGATCCCTCGCAATCCTGCGTTCCACACACCCACTTCCCCACCCCATAACAAAATCACTCGCTCGCACATAACACAAATGGACGGCGTCTTCTCAGGAGAGAGAAAAAATATGCAATTAAAACGTTCGAGCCTCGGGGACCGGGAGGGAGGGGTCAGCATTCCGTATATTTGCGCCCCACTCCAGAGACCGGCAAGCCGAGGCTGTAGCAGCCAATAATCGGCAACATCTATCGATCTATAAAAGGCGGGCCGGGGCGACTTATTGGCGGAATAAGTGGAATGCGCTGGGGCTCCGGTGCTTTTTCCATTGGAAATTAATGATCCATTCCAAACATAAACGGATCTCTTCTCCAGGAGCAAAACAGCCAGAGGCAGGAAATATCTGCCCAATGGACTATTTTATACTTTCCGCTTCAGCATCCACTTCCCCCGTCCTGCCCGGGTTATAAATTGTTACCGTGCATCAAACGCTGATTTTTTAGTGTTTTTTCCCACTCCTCCCCCGAGTAATGCATTTTATTTGAGCGCGCAGCAGAATCGGCGGATAAAATTAGTGGATCCCTTCTACAAGAAGGAGAGAATGAAACTGTCTGCGATCGACCAAGATTGTTTTAGAAGGCAAGTCCATTAAATTAGGTCCTTCTCTCCCGACAGCAATCGAGAGAAATAATAATAATGAAGGACAACACGAAATAAATCAAAGAATAATCACTAAGCCTATTTAAAACGCATCAGTGTTTATTACTAAATGATGAAAAATATATTATAGGCAATTTCAAAGGTTGAAAATAAACCACAGCATTCAGTGTCTGCACGTACGATGCGATTCGATATCAACCGCAGAGAAAACTGAAGCGGGCCCTACGTCAATGTCCCATCCATACGTTTGTTATTATCGCAGTTTGCTAGACCACCTGCATCTGAATGACGCCAAACCCTGACGACTTCCATATGGCTACCATGCGGTCGAAGGATTAAAATTCATGCTCGCATTATCATACTCTACTCGTATGTTAATTTCGCCGATAAAATCCACAGTTCAAATTTCCAGCACAATTGTGAAATCAGGTGCGTCATGGATTACTCACCATGCAATTTTAGAGCAAACTCAATCCTCTAAAGTAAAATTAAAGCATTCTAAAAAACGTTGGGATCGCTTAAGAGCATTTCTCTAGAAAGCAGACAACGAATTGTCTTCAAAGAATCTTTTTCTTTTTTTTTGTATGATACATAAAAATATTTTTGGACATTAAGCTCCAATTAAGAAAAAAAAAACTTTTACTTTATTAGATAAAATTAATTTTATTTTTCAGTTAACAAGAATACTTAATAATTAATTAAGATGCTTCGTTATAGTTTGAGATAAACCTCAACACGCAGGTTTTTGTTCCTTCTGAAAAATTTGGCATGTCATACGAAATATTTATACTTATTTTCAGCATGCCATACGAAATTATACTAATAGTTAATAAGTGAAAATGCCATGTCAATGACATTAATATGAGATTTAAATATTTGCTAATATTGTTGTTCCCGTTTTCCGCTTTACAACGGAAGGAGGAGTGCAGTAGCTTCTGAGCGTATGGAGCCCTGAGCATCGGAGGTCAGAAGTCTGATTTCTAGCTTACATACGTCACAAACCCTTTTTGCGGGACGGACTTCATTTATGCATTTCATTCAGTCATCCTCAGATTGTAATTTAGATCTGGAACACAGGAAGATCACCTCTGCTCCAGTGGTATTACTCTCGACATGGAGGAGTTTGTGACCACAACAGATTTAACGAGCGCCAGCCAGCCACCAAACAGAGAGCCTTCGGCCGGTGGGTTCAAACTCGCAACCCAAGGGATGTGATTCTAACGTCCTACCAACCGGGCTGCATATAAACTCTCCTTACATTGATAGGAACCTTTAAAAATTTAAACCCGCTGATTGGTTGAGCTCATCCTACGTCAGGACCTGTGATGTCAACTTTTATATTTGTTTACTAATGCGATCCTTTGTTCTTTTTTTGAAATAACTAATTAAGTAGTACTTAATACAGGTTATTTTTTCATTCCTTTTGAAATGTCTGTGTTTTAGGAGATAAAACTTTTGATAATATATATTTAGTAATTTGTGTGATTTGATTGAAATTTGTGATGTTTGGGATACGTGAAATTGTATGTATTTTGAAATGTATATTTTTATGAAAATGTATATAATGAAATTTTACTTATTCTTCAGATATTTCAGCTATTATCACTCCTTTAAACTATCAAATTATTGTAAGTGAGTATAAAGCATTTATCTTAGAGTTAAGAATTTATTTCAGGCGGAAATATACGACTATAACTATCAAAAAACACTATAAATATAACTAAAAAAAGATAACTATAAATATCACATCTATTTCCACATAATGACTATAAATATCAACAGGAACCTGCATTTATTGAGAAAAGAATGTAAGCCTTTAAAAATAGATCGTAAAATGTCTTAAAATTTTTTCTCATTTTTATTTTTATATAAAGGATAATAAATTTATGAAAATGCCTTCATAATTAATTTTTGTCCCCGAGGACACATTTCAAAACGAATTGTAATAATATGTTTTTAGCGTTTTCTACCTAATTATATAAACTATTTTATTTCAAAAAATGAAATATGAAGAAACATTTATATAAGTATAAAATAATAAACAAGCAAAATATTTAATATCGACTTTTCATAAATCAGTATAAATGAGTGCATTTATAAGAGACAAAATAATCTTCTATTATAATAAAAATGCAGCTCGAAATGCGTTGCTAAGCGCAAAACTGGAGAACGGCTCGACCGATTCGGCTAACTTTTTTTTTAATATTTTCGTTAAGACACGAGGATGGTTCTTATGAAGAGAAAAAATTAAAAAACTGCGTGGAAAATAGTTAAAACGACACTTTTCTTACTTTCCCGCCAAAAATCTTCATTTCCTTCCCCCACACCGAGTGAGATAGCAGGAAGTAATAAATTATGATTTGTTTAGAAAGAAATACGCGAAGTCAGTTGGTTTTCATTCATAGATAACGGGAAGTTTAAAAAAGAAAGAAAATACTTGCTTTTATGCAGCTGATTATACTGATTAAAAACATTCTTCTCAACGGACGTGAATATCATTTTCTTCGTTTTTATTCGATGATGTTTCATTTTTTAATATTGCTATTGATTGTGTTCTGATATAAAGTTTTTTTGTTGTTCTTAAGGATAAAAATTCTTTTTTTTTATAAATGCGACATTAAGAGCCCTTAATGTTTTAATGTTATTCTTAAAAGGATTTATATATTAAACGATTCTTTTTTATTAATTTTTTTTGGTGTTTAGTCTGTATGGATACTTTATCTATTCCTGCTCAAAATAAAGTCTAGGCAGCGAAGAAAAAAAAATAAAAGGAAAAAAGGGTTTGTAGGAAGAAAAGTTATAAAGAAAAAAATATATAGATAGAAAAAAAGGACTTGCAGAAAAAAAAGGAAGGGAAAAAAAGAAACGAAGGATGTGTGTGTCACTAATATTTCCTCTGAGCGCGGCATTATAGTTTAAAGATAATAGAAACGACATTTATGTGTGAAACATTAGAGTACTTGCACTGGCACTCAATAAAACTATCTAAATTCAGTCAAAAATTAGAGAAGCAACAGCCTTTTACTTTCAATTAAATTATTTCAATAAATTTGCAATACATATTTAATAAAAAAAGAAAAAGGAATTACTTTTCGGGAGGAAGTACTTGAGTATTTTACGGACTATTTTCTTTTAACAATGTACTCGCATTTATCCAAATGTCATCGATATTCTGAATAAAAATTGCGTTCGAATTCCCTTCAAACATTTCCAACTGTACCTGGGAATCTGTATTAAGTTTAAAACTGTATATGTAAATACCAACTACTTTGATTCATAATAGTAATGGGGAAATAATTTATTCATATGATAATTAAATCATATGTTAAATAATTGAGTCAGCCATATAACTGCAATATTATTTCATTAGCCGCAACTTTTTATTTTCTTCAGTTGGTGAGGGGGAAGGAAATGAAGATTTTTGGCGGGAAAGTAAGAAAAGTGTCTCTCTAACCATTTTCCTCGCAGTTTTTTCATTTTCTCTCCCCATAAGAACCATCCTCGTGTCTTAACGAAAATATTAAAAAAAAATTAGCCGAATCGGTCGAACCGTTCTCTAGTTTTGTGCTTAGCAACGCATGTTTGCGATTCATTTTTATTAATATACATTAATGCGGCATTAAGAGCTCTTAATGTGTTTATTTTATTCTTGAAAGGATTTATGTATTAAACGACTCTTTTTATTTTCTAAGTGCTGTGAAACACGTACGTACGTTATTAGGCTACAAAAGCCCAATAACTTGAGACAGTACGAAGTCTGTCGGGGCAGCTAGTCTATTATAATAAAAATGGAGCTCGAAATGCGTTGCTAAGCGCAAAACTGGAGAACGGCTCGACCGATTCGGCTAATTTTTTGTTTAATAGTTTCGTTAAGACACGAGGATGGTTCTTATGGAGAGAAAAAATGAAAAACTGCGAGGAAAATAGTTAAAACGACACTTTTCTAACTTTCCCGCCAAAAATCTGCATTTCCTTCCCCCACGCCAACTGAGTGAGATAGCAGGAAGTAATAAATTATGATTTGTTTAGAAAGAAATGCGCGAAGTCAGTCGGTTTTCATTCATAGATAACGGGATGTTTAAAAAAGAAACAAAATAGCTGCTTTTATTATTAGTCTGTATGAATATTTAATCTATGCCTGCTCAAAATAAAATTTCGGCACGGAAGAAAAAAAAAAGAATAACAAAGTGAAAATAGGGTTTGTAGAAACAAAATTAGTGAAGAAAAAAAGGATAGAAAAAAAAGAAAGAAAAGAAGGATGTGTGTGTATCAATATTATTTCCTCTGTGCACGGCATTTTCCGAGCTTTTTTTAAACTTTCGCATCTCTTAAAAACCAATTGTCATTATTGTTTAGTGTGTTTACGTTTAGGAAAATTTGAATCTCATTATTCTATGAAAATGTAGAATTTTAGACCTTTCCCTCCACCATTTAAGTAAAATATCAATTCCGGGACAATCATTGCTCGGATACAAAGAGAAAGATGAATAGCACAATGAACAGAACATCTGAAGAAAATAATACTAAATAATACTCGAAATATAATAAATTCCTATGATTCTCACAATAAATATTTCTTCACGGAGGATTTAAAATAATCTGTACAATTTTTCCAATATTTATTTTTTAGGAAAATTAAGCATTTAAAAACTTATCTTATTTTTCAAATAAAAAAATATATATGGAGCCAATTTTTTTCGGCCATCCCCTTTTCTCAAGTGAGGAAGTCGCAAGGAAAGCCAACTTTAATTTAACGAAATTTCTTGTTTTCTTTCACAAAAATTTCAAGGATTTTTTAAAATGAATTATAGGTTTTCTTTTTCTTTCTGAAATAAATTTTCTACAAAGAATTTTTTTTAGACCAAACTTGCTACATAGGGAGAAATAATATAAATCTTGTTATATTTTTTTATAGATGTAGCTCAAAAATAGAAGAGATAGAAAGCAACAGAATTTGAAGCTTAAAACTGTCTTATATTCACATTTTTTTAAATTTCAATGTTTTTTTTTTAAATTCATACAAAAAAGTATATAATAATTTTTAAATTAGATGGCGCATGATCCAATTTTAATTAGATTCCAAAAGTCGGATAATTAGAAATGTTCACACGTGAATTAAATAAATAATACGAAGAAACATATTTTAATTGACGCAAAGAATTTTTTTGTTCACAATTTCTTGTTCAATTCGAATTCCGGTCGGTGTACGTCAATTTTCCGAATTTCAGCATTCCTTTGTAGCATTCTTCTAAATTTCTCACATCGCTGCCTCAAACAACTTGATTTGGGGAAAATAATTCCACTTCATTACAAAATGAAGTCGGAAGTTTTGTCTGCAAGAAAAGAAACATTTCAAAAAGATTGAGAGAAAGAATTGTATTAAATTTTTGTCTAAGACCAAAGAAGCGCTGCGCTAATAATAAACAGAAATGTCCTTAAAGATCACATTTCATGACGTAGGACGATCCCAATTAATCAGCAGGCTTAAATTTTTGTAAGGTTCCTATCAATGTAAGGAGAGTTTACATGCAACCGGGCAACCCCGGTCCCTTTTGCAAATATTAGTTTGTGGTTTCTAAGAAATTAAAAAATGGCAGCTCTAACCATAAGTGGTGAATGGGATTGCCTTCGATTGGACTTGGTCCAAACGTACCATTCCGGCAGCATTGAACAACGACATTAAGGTTGATTGCCAGATCTATCCACGATTCTCGATGGAAGCTTACTTTGCAAAAATCAACAGTAACACCACTAGCATGTTTCAAGAAGCGGTCCTCAAGGAAAATACTCCTCAGGGAATAAGCATAGGCTGATCAGATGAACAATCAAAGCACCTAGCGAAAATGCGAAGGGAACGAAATATAAGAAGGAACACTCAAGAGTGATGAATATCAATGATGAATATATGTCAATGTGTGTATATATTTGTGTAAAAATATCCTGGAGAGACGTTTTTACTGTTGTAAAGAAGTCGTTAAATTTATCGCCCTTTTTTTAAGAGACACATGTTTGAACATTGTTACTTCTGGCCAGCGGTGAGACATTTCTTTCCTTTGTAGCGCATTGTGTTTCTCTCGCTTTGATGCTACCCTTTGAACATAAAGGAAGTCTAGATAATAGGCCACCCATGCGGGTTATGGCCCTTTCAAGAAGGAAACCGAGTCAAAACACCAGATACAACTATTTCTTCTATGAAAAACCCGAATTGGAATAAAGTTCCGATAATGAACAGCATATGCGTTGTACGGCCCTTTGAAAAAGAAATACTGAAACCTCCATATGTGAATTTTTCCCTATTGTGAAGGATCTGCTAGGGGCATGGATGAGTAGAAAATATTTCCACCGTTAACTGCTGATCATTGGGAATATTTCTGAAGAATTAATGGATGATAGACATCTCCAGCGCGCCAATGCGAACATGAGAGGCGGAGTTTGACCGAGGTTAAAATGGAAGGTTTTGAAAGAAAGAGAGACGAGTCGAGCTGATCCGACAGTAGCTGTGAGCTGAACTGAAGAGCCGGACAGTTGAAGAGATACCACGTGATCTCGAGTTTATTGATTAAAGATTTACCGGAAGTAGTACGTAGATCTCTTGAGCTACTGCAGTAGCAGGATACGCTAACGGCCTGTTAATTTTCCTTGTGATAGTCGTGGAACTATTATCCCAGATGTCAATATTTCCCAGCATATTAACCTAGAGGACATAGTTTTTTTTTTAATTGTATAAAGCTATAAATAAAACATTTGTGTTTAAACGATACCCGTTTATTTGATCGACCAGGATCAAGCCATTACACTGTGATTTTCGGCTTTCGTGTTCCCCTGCTACAGTTTAGGCTGGTTAATTATAAAAATGGGGGTCGGGTGGGGTGGGGTGGGGCGGTGAGTATTAAGTTCTTTTTGCACATTTTGGCAAATTATAAATACTAAAAATACACAAAAACTAAATAAGGAGGTTTTTTTTTTTTTAAAGATATTGATAAATTAGATGAAAAATGGTTTCAATAAAATAAATACTTTTTACAACGAATGGTTCAGAATTCGAATTTAATTTAGAAGATTTTTGATTTTACAAGTTGCTTTTTACTACAAGCTACAAGAGCGTCAACGTGCGACCCATTCGGTTAATTTTATATGTCGAATTAGACAAGTTGAGTTATGGCAGTTCAATCTGCTCATCCGGGGTTTCTCCTATTACTTCGCTTTTAGCTCTCTTCTATTTCGGTTGCAACTGATTTAAAAGAGATAATCTTGGTGCAAACCTTGGGCAATCTTCAATTACGCAGTTTATGAAATACATAAATTAAACTTTAATTTACCTATTTGGCACCTAATAAAATCACTTCAGTTAATAAAAACTGCCCAGAAAACGATCATGTAATTCGTTGAAAATTGTTCATAAAAAGTATCCCCCTTTTTTTATAAAAAAAAATCAATAGTTTAAGCTTATCTACTGCTTTCTTACCAATGCACTTGTAGACCGTCTCATCAGAGCAAATATAAGTTACTAAGAATAAAGACAAAAGAATGCCATCATCAAATCAAAGATTTTATTGAAACGGAAACAAATATAGAACTTAGTTGCAAGTCTTTGTATCACAACCAGCTGATGAAAGCTTACGCCGAATGAACTCCAGAAAAAGAGCTCGGACCCATTTTTCATCGATATCGCCGAGTCTCGATCATTAAGCTCGGCAATGTTTCGATAGTATTTCTCCAAATATAGCACACACATGGGGGAAAAAACACCGACAGGAGAGGGGGGGGGGAATTATCGAAATGACAGATTACCAATCCGAGCGTTATCGCATGAAGTGGGTTTTTGGAAAGCGGCCCTGGTCACCTGCATCGAATTGAATGAGGTGAATTTATTACGCTCTTCCGCGGCGGTTCTTCCATTAGCAGAGAACAATGGCCGACACAGATGCCGTTATTAGGACTAACGACAAGAAACTCGTTCCGCAAGTGAAGATAATAGATTCTTATTTTTAGGAATGTGGGTCGGTCGCTGTCGGAACTACTGACCTGTCGCGGGGATGAGAGCTGCAGAAAGGGAAGCCGCTTTCATTCGCCGGGTCAAAACAAAATCAGCGAAAGGGGAATCGATCGAGGGATTCGTGAGAGAAGAAACTGCCATGGCTGTTGCATCTGCACCCAATGCGTCGACCACACAATTCTCATCATTCGGAAGCATAAGATAAAAGGCTTCTTACAGGGTGCAAGTTATGCTCCTCGAAACGAAATGAAGTAATTTGGAAAAAAAAAATATTATTTTTAGTGCAGCGGCCATTATTTTAGCAATACAATGACAGGATCGAAAAAAAAAAATGAAACCAAACTTGTGACATTATTTCAATCGAAATGGACCGGCGAATCAAATGTAATGTTCAACTTCTTCAACAGTTTGTCTATTTTTTTAAAATGCCCCCCCCCCAAAAGATCCTGGTTATGTTTTCTCAATTCTAGCACAACACGCTGTTGCAACCAGCAACAACACATCGATTCCGTGAATCGGTTTCCTATTAGATATAAATATAGCAGGTGGTCGCTGCACACATTATGAACGGATGAAACTAAAGTGATTGTATGATGAATCATCGCCAACCTATTCGTTTTCTGTCTTTAAATTTTCGAATAGGTTATTTCTAAAGGTATAAAAATGGGCTCCATCGCAAGTTTTTGGTTTATAACATTACCAAAGAATTACGCAATTGAAGAACTGCACATTTACCAATGAACTGAAATTTACTGAAAATTTACCCATGAAAAAAAAATCCCATAGGATTCGATTTCGCCTTTTATTTTGAAGTTACTGTTTTTGGTGAAGAGTTGGCTCATCGGGAATTATAATCACTCACTATTTTATGTCATTTGATCTTAATACATTCATCAGTAAATTTTTTTAAAGTTTCATGTTTTGATGTATTTATAATCCATATTATTTCAGAAGCCTTACGCTCTCTTCACTCTACCATTTATTTTCACTATTTTCAAATAGCCGAGTTATTTCATTTTGTGTATCCTACGCCAAATGTTTGCACGCCGTAAAACGGATTGCATCTTGAAGTCCCGACACACGCGAGTTAAATAATTTTTGAGAATTTCAGCACAGAAATTTAAAAAAGTAATTCTCTCAAAAAGAAAGAATTGATTTTCACTATTCTATCTACCAGCCACCCTCTGACTACAGCACTCGGGGCACATACCCTAAGAGACTACCCTAGTTATGTCTTAGATGAAATAATTATTAAAAAATTCATCAGTGCATTGGTGTGTGTTTTTCCCCCAAAAAATTTTATCGGTTATAATTTCATTATCATATAATTTCGTTTTTTTAAAAAATAATAAACATACGTAGATAAAGCAAAATAAAATTCGGCCCCGTAGAAGGTATCAAAATCGCTTCGAGTCTGTCGAGATTTGAAAATTTTGTTGAAAGTAAATGGGTGAAACAAAATTCCAATTTGATAAGGTAAGTAAAAAGTGTCGAGGCATCATTTATGACGGATGTTACGGAAATCAAGGTTGTAATCTTTTGCTCTCAATATTACATTAATAAAAAAGAAATCCAATGAAAAGAGCTGCAATCCAAACTTCATTTCTCTGCGATTATCCCATTCGAAGCCGAGCAATCTCACCGTATTTCCCACACAGGTTGCTTAGAATGCTAACTGAACTCATGCCGGTTGTATTCCACGTCCTCGTCTTTTTGTTCATATAATTTCTAATAAAAATGAGAGAAAAACTTTGGGCATCATCCAATGACCCCTTTCCTCTTCTTTAAACACGTCTCAGTCGCCTGCCGATGGCCCAAACATCAACAGCAACACCTAGAAAACAACTGCTGCCGACCACAATAGATTGCGCAGTTTTAAATTCTAATTCGGAACCGAGAGAGCATTCTCAAGTCGTGCAGTGCTCCCCGCCATTGTCTCCGGCGCTTTTTTTTTTTTTTTTTTTTTTTTTTTTTTTGCATGAGAGTAATTGCACGCCCCATCCATTGGAACAGCTCGCACTTCAGATGAATGTGTTTTGTTTTCTTGACGACTGGAGAATCGATGGAACTGACGTATAATTTTTGAGAAATTGATTTTTAACTGCTTTTGTTTAAAAGATTAAAATTTGTTTATTGGTTTGGGAAGAAAATTCCATTATATGAATTTTAAATAAACAAAAATTTTCGCTAATTTCTATGCAAAACGTCACATTGAAAAGTATGTCATTAACAGCATTTCGCATAGAAGCAATCAAAACCCTCAAGTCACATAAAATATTACATATTTACATTAATGTCGAACAGAACAACAGAGAAATTTAAATACTTCAGAGTGAATCGGTATAGCATTTAGTTCAGATTGTAAAGTAATAAAGGAAAATGTTATGAAAAGCCCATGAAAAAAAAAAGGGTAGTACATTCTTGTTTACGATTTGCAATGGAAAATCTACTATAGAACTTTTGAAAATGCAAAATAACATGTAGGAATGACTGGTATTTAATCTTTCATGTATTCTTAGGTCGGAGTTATTAGATGAAAAATGCAATAAAAAAAGCCTACCTACAAATACCATAAACATTTATCTCATAAAAATCAATAAAAGATTAAGTTAACAGCTTATTCCACGAAAAAACGGAAAGAAACGCACAAAACGGGTACTGCAAAGAATGCAGGCAATTAACTCATAAGGAACCGTACTCATGGGCTTGTGTTGATCCAACATCCCTTCCATCATTCCAGAAATGGAGAAATAATGACGCTGCCAGATCTATCGGCCCACTACAACCAAACGATACACACACTCGAGGAAGATGGGAGGGAGGGAAGCCATTTATTTACTCAAGCTCCGACAATGGAGAGGAGCATCGTGCGATCGCAATGATAGCTAACGAAAAGCGATGATAATTATTATTCACCGTTAGGAAGAGACAGCGCGCGTCCCATTGTGTGGAAAAGGGGGTTTCTGGTGCGGTTGCCGAAAAAGGAACTCCTCAGGCAGAGGGGAATTAAAATGGTTCGGAAGGAACAAAAGAGCGGGCAATGGCAACAGCAGCAGATAATGGAAATGAATGAGGCACACATTCTGTCAGGTGGATTCGATAGCCGAGAATAAACCGCCACCGTCTGTGATGATAACTCAAACAGTGATCAATGGGAAGCGATGAAATGATGACTGGGAAGCACAGTGTTCACTGTCCGTGCGCATTTTAAGGGATCAGATAACTGCAACAATGCGCACAATTGCTGCGTTCACGGATTGAACGGTTCAGCCACTTCCAATTGGACTCGCAACCAAATCCATCTCGTGAATCCGTCGTTTCACAGGTAATAAATAGAAAGGCTTTCAATTCCCATGACCTCATTTAGTCTGAACAGATGAATTCTTGAAGAAATCATGCAAGCCTTTTGTTCAGGGCTCGCAACATTTCAACGAATACGGTGCGACGATTTTCTTCTTAACGAAGGAAACTTTTTTCGAGTCAATTTCGCCCGGTCATACGATTGTATTTTCAATGCAAATCCTATTCCTTTTTGCACTCATAACAAGATTCGGGTAAATTTATAAATTCTGATTAAAATAAATACATAGCGCTATTTAGAATTTAAAAAAAGGCAATTAATCGTAAAAAAACACGTAAAAAGGATGAAACCGAGATAATAAACCTCTACTGAAGAGATTACTTACATTCAATATGGCTCGCACTGTTGACCGTCAGAAGAAATGTTTCAGTCACAGCATACAATAGCGATATATCTTTCCACATAATTGCAAATATGATTATTACTTTTATAAAAAAAATATCAGAGACGTGAATAATTTCTAATAAGATTTTTTAAAAACTGTCTTGAAATACGCACTATAGCAAAATATAAATAAATAAATAAATAAGAAGAAAATAAATTTAAAAATCTATGCGGCCAAGTTTCCTCAATATTAAGAAAAGATTAAAATGAAATCTGCTATGCATATTTCATTGTATCATGTCATAACATAATTTCTTGAACTGCCCAGCACCACGTGCTCGTGCAAGTTAAATTATATCTTTATTCATTTCAATTATTTCATTGAGTTCGTCACTTTAGTACTGCAAACGATAAAAAAAAATGTCTCGCATTTATTGTTTGAAAAAATGTCACATCTCCTATTTATTTCATTTCATATAATCGCGTACTCAAAATGACCTTTTTCTAGGTTTTATTTACTGTAGTCATTAACTTGTTTTTAATTTCAATCAAAACTTCCGCAAATGCGAAGGCAACGCATTAATGAAAACTTATTTTTTGAAATGCTCGGGCAGATAATAATAAAAAAAAAAATTCGCCTACGGATTTTTGTTGACGCCACAAACCTCATTTCCAAAACAACATCATGTTCTGACATAACATATTTACAAAAATAATATGTTAAATATTTGAAAAATATCTAACCAATAAAAAATATATTACACAGAATAAAAAATATTTTATTTGTTTATTTGTAACGTTACATTATATTAGTAAATTAAATCTGTTTTCGCATAAGCTGCCCGATCATGTTCAGGAGCAAATACAAAATAAGATAAGCAATTTGTCGATCGGATCTACCATTAAATGTGCAACGGCATCGGGGAACGTGTTGGGAACGTTGGCAGATAACGAGGGAGAAACCTTGCTTTAATGAATGTTAGAATTTCGTTATCACCATAGGTGTAATGAAAAATTATATTTGGTCTTTTAAAGGATTTTTTTTTTTCAATTTGAGTTTTTAAGAGCAAAGCTCTGCGCCTTTTTAATATAGCGCCGTCATGCACTGCACGAACTGACACATATTGATAACACATTCTAAAGGGTTGTTAAAATTTTTGGTCATTTTTTCGAATATTAAAATAAATAAAAATCAGAATTTTGCACGAAACAGCGCCCATTCGGAACATTAATAGAAAGAAGCAAAAAATAAACACTGTAACTTCTCTATTCACATCCTCTTCCAACACCAACGAATACACGTCCTTCTTAAGAAAAAACAATTCATAGCTACATATTGACCAAGCAAATGGATTTACAAACGTAGCACGGTGGAGACCTACCTCACTTCCATCCGAGTGGAGGGTGTTCGAAATTTGAATATCAAAAAAGGCGGACGACTGCACTCGGAGCACGTGATCCGCATAGTTTCCGGGGGAGCTTTCAGCGGAACACAAGAAAGACGCCATCAAAATCGATTTAAGAAACAGCAATGAGGATTGATTGAATTGGAATGAGAAGGAGCACTTCCACAACATGACTCGCAAAGTACTGAATTACTCGAACGAAGGCGAAGAGCACCTGAGACCAACCTTCTGCTGGCGCATCGGCACGGTGATCGACAGAGCAGGAAATGAACCTCGGAGCACACATCGAAAATCTAAACATTTTTTAAAGCCATACATAAACAAATGTATAATTACGGTACGTATCTAGATTTATTGTACCGTGAAAAACGGTACACTGTTAACCAAAATATTTTAATTTGGAAAGAGAATTCTCCCGGTTAACATAAATCAAGACCTATATTATGAGAATTCTTTACATTTTTGGGAAAATAGTGAAATCACCCTGGAAATTAATTTACGTAAATGCGGGAAAATATGAATACGGAGATATGACGAGACATGGGGAGAGGGGACGAACTATACAGATGACCCAGAAGCCACGCATACTACGAGAGTGAATAATAAAAGGGCGGAGTATTATTCATTTAAAATCATTGAAACGCCATTTGAAATAATTGAAACACTGATGGCAGCTAGTTGAGAAAAAAAATCATTGTGTCTTCGCGTCACTTATCTTTCCTGTGCCAAAACAGAGAGAGATTGTTCGGCTTTAATAAA
>JAOUZG010004505.1:6296740-6374001 GCA_026289955.1 Argiope argentata | reverse complement strand
ATATATATATATATATATATATATATATATATATATATAGCATATTGAATTTTTAAATGGAGACAAATATTTAATAATAAACAGATTAGATTTAGAAATCTAAATATATTTATGATTTCTAAGATTTCGACTCACCGTTAAAGTAATACAGCTTTTTCAAAAAACGGTTCAAGAAATGAAGAAAAGAGTGCAGTAATCAATAATACGCCTTTTATGCATCAAAGTTAAATGGAATTAATTCTATCCTAAATAACTGATTTAAACATAATATGTTTCTCAACTTCCATTTTGAATAGCAACAAAAGTTTACATTACTAAGAAACATTATAAAAGGCTAAAGCAATGAAGTTCTCTTTCCAGCGATGACGCAATTCTTCCATTTACTCATCCCTAGTTTATGGACAGCTGACACAAAATACCTTCTTCAGGATGGAAAGAATAAAACTTTCGCTGGACAATTTTTCTTCTGCCCTTTCAAAGTAAGAAATAGATGTAAACAGAATATTTTCCAAATCCTTTCTGCTTACAAGCCCTAAAGAACCAGACAGAAAGAAGCAGTGCCAACATTTCACGAACACTTCGCCTCCCCTCCAAAAACATTCGGGTCGGGCATAGCATTATAATTACAGCATACTAGTATATCGCTTTTCCCAACTGCAAAGTGCCGCCTAGCAGTTTCCCAATTCACCATCTCTGCATCTATCTTACCCCATAGAAATCGCCTCGCATAGCTTCGGATTCAGGATCGCTTCACCAAAACATCTTCGGCCAGAATCAAGGGAAAGAGAAATGCCTCCGACAGCTCTGGGAAGATCGAGTCAGGGGCAGACCATCCAGAGGCGTGGTGACACTCACATAGAATAACAATGTGACCCCTGCACAAAAGCGCCCCCCTTCGATGCTGGACATATCTACGACAATAAAGGGATTCGGGAAAAGCCGAATTCAGACAGATTCTCTCTCACACACACACACGCACGCACAGAGAGAGAATAAAAAGGGAGAAAAACCACCCTGCCTGTTCCGGAAATTCCTCTTCCGATTTCGTAGCATGGAAAAGTTCCGCCGTAGCCATCCATTTCCTCTCCATATAATTGCAAAACCAGGAATTCGGATGTCTTGCGTGCTTTCCGAGGGGGCAGCTCCTCCCTTACGAAGGTGGTTTTAGAAAAACGAGAAGGAGGGAAATGAAATTTTCGAGACGCATAAATAATTCCACTCTTCCCTCAGAAGTTGTGCAGTCATAATTTCTCTCCTTTCCTTTCTTTCCGGAGAAATTGGAAGAGAAGCTTTTAAGTAGAGAATTCGTTTCATTTTCAGTCTTCTTTTTTTTTTTCTTTCTTTTTTTTAACAGCATTTAAAACTTCAATCTTTTGATTTTTTTCCCAAAATCCACTGTCTCCGGCAGAAGTGCGCACGTTCTCATTTTCTAAATAAATACAGCATGCCAAAGTTGAGAGATTTTTTTTGGGGGGGGGGTAAGAAAAAAGCTACTTTAATGCTGTAAATGCAATTAAAACCGTATCCTGTTCTTGAGGAAACGCATAAATCATAGGTTCCTCATCATTCTGATACCCAAGTATATCGTTTGAAGGCAAAGACCTCAAAATGAAATAACATTTCCAATTTAATATCTGTTTAAATTTTCCAAGTTCGCAATGAACTGAGGTGTTTACTTTAACTTTTTTCGCCCTGCTACAACTTAAAAAAAGCTGGATTGCCCCTCTTTTATTACTATTATTATTTTTAAATTATAGTAATAAAAGCGTCTCAAAAGATCTAACAGAAATTAGCAGAAAATTACATTCACAATTATAAGGAATGAAAATGCGGACAATAAGATTAGCGAGAAAAATTCTTAGATTAAAATCAGACTAGCCTAAAAATGTAATATTAATTTGTCAACGCAATACAAAATTACTTTTATATTATTCTATATTATATATATTATTTCATATTATTCTGTCTACAACTTAAGATGCCACCTGTACTTAACCATTAAAGCGGTTTAAGTGCACTGCAAATTAAATTCTGAATATTTTTGTGAGTCTGCACTAGAGTGTATGACAAAGCGTTTTAAAGTACAGAATGCAAACGCTCGATAAGACATAAAATAAACATTTCTAATTTTAGGATATTACTACCAACGATTGAAAGAGTTTTTAAAAGAATCAAATCAAAGCAGAGATTACGTCCCTTCGAAGTGTGACTGCGAGTACCTCACTCGTTCTATTTTTTAATCACAGCATTATCTTCGTCGTCAGATGCAACAACAGAAAAAAAGTTTCATTTAACACAAAGCAATATTAGAAATATTTTTTATATTAATTATTTCAAAAACAAACATGAACAATTATAACAAACAAGCATAGAACACTAACTATTATCTAAAATAGTTGGTTGCGTGTGAGAGAGACAGAGAAAGACTCCAAGAAATTATAAAAAAGTATTTTATAAACAAAAAACAAAGAGAGAGAGAGAATCCAAGGAATTATAAAAAGTATTTTATAAACAAAAAATATTTTCTATTAAAATATAATTTACTTTATTCATATGCTTATTTTCCCACACTGGATAAAGCTTCAACTGGAAGAAGAAAAAAGATTGTGATTACCCTTCCTCCTTTTTGCTTTCGTCGTATGATAGACATCGACAAAAAGAGCTTTCATTTTTTTTTCAATATTAATCACAACAAATTGAATTCAGAGTAATTGAATGGGAATAAAAATCGAAATTTGCCAGCCAGAATAGATTATAAAATGAACACGACCCAGCAGCGTTATTCAGATGCGAAACATCTCGACTCGGCAGAACACTTGCACACACTTCCATTTGCACCGAGTGCTTGGCTGCTTCAACGCGGAAGAGAGATCGGGGCGAGCAGTCCATGACTATCCAATTGAAGGAATGGAGTACGGTCCTCTAACCAAAATCAAATAAAGGTTTCTTTTTCGACCGGCAAAGGCATATAAAGAGAGAAGAAGAAAAAAAGCAGCAAAAGGATAAAGATGAGTTACCATCATTAATCAAGCAAGAATTCGAGTCGGTCGCCACGTAATGCTTGTTCCTTCCTATTTCGAGCCATCTCCGTCAAAGCCCATTTCCAAATGAAATTGGCCACCCGCCAAAGGGTGGATGAACTGGGAACTATCATTTTTCTCCATGGTTTGCGACACCCCCAAAACCTACACTTCTTAATTCGATGGTCATTAAAAGAGAAAGAGACACGAATCTACTTCGCATGGAATTGAGCTCGGTGCCAAATGACGGACATCTGATGGATCGAGTCTCTCACACGGGGACTTCTTCAAAGCCAAAAACGACCCCCCCCCCCCTCTGTCTCTCAACTAACCCACTGAATATCATTTCCCGGTCATATTAAAACATAGGAGTAATTATAGACTAAAAGTATAGATTGAAAGATCCGCTCGTAATAAGTTGAAACGAATAATTGTAAACTAGTTTGATAACACGAAACAAGGATTCATTTCAGTGGCAATGACTAGTTTGCTTATTCTAACAATTCGTTTATGTGAATATTTGCACACAAGGAAATAAAAGTGAGTAAGCAACGAAATAGAGCAAACTGACTTTTTCAGAATACTAACAGTATGGCATACTTGTGCACCATACTTCTATGGGAAGAATTAGAACCAAATCCTTGTTACAGGCGTTACCGTGTTCACATGCATTGCAAATAAACAGACCCATAGGAGGTCAAACTTTTGAAGGACCGGATACAAAATAGGATGTAAAGCTTCAGTTTTACTGATAAAATTATATATTAAATTTCGTTTGCACTTTGATTTATCCTCTGGAAGATCACAGAAAATTTCTGCAAGCGGGTTTTAATTGACAATTATTAGCTTACTCTTTGTCTAAAGGGTCAAAATACTTTGAAGGGTTTTGCCGTTTTAACTTATCTTCTAATTACATTAAAAACACCTGAGAAAAGTACGTTGCATTATTATTTATTCACATAACTAAAAACCTATACGTTCATCAGAATTTTCGATCCCTTATACATCTAATGTGTTACCGGCCCAAACTAAGAAAGAACAAAGCCACAAATGATATTTTTTTTGTTTCGTTACAGTAACAATATGTTAGCATGGATGGAATAGTTATGATGGAATAATTTAGTTTAATATCTAATTTCAGGATTTTCTTTGTCTGCTTACACTGAGTTCGAATATAAATGGGTCTGAATGAATCTCGGATCACTGCATTTTTTCAATAGAATAAACCTACAGATTGGTTACCTGAATAAGGCTATAAAGAAGGCATATTCGATAAGCATGATTAGTATGTCTTAGGGTCTGAATGAAAGATTCGAAACTTGTGAAAATTCCATATCTACACAGGTGTTGATTTATATCGAACGGTGAACGGGCAACAATAACACAAAATGGAGTGATCGATGTTCATTACTTAAAGCGGAGAAAAAGGGTGATAGAAGAATACGATTAAAATATACAAGTTCTAATTTTTACACGACAAATGAATCATTTCTCTCGGTTTAAAAGTACATGTGTTCAGAGCAAAAGAGACTAAAGAGAACCATCGAGTTCAAAATGATATTAAAAGAATTTTCTTATCTCCTTTTCAAATCCATAAAAGGTTGCGAGTTTGACCCAAGCCCACCAAACACACATCAACTACCCAACATACCAGCACTATTTCTCAAATATAAGGTGACCTGAATTCGTCAAATTAATTGCAACAATTTCTAGAATTGCCGACACTTTATTTTCCAAAGTATTTCATTAATCAAGCACATCCCACAAAGTCGACCCAAACAGTTCAGCGGAGCAACATAAATCAACAGCAATTCATAAATGAAATGTCGGTAAAAAACAAACAAACATTGAAAATGAAAAATCAATACCGCTCGCACCGGCAAGAATTCGGTTAGCTTAACGGCCTTTACTGATTAAACGCCGCTTTATTCAAAAAGAAAAGTCCGATCAAGCGTTACTTACATGATCGATTTATTAAAACTGGCACAAAGAGTAATTAAGGAGGAGGGCGGCGGCCCGGTTGGAAACGGCGAAAAACGGGCAAAATACCGAGGCACGATCCCTTTCGATCGAGTGATAGTCGAGAGGTCCCTTTTGAGGAGGAGAAAACGCACTCTTTCTGCAGCATTAAATCAGACGAAACAGAAGCCTGCAATTTCAGTTGCAATGAAGAAAATGAAGCAAAAGCCGAATGTACAATTCATAAGCTGCATCGCGATCCCAAGAGGCAGCTACAAGGACATTATCTTATAAACCCAAATCACTTTTTTTTTAAGATTCAAAGATTAAAATTTTAAAGATCTCGTAAAACTATCGTAAAGTTCTGAATTTCATTGTGATTTCTAAGAATACATACGAAAGAAATAGAATTTCGCAAACATGGCTTTAAAAAAAACGAGAGTTAGTCTCTACGCATAGACAAGAAGACTCAGTTTAGTTTAGTTATATTAACGTCCCGTTGTAAAGCAACAGTAGGTCTAGTTTAGGGCGGACCGCGTAATTTTGAACCGCAGTCAGATGACGAGGACGACACCTGAGCTGGCAACCACCCTCTCCCCACCACACTACAGCAGCGGAAGGACGCGTGACCCTGACGGTATTTGACGTGCAACAGATCCCATTGCACGACGGTTCCTTCCGTGGAATCGGGTCTCGAACCTGAAGCCCTACGGCTCACCAGCCGAGACCTCACCACCAGGTCACCGCGGCCCATGGTATTGTGCGCATATAGTTCTGAGAACGTATGCCTCCACACTTGCTCTATAATATATAAAAACCACCACCTTTTGAGTAACGAATATGGGGATGCAATTCCTCCAACCGAGCAACCCCTCAAAAACCGCTGTGATTTGAGACTTGTAATTAGTTTCCCTCTGATATAGTTTTTAAAGTTTTCCTTTCTTCATAAGTAAAATAAAAAGGAAAGATACTGTTGAGAAAATAGGACAGTATGAAATTCAAAAAATATACATAAATATTTTGTAATGAAATTCGGGAATAAATAAAATATAAGCTCTTAGATACAACTTATAAATATTCGGGAATAAATAAAATATATATCGCTTGGATACAACTCAGACTGAAAAATTCATCGCCGTGGTCCGAAGCAAAAATCACTGCTTTTTCTTTTCCCCATTCGCGTAACATGAGAGAGGCTGCTGCTGAAAACTGCCCACACCTAAGAGAGGAAATTAAAGTTTCCCTTCTCCCTCTTCGCGATATCAAGGGGGAGGGGAGGGGGGGAATGCATGGACAGGTGTATTTCCCCCCTCCCCTCCACATCGGAGAGCCTCAAGGCCCTTTCATACCAAACGATCCCGATAGCCGCCATAAATCATGTCAGGCAGTTGGTTCCGAAGCCCGAGATTCGAAACCCGAAATCAATTTCGGCCAGTGAGGCGGACGTCGATTTCGCCATGACCCGTCCACCCAATGGACAGCACTTAAAATCGGTCAAAAGTTTTTGATGAATGCATTAACTCGCCATCCGTCTTTCCTTCCGACAAAATGCTTATTAAATGGCAGCGTGCTGAGTTGAACGGGCGATAATGACCGCAATGAATTCTGACGCGTTCCCATTCATTTCGATGATTTGC
Organism: Argiope argentata; assembly: GCA_026289955.1. Taxonomy (NCBI): domain Eukaryota; kingdom Metazoa; phylum Arthropoda; class Arachnida; order Araneae; family Araneidae; genus Argiope; species Argiope argentata. Next base: position 6,367,385 of record JAOUZG010004505.1, on the reverse strand, counting down.
AGTGCGGTCTGATTGCGAAAGGATCATTCCAGTCTGCTGCGAAAAGCAAGCCGAGCATTTAGAAGCCCGGTTCGGGACGAGATTCGCTAAGTGACCCCCCACATCATCTTCCAAACAAAACGCCAACACGATTCGCTCGAGTTCCGAGGTTCAGCAAGATTGAAGTTCCCACGGATGACTCATTCGCGGAAGAGACGGAATAAACGTATGATAAGACTGAAAGGCGAGTGGGAAAATTTTTAAAAGCTCGGGCAAATAAATAAGAAGTCCGTAATTAATTTAAAAAATAAGTAAAAATATCCCAAATCAAAAGATGGAAAATAAATACAATCAGAAATCTTCAACATCTCACGGTAATCAAAAAAATTTCCGCAGTGGAGTCTATAATTAGGGATGATGATCTGATTCAACCCTCGTTGAATAAGTACCATTTCTATTTTCAAAATATAATCACAAAGTATGTTTGCAAAGAAAAAGTACCGTAATCGTCAAAAAAAAAGAAAGAAAAAGAACTCGACATTTTGTCGAAATCCCGCGCGTCCGGAAAACACAGTTTTGGAATTGAATTTCCCTATCCATGCACACGGTAACTCAAAAATGCTCGAAGCGGAGCGGATGAAATTCTGGCACGTGATCTTTACGACGAATTTGCAGATTTTTTAAATTATATTTTGAACCAAATCTAGAGGAAGTCCATCTGTCTAGTTGTCTGAATACACATGAAACTGAGCACTGAAACAAAACAGTACTAAAAAAATGGTGGTAGACTTGTTTAAGATATTCTACCTTTAATACGTTTTTTTTTATGAATTATTGGAAAGAAATACAGCACAAAAATAAGATTAATATCATTGAAGTGATAAAATGTTGACTTTCAAGATGTTACTTAAATAATTTTAGTTAGATTAACTGCTCCGAAGTTACCAGGAAGAAAAAAAAAGTAGAATTCCAAATAATTTATAATTAATTGAACATTTAACTTTGAAAAGTTCTAATATTTTTTTTTTTTTCTCTAGCCTTAAATGGAAAAAAAATGTATCATGAATAAATTTGTTTGAAATCAGCCGAGACATTTGGAGAGAGAAGTGGAACAAACATCCAACAATTATAATAACGGCACAACTTTTATTATATTAAGATTATAAAATGAATTGAAAGTGGTAAGAAGCAGAACAATTATTAAAATTTCTTTATAATTCTTATTACAGACGAATCATGCTATTTAAACTGGTGTCCACATTTTCAATACATATAAGAAAACACAAGGCACTATTGACAACAGTTTAATATTGAACAATATTCAATATGCAGACATATGTCTCCAAAAGGAAAAATCGGACACGGAAAAGCAAAATTTTAAATTAGCAGAAGATTGCCGTCTGTCCCAGAGAAGCATTTACATTGCGAAACGGGGCAATTCATTGAAAAGACAAACACAAATGATGCCGATAGGCAAACAAGCGCATTCATATAATTCTATTCTACTCTTCAAAATAAGCTATACTTACATTATCGCAAATACTCACACATATCATCATATAGAAACGGAGTGAGACAATTCAAACAAAAATGTTACCTCCCCACCGCAAAATAAATAAATAAATAAATAAAATAAAATAAGATTGAAAAAAAAACCCGCATGGATTCAAATTGGTGATACATAACAAACATTAAGCATAAATTGATTTTCAAGGCCCCAAATCCGTCAGAAGATCAACAATCCTGTTTTCAAATCGTTCCACATTTGGTTGCCCCAAACAAAACGATTCTCGAGGGTTGATGCGGGAGTGATGCTGACTGACGCAATAACTATTCTTCAACCCTTTTTGGAAGGGGGACCTTGAGATCGGAGGTGTTGACAGGGCAGCCGCCCTTGATGGATTGCGGTCGACCGTCAATAGCCGTCGAACCAATTATTGGTACAACTGCAGTCTGTCCAGCTCAGTCGCAGGTAGGAGGGCGAGGCTCACTTGGCCTACATATCAGCCCGAGAGACAAGGCGAAAGGCTCCCCTCACAGATAGGTTTTAAGCCATGGCCAAAAGCATTGAAAAATGGCTGCGAATGTTTATCGGTTTCGTAATGTGGAATGTGTCAGACTTGTTCACGTAAATTTCCACGACGTGTGACATGTTTGAATTTCAATCGGGCAGAGAGAAAGAGAGCGTTTTGTTTGCTGGTTTCCCCCCTTTCGACGCAGCTTCAATTAGAGACGCTGACCTCTGCTCACAGGTGCCAGACAAAAATGGGAAAGGCGAGGTTGAAGAGCGGAATGAGAATGAATAGCTTGCGGTGAAAGAAAAAAAGCGGAATAAAACTTAATTTTCGTCGAAACGAAAGCAATTTATTTTATTTCAGTCCTTCTAAGGCTAATTTTTAATACCAGTAGCAAGTTATTACCTTGAATCGATATCAAAATAAATTGAACATTTCACATACTCACTAAAAAAAATGGAAACACCGAAAGCAAAGACTGAAAAAGTCTTCATATTTTAGCTATGAAACGAATCGATAAACACACATTATATAGATATATATATATATATATATATATATATATATATGACAATTCGAGTTTCGCCAGATGTAAATGCATCCAAAAGCGAACTTCAATGTCAAAATCAGAATACGCCGTAGGAAACATTATCATGAATATTTGTTCGTTCATTATTATGCTTATTTAATATTTCTTTGCTTTGATTTAGTAAAGAGACCACACAAATTTTGTAAGGCTCACTAGCAAGATACTAAAAGCGCTCATAAGGAAAGTGTAAAATTTTCATTTACGAAAATCTGCATAATTCTCGTTAAGGTGTTTAAATGTAAATGATATGCAGAGTAAAAACAACAGTTAAAAATAGCCACTGATCAAGCAATTCCTTATTTAATTTATGTGTCGTATGCAATTACTCTTGTAATTCATTTATTGGACATACCGATCAGATAAGTGCTAATGACTTTTTGTATCAGTCGATGAAATTACAATAATTATCCCCACAAAAATATTATCCCCGAATCTGATTTGCTTCATTTCATGTTTTGGGACTTCCATTTTTGTGGCACACATAACCGTCAAGCAGTTACAGAACGATAGATTTCAGAGCTGTGTAAGCCCAATTCTTTTTTTAAAAAAATATTTTTTTAATACCTAAACACTGTAATTTACATGAACTTTGAAGTTTGCAGTGACTGCTAAAATACATTCTGAATCTTTCAATTCCTTATGCATTTCAAATTCCAAAAGGATGTTGCGTTTTTTTGTAGGATAATACAATAATCTAATATCATATTTATAACTAAATTTTATGACATATATGATTCACAGAATTTTTCAGGACTTTTTTTCCCTTGGTAAAGTGCCGAAATGCCGCATGTGAGGAAGAAAGAATAAATAAACTTTATAAAAAAATTTTTTTAAAAGCATCCCGGCCAAGCCACCAATGAATTTGAGTTCTGCATTCGTCGACATTTTACCGACACATGAAGTGGGTCGCATCCATTTGTCTGCTTGAGTAAAAACATGCGCATGTATTGAGCACAGAGGAAAATTCTGTGAATTTCAAGTAAATGGAGATAACAACAACAATAATAAAAATAATAAAAAAACAGAAGCAAATCTATTGTTTGGCAAACTGTCAAAAAAGAGAGCCAGGGAGGAAGACAGAGCAAAAAAATAAAGGAAATCCGCACTCTCATGCCGTTGCGTACATTTCAGAAGTCATCTGTCTGCATGAAGCGCAAGCTTACGAATCATTTACTTTTCCGATTTTAGTATAAACTGTCGCGTCCTCAAGTGAACGAACGTAACATAGGAATTCATCTTTCGATTTTCTGAAGTTTCATGCATTAAGGGGGAAAATTTGAGATCAGGAAAATTTCAAAAGAAAACGGAATTATAGTGTTGCATTTGACCTCGTTCCATCGGGAATATTCTCAATGATTCCTCGAAATCTACGTTATTAGAAATCAACTGAAATGAATAATATCGTTATACAAACAGAAATTACAAAAGTTTATAACTCCTTTAATTTTAGATACACCAGCTAATACTTCGACATTCACTATATTACTTTTCCATCAAATAAATTTATCACTTTTCATTACATTCATATTGAAACCCTTTTAATTCACCCCTAAACGTGATATTTTTGAGAAAACAAGTATTTCCGCAATTTCTGGTGGTAGCATTTAATATTCAGATTGCACTGATTGGATGTTCCATTCGAATAGTAAATGTGCAGGGACGAGAAAACTCCAATAAATGGGGAAAGAAGGAATTTTGCAGCACCTAATGCCGACTGTGAGTGCCAGTGACCTAAAAGGCAAATGTTAATCTTAATTAAGTACAAACAATCGATATGTCTCGAGAAGATGATTCTTTTAAAATTGTAATAAAATAAACGAATCGCGCAATAACAAGAATATAAAGAGAACTCAAACTAAAAAGTTTTACAACCGAGTCTGCATTCACAAAACCTACAAATATGAAGGATTATTATACATTTATTTAAAAGAATTTTAAAAACATTGATTTAAAATTCTAAAATACAAATCGGTTAGTTCGATGCAATTTCTTAACCCTAAACTAAACAAAAAAAAATTGGATTTTGGCTACCTATGAGTGCAACTTGTTATGGAAAACTGATTCAATGAACGTACGATCTGTTGCGGGAAAAAATGATATTGGGGAGGGGGGAGCTGTGATATTACCTTCCCGCTTTTTAGAATGCTAAAGAAACGCAGCTATTTTTCAAAATTAGAATATAATCTTTTATAGTCAATTCCCAACAGCAACTTTCCAACGATGTGTATCAGAATATAATTGTTGGAATTCCTGGCTTCACCATAACGTGATGTAACACTTTCGCGCAAGCGTATTGATGACGTCAGGGAAAAATCCCATGATCCCACAATAACCAAATGTGAGTTTCAGTTTCGGTTCTAGGGTTTTTTGTGTAGCTTTAGTAGGATTCAGGGTGTGAACGCATCCAGAAATGGTTGGTTGTAGGCGATGTGAATGATTCCTACAACTAAAAGGATATATGTATATATTTGTAAATAATTATCTGTGCCTGTGTCCTCGTCAAGCAAATAAAAAATAGATGAAAATGAAAACCCTGGACTAATGCTTTCGATGTTGTGTTCTGATTCACGCTGGAATACCTCGATTCTATCTCTTCTAGCAGTTCCCGGAAGTAAGAGTACCTTTTCTCTTACACTTCGATAGGTGAATTTGGGGCTTAGAAATCCCAAAAATAATTAAAAACACCTCCATTGAATGCTGGTAAGCTGGTTGTATAGTGTGATGCAAATCACACTTCACCCGCCCGAATGAAGGTTTGCATAATTAAGTTACACCAGACGAACCTCTTTGAGAAAGGTCTCTTCAACTGATGCACATTCCCACTACAAAAAGGTCAATGCAAACGCATCCTGCGTCATTAAAAACTCAACAGCAAGAGCATGGGTTTTTTTATTCTGCGGGGGGGGATTTCTTTCGTTTCCTCCATTGTTCAAAATGAACATACACAACAAAACAATTTCGAAATTCAAATCAAGAAACTCAGCCTTTGGGCCTTATCCTCCCTTTTATAAAAAAATTTCTTCATTTTTCTTCCAAATGCGAAACAAATAACGCAGAAGTTCCCCAATATTGAGGGACAATTCAGCTCATCAAAGCCGCCCGCTCAGAAATGACGTGGCACGTGTAACTCAATATCGGCGAAAGAAAGAGACTACAGCAAACACCTTGGGTTTAAAGGAGCAGAGGATCGGAAGCAAACAAAAAGAAGGAACACCGCCTTTCCCATTCAATTGGAGAAAAGCCACCGAAGTCCCCCCCCCACACACGATACAGGCAGAAGGAAACATCAAACAAGAAGTATACAGCGCGGATGGGAATATCGACTGCAAATCTAGGAATCGATGATCTTGGGCAAATGCCTTTGGGGATGCTCCCGCTAATACATTAGGGGCGGCCTCAGCCATTTTGTAGGGCTTTGTTTGCGACCGAACGCAGGCGACAGAAAAGAGGCTAAGCTAACCGGATGTCTTGACAGAAAAAAGGGACACTGAGAGGAAAAGTGAAAAATTTCACGAGAGAATGGGATGCTGGAGGAGATGAAGAGGAAAAAGTGTGTTTCCTTGAGATCAGCCGCTAAGTAAAATGGAAGAGCGTTGGTGAAAAATATTCGTGTAATACAAGAACTGGTTCCTTCGGCTAATGCTTAAGAAGGAAAATGTAAAAGAAAAGTAAACGGATTTCATCTTCAGGGCGTTTGTTTTGGGGAAAGGAGTGAGAACCTCATGGATATCAGACGATAAATGAAACATTTTCACAGCATTTAGTAAAACAAAGTGCGGGGGGGACACGGGTTTTTTCTTTTCTTTTATGTAAATAATATAATAATAAATATATTTATTCCTCCAAAGAAATCTTCAACCGCCCTATTTCGTTAATAAAGCATTCATTAACTCTGGCTTGAAAACAAATGGATGAAGAAACGACGAATTTGCCTTTCGCATCATAGAATTCAATCCAACTCAAAATGAAAACATCCTCGGTTTCTATCATCATAAATTTAGCCAGTTAAAATTCAAAATGCAGAGTTTGTCCTCATATTAAAAAAAAAAAAAAAAACGCAAAACGTAGCGTTAAACGGAGAAGTTGAGTCGTTACACATGTGACACAGAAGCTGACTCTCTGACTTACCCTCGTGCTGGCGACTGAAAGGTAAATCCAGAACTCACATTTCGAAAGCAGCGATGTAGAGTTAATTTCAGTGTAATAATTAGCATCCATAATGTATTCGAGCAGTCCATGAACAGATATAACCATTAATAGTCTTTTTTTTTTTTTTTTTTGAAAAATCCAATTTAGGCTACTTTAATAGAAATAGAAATATTAATTTTCAAAACTACAATATTTGGAACGGTAAAAATCAATCTTCACAATGGACATTATTCCCCATCAGCGGCAATTAACCATAAATGTGTGTTGTGGAATGTTTGGTTGGTTTCATGCTGACACACTTCGTTCAACACTGTGCTGAAAGGGAGACCGAAATATTCGGCAAGTTTTAATCGCCATGATGTCTGAATTAAGCAAGAATTCGGCTTTGTCAGTGTGCAGTCTGTGGATCATTCACTGTCGGTGGATTCAAACACCCAATCCTTATGCCGAACGTCATGAGCTCAATCATATGCACGGCAGTATCATTGAAAGAAAGCAATGCACAGCAGCATAAAGGAAGAAACTTTATAAAGGTGTTTGATGTTGCTCATTTCGAAATTTTCTAAAAGCACTTTAATTAATGTATTGCAAAGACTTATTTTAATAAAAATTATTAAATATACATTGTTTTTTTTTATTCTGACCTTCAAATTATCTTTGATTATAGGTATATTACAGCTGAAAACTACAACGAAGGTGTCACGCAGAGCACCGATCAGAGGGATGGGGGAAGAGAGAGAAAAAAGTTCAAATCAATAAAACTGACTTAACACCTCAGCAAATTTACCTGATAAAAGTATGAGTGTGTGAGTCCTTGTAGATGACTACAAGAAAAATATTGTTTATTTATTGACACTTTTTTCGTTCGGGAAATAGCATAAAAATTTAATTTTTCCAACTTCTTACTATCGATTTCAACAGAAGTATATAGGCGCCTTACTTGATGAAGCTTTGCAATTGGAAATATTTATCAAATCGCAATATTTAGGAAAATAAACGTTTGTCATTTTAAACTTGAAAAGCACTTTGCTTCTTCATAAGTTAATAATATTAAACCATTTTTGCACTGAGAACATTTGTTAATAATAGTCTCCTGATTTTTAAAAAAATTTCATTTCAAAAGGAAAAGCATGGAACAATTTTTGGAAAGTTTTTAAAACTTCTGAATAAGGTTTTAATACATGCGAGAATTTCCTAAAATTGCAAACACATTAATTAGTATCATTAATAAAGGCATTATTGATAACAATAATTATACAATCATCTGTTAAGACTGGAATATAATTTTGGATTGAGCCACACACAGCTAATAAACTAATTTTAAACAAACATTTGAGTTATAAGAATTCAATGGTCTTAAAGAAAACATCACCTTTCAACTTTTTGACTCTCATTCATCTTAACATTAATTAAAGGTTCACTTTCATCAATATTATAACTTAAAAAACAATAAAATAGTACTGTGGAGAGCAATGAATTAATAATAAGATGATATTTCTTCACGAAAAGATCTATCAAAGACATAATGCGATTAGACTGTCTGACTGCTATCTTCTGCAGCAAAGACAAAAAAAAAATAATGCATTTCAGTAAAAAGGCTCAATTGTGTAAAATAGTTGGACATTTTTCCTTTTCTATCAAAAAAAAAAAAAAAAAAAACATGCATGGAGGATGGAAAAACTCTTGGTCACTAAACAGCCAAGAAACGCCGACAATCTTAAATTTCAAACAATTTTAACTTGTATTAAAAAAGAAAATAGAAATACGCTTGCCATGATTTAACACAGTACTCCATAAATATTTATCATTCTCTGCTGAGTTTTAAGTGGGAAAATCACAAATGTGATTAAATGAAGGGTAGAATAAACACGGCGTGGTCATTCATAATGAATATATAAGCTTAAAAACACTATATTGCAATTTTGGTTTTCTTGAGGATATCTCAATGAAAAGAAGGAAAAACTCGACCTGCAGTTGCATATAAGATGGAGAGAGGGGGGGGGTGCAAAGAAATTTAATGTGCTGCACTCGTTCAGCAAATTTGAAAGGAAGTTTAAAATCAGCAACCTCCCTAAATAGCTTTTAGTAATACAGGGTGCTTCAAAATAATTTCTAAACACTTCGAACAACTATCATATTAAACTATAAACAACTATTAAACTATAAACATCATATTAAACTCAAAACACAAATTAATTTATACAAGCATGAAATGTCATTGGAAGGATTCAGATTGTTAACTGCTGTTGTCAGGAATCCAACTGGTGGATTCGAAAAAAGACACTAAGCATGCCAATGTTTGACATTTTGGATATATTCCCTTCCGATGGGCGCTTTCTCAGTTCGCCTATTGTAACCTTCGTGTGTCGTGCTTCATTTATCATGCGAGGACGTAGAGAGAGAGTTCAGAGCGATCTCTTCGGCGTGACCATCGGTTGCCCTCGCGTCACTGTGGACCTATTAGAAGAAGCCCATTATGTTTTCTCGAGCACCCCTTAAAAACATACGACACAACGAACCCTTCTTTCAACAACACTCATGGAACTGCGAGAAGGGGAGGGGGAGCCTAATCAAACAACGATTAACAATTGCAGGATAGTCGTAACTATCTAGAGGAAAAAAATAATAAAAAAATAATGAAACTTATGGCATTATTTAATACGAATTATGAAATTTTCAATACGATTTTGACGTTTCAATTTTTGAACTTGAGCGAAGGGGATTTGATTAAGCATTTGAAGCTCTTTAATTTAAGCATTTAGAGCTCTCTGCTTTGAAAAAAAAATAATTAGAACATAAGAACTAGAATTGATAACTCCTAAAAAGGAACCACACATGTTTAAAGATGGCATTTCACAGAGAATGAATTTTTCTCTTCTTCTATAATCGGATGGAGTGTCTTCTGTAATATGATCATATCTGGTGGTCAATATGTATTCCGAACCGATTTGTTTTGAAATCCTTCCTGCTAAATGCATTTCACTTAGAAATAACAGCATTTCAATATTTTTTTTCAAACGCAGACGGCACGTTTATTCCAAATGGAAGCACATCATTACAGCGCTTTTTTTTAAGTGGAAACAAATGAGCACTAATTCAAGCGGCAAACTTCGCTGCTCTCTGCCGAGGAAACCTTGAGAAAGAAGGGCAATTGAGAAATTAAGGAGGGGAGGGGCGTTCTCAGCAAGCGGTAAAGTATGTTCGATTCAGCTGCATTCGAAATGTTCAGTAAGTGCACCAATGAAAAGAACATTAGCGGCAGTAAACAATGAAACCTCGCATTACATAATTTGTCATTTATCTAATGATATTTGTGATGCCTTAATTCACGTGAATTAACAGAAGAGGCTGAAGTGAGGCAAAACAAAGAGTTGCAGAATGCCAAAAATTATTTGCTCAAGGATAATAAAAATAAAGTTAGAAAGGGCAAGGAAATGTAGAACGGTTCCTCCCTGACCCCCTTCCCTCAGTAAACCGATGAAATCTTCATTAGTTACTAGCGAATGGCGACCTCAATAAACGACCAGAAAATAAAGCAAAATGACATTTGGGATGCCGGACAAATTGCACCTCACTCTTTTTAACAGCATCAGAAATATATATAAAATATATCATTTCAAAGAGAAAAGCAAATTTTTAATACTGATTTTCCCCTCCCCCTCTCCAAAAGAAATGTTCGAAATCCCCCAAAAATGTTCAGAGGCGATAAAAGGAAGGTTGAACGAAGCGAAATTCAATTTCAAATGTCCAGCGAAATTCATACAGGAATTTTTAAAGTCAGTTTTCTTTAGAGACATGAACGAATTTTAAAGCAAAATGCACAATCAAAATGTTGACCATTCCATTTAGAATTAAAATGCATCATTTTATACCATTGAAACCTTAGTATATTGATTTTTATTTAATACCGAGAAGGATTTAAAGAATAAGTCATAGCCAGTGAAAAAAAAAAAAAAAAAAAGGTGCTAATTTTCCAAATTAACAAGAAAATGCTCTCTTAAATAAATACTAGAATTTGCTTCGAATAATTTTGGAAAATAATTTTAGAACCCAATGGACGGACGTAAGGAAAATTTGTAAATAATCCATAGGTACAGTTTCGAAAAGTTCACTGTTCGATTTCACTATTCGATATCACAAGAGCAGCAATAAAAGTATTTGAAATGAATATACATTAGCAATGAAAGCAGCAATGAATTCGTAAATGAAATATACATATAAAAATAACATATGACGTTATTTATGGAAAGCCGATGTGGGGAAGAAAAAGAAAAAGCAAACACTGAGCTGTCATTTTCCTGTCAGTCATTTATAATCGGTCAAATAAAGAATTTCGCATCTAATCATAAAAAATTTAAAAAGTAGAAATCTCTATAACATATACTTATCCAAGAAATCGCAACACTGGCCAATTTACTTTAGTGCTCAGAAAGTTTTTCATTCAAAATGCTATTCATCAGATGCCGAATTATAAGCCACATATATCGGACAAACGATCGTGAGGATTCGAATTCAACACATCGTGCACAGCTGATAAAATACAATATTTTAAAGCTCCATCAGTGGCGACCGGTGAAAAGATAAAAACAGCACAGCACTTCTCGAAAGGGAATCAACCGAGCAACACTCCGCTATCGGATTCCGATAAATATGTTTCTCCCAATAAACGATTGCATACGATCCATCTCATCCCGGTTTGGACTCCACTTTCCAATTAAGAGGGTCCAGGGATAATGATGAATTCGTCAACGAGATGCCGCATCGATTCATCATGAGTTATCTTCGCGCCCCCTCTCCCATCATCGCAAGACGATTTTAAATGGTGACATGGAAGCGGGGAGGGGGAGGGGGACTTGACAAATGGATGACAGCTCTTGGGGAGGCCCGAGAGATGAACCTATTCGAAATAGTGTATGCAGTGCCGGTTGTTCTTCCTCTCAGGAAAAGGTGACTGCTCACGCCATGCCGCCCGTCCTCCCGATCGATGATGTTCAGTTATGATATCGGACACGCTTTTAATCGATGCGGAATTTTAACAACTCAGTCGCAGCGGGCGAAGTGTAGGAGAAGTTTTGTTTCGGGGAGAGCCATTGATCCCGCTGCTCTCGAATGCGGTTCGCCGTCCGGCATTCGCGATGGTATCGGAATTTCTAGGAATAACTTAAGAATGGCGTGGAGAAAAGGAATGGTCTCCCGCCAGAAGATTCAACGGGAAGAATTATTATTCGATATTAGTGAAGCTCGCGTTACAGGAAGATGCCCGATGCATAGAGCAAAAATTAGCAATTTTAACAAATACTCAAACAGACGGCAGACTAATATTATAAAAGTAGTATAAAATAGCTGATTTTTTGCACAATATCTTACTAGCAATAAACAAAGAATTAGACTTATTTCAAGAAGCGTCTTTCATTCTAAATATCCAAAATAAGTAAAATGCACAGTTAATAACAAAATATAATACGTGCTCTAAACAAATAGTGTGTTATAAATTTATGGCTTCAATATTACGATATATTAAAACTTTCCATGAAACTCTGCCAACTGAGGTGCGAAACACGTTATTAACTGTCTATTCTAGATAACAACATCCAGAATACTCTATGAATTTAAATACCTCCAGTTTCTTAAATACGCGTAAGATTATAAATTTTTCTATTAAATATCATTTCTTACATTCCCTAAAACAAACATCCGTACAAATAAAAATACTTCGTCGCCGTGGAAGAGCTGAGCTCCATCAATGCATCCAATATATTATAAAGTTGGCATTTGCACATAAAATATACAGATAAAAATTTGATTGAAGACGTTCCTGCAGATAATTATGTATCAATTTTTTTTTAAAAAAATCAACCGGAAATCACAGAGAATTTCTTTTACATTGAGCGCCCGTTGGAGGACTGACTATACGCGCCTTCTTGAAAAATTGCTCAATACACTGTGCGCCACAGTCGGTGTATTTTGTAAGGAATAAAATGACATGATAAAACGACAGCAGCTGTGCACTGAAGAAATAGGAAATGTGTGCCATATATAAGAAATATGCACGATATCTGGAAGATCAAAAAAACTCGCGAACATCGGTAGTGATAGCAAGTAGTAACAAAATCTCCCTGCTTCCAGCAATCAACAATTTTTCACTTCCGATCCCCCCCCCCCCCCCCCATCAAGTCCCGCCAAGAATAGCTCCTCGAATAATGCATACAGACACAGTTAGCTCCATTACTCGCCGACGATGGCAGTGTCGAATTTTCGGAAGAGTGCGGTGTATTACCGGTGCATTAAGGCGGGCGCTGCCTGAAATTCCATCTCTATCCGGGGTACCAGAGGAAACCCTTTATTAATTCAAGGGGTGGGCCGGATCGATATCACGTGCACAAGTCACTTATCGGAAAGAGACAGCTCTCTTCCCTTGATAAATGGTACTGTGCTGTGAGCGGAACTCGAACCACAGAATTCGGAAATTTACATAATTCATTCTTTTCCTTAATGAAAGTGGCAACGATCGCACCCAATTACTTAGAGGACCAGTCACTGGTGGGAAAAGAATAGCGGCACTGAGTTGACCCGAATGCTGCCCCACTCCCCCATACACACACCGGAGCGAAACGAATTGTGTTAGACAGACTCTTTGGGGCATTTTTTCCCTTCCTTTTCTAGAAATGAATTAAAGTTAAAAGCATTCATTAAAAACTCCTGAAGAGGTTTCGATGAAATGTTTGGGAGAGTGAGGAAGCCATTCATCAACGGCATTTTCGCCCGAGATGGAGAGATAAGGGGACCACGTTCGCAGAAGTAGAGGCACATTCAGTTATAAAAAATGACGTGATTGAGAGAGACAGATTTGTGAATAGTAAATGAATGAGAGGATTACACAAAATGAAGCAATATGTATGCCATTCTAAATAAGGGGGGGGAGAAAATGCCTTGAATGAACAATGAAAAAAATGCACAATAATGTATAGATTAAAGAAATTCACGAATATATTTTGCATTTAATCAATGGTAACAATCTGTGAGCCGTCACACGAATAAAGCAAATGTGTCTTGTATGCTGTATATTTAAATAAAACTTTTGAGATTTCATACATTTGCGCAATTGTTGCAATTAAATAAAGAAACAAATGCAAAAATCTCATTTGATGACAATTTTCACTTTTAACTTAATTCTCATTCCGTCAAGAAATTGGGATTAAAAAAAATTACTTTTAAAATCATTGAGAAATGTTTCGGAAAATCCAATAAAAAGTATACAATGAATGAATTATCCAATGCCCTTTAGAAGAGTAGAATTAAGAACACTGACATCAAAGACAAACTTGAGGACGCATTACTTAACTTTTCCGGATCGTTAATAATTTAAAGATTTACATACAAAAACGTGATTGCAAGAAATTACGTCCTTCAACGCAAAGAATGTGGATTAAAAAATGGTTCTATTTTATTCCATGTTGAAACAGAGAGCGTGTGATTATGAAAAACGGAAAACTTATCTTTCAGAAGCCGTCGTAGGATACTTTGCTTGAATTCACTCATAGCAGCAATTTTGAATCTTTCGTCTCTTCTACTGCTTCAGCCAATGGCGCTAATTCCAAAACTACAGGTACGGAAAACAGAACAATTCTTATTCCCTGATATACGATTTTATGGTGTCGAAATAAAGTAGGTCATGTGTAAAAATGATCTCTCCCCTTCGACAGCTCTAACAGAAATCAAGAAACTGCAAGTCTCGTTGTCGCAGATATTTAATGAAATATAACAACATTTTGCATTTCCTGACTCAAATACAATAACTAAATGTCTAAATTAAAATTCTATTCTATTAAAGTTTTTAAAGGAAGAGAAATTGGAATACGTTGACTCAACAATGCGATTAATTGTTTCATGAAATCATGGACTGAAAGTTTAAATAAAATGATCACTGAATCATTCAACCAACCGCACTGTTGTTGCTTTTATTCATCCCGGCAAATGACTTCCACGCTCCGCACATTTTTTCTTCTCCAAACGACAACGAATGGATCCGACAGAACGTGATCCAATTCGAAATGTCCTATTCCACAGCACGGGAGCAGAAATGGCCGAAGAGGAGAGACAGTTCCAATGTAATGAGAATACCGAAGGACGTTCCAAATCATTACTGCAACGTCAGTTCTAGAGGTCAAACCGGACGCCGACCGAAGTAATTTTCGAATCTTCTGTCTATATCAAATACTGACTTCATTGGGGGCACATTTCCCGTCGCTTTTCCTTTGGTTTTAATTCGGAACCGTGGACTCCTGGCGTCGCGAGTCGAAGACGCACCCACCGACACACATTAGGAAACCAAGACGGTTCCAAATTGACAGATATAATTAAGAACACGGGCAGCAATTACAGAACCTCAATTTTATGTCTCGATTCCCCTCTTTAGTGCCTTACGGAGGCGATTCCGAAGGGAAGGAAAAACTGGCATTTCTTGGGAGCGAAATGGCACGGAAAAGAGGCGGGGAAGGTGCTAAGATTAATTACGAACAATTATCCAAATTACGACGTAATTATTCATTAAGTGGTACGGCGTTTTCCTCGCCTTAGCGAGCGATGGTAGGGAATTTTGGCATTCGAAGACACCCTTTTCTCAGCCCCTCCCCCGACGGAAGCATTCTAATACAAAGAACACAGAACAGGGACATAACATATTAATCTTCCTAAGAGTGTTCACAAAACACGCATTCTTCGTCTTTTTAATTATTATTGTTGATGGAAAGGATTTTTTTTCTCTTCACTTTCATTTCGGAAAAAAAAAGAAGTTATATTTTAATCCTTAATCTTAAAATCCACATTGATTAAGGGGTTTAAAAAAACTTTAAATGTAAAGAATTAAAAGTGGTTGCCGCAAAATGGGTAATCAGATGAAGACAGAAACTTGAAAAAAGCATTTCAGATCCAAATGTGAGCAAATTCGATACAGAACAGATTCTATCAACATTTTTGAGAATTTATTTCATTTTGTAATTTATAAAAAAATTGTAGCTAAATACTCAATACTTTTAAAATAAACAGAATATCTTCCCGTTTTCTTCTTCATTTTGCAATTATAAACTTTTGATTAAGAAAAATTCGATTCTTTATACACATTCTATTGGCACTAAGGAATAGATCATTTTTAAGGCAATTCCGTTGAATTTAACATTAAGACAAAACGTATTATACTGATATTATAATGAGGGGTATAACACAACTCGACATAGAACATTATATCTTTGAACAAAAACGTCATCAAAGTTTTCAAAACGCATACAGAAATCTTGCAAAGCTCTCCAAGACAGTTGACATCTTTTATTTTAAGTGCATTGCCTTAAAACGCAGAAAGTCGGCAACTGGAATACGTTTCTATTTAAATACACTGCTTATTTTCAAACGTATTACGATCGCCAAGTATCGCCATTACTTGGTTGAACGTAATTGTTTTAAAAAAATTCACCAAGAAAATATTTTTGAAATATATTCTTTTATTTGTGTACCAAAAAGTATTAATAGTCACTTCAATTCTATCATATTTTTAATTTATTATTAGAAATATGAAATCAATTTCTTTTGCTCTGATACTTCTCTCTATCACTAGACGTTATGGTTACAGAATCAAAATTTGATTCTGTTATTAATCTAATTAGCTAAAAATAAGCACTAAAAAAAAAGGCCAAATAGCTTATCAGGAATTAACAATTTCAAAATTCTTGGATGCTAGGAAGTAAAAAAAAGGCAAGTTCTACTTTCACACACATTAAATAAGATTAATAAAGCTGTGCAAGAAATTCATCGTACCTATAACTAATTCAATAATCTTCTTGCGGAAATTAACACCAGTTTTCATCCATTTCTTTTCACCGAATGTAAAATATACTCATAAGATGTATTTCCCTCCAATTATAATAAAAGCTAGGGCGAAACAATCTGCTCCTGTAGATACTTAAAAGAAGGCCTCACCTGATTCAGCAGGAGAGAACGCGAGAAGTTTATGGACAGTAATTATTGCCAAAAAAATACGAGAATTTATTGACAAAAGGTTTGCCCTTAAATAACCTTGAAATATCCCTCCCCCATAGCTTGAACATTATGAAAATGAAATAAGGCTGGATTCTCAAATAATCAATCAATGGCGTTAAAATGCAAATATGTGGTAAAAATTCTCAAAATGGATATATTGCATTGATTTTTTTAAAAAACAGAAATAATGTTTGCAATTATAGTTCAACTTTTAGGTCATCATATGAAACAAGGGAGGGGGGGGTAAAGCATAAAAGTAAATTGTAAAACAGAGGGAAACTTGAATAATTTTCTTCATCAATAATCTGAAAAAATTTCAATATTTTGGCATTTTGATTTATTTAAATTTTTAAATGAGCTGGACATTAGTAAAATTTCTAACAAGAATATATAACATGGATCTTGTGGAGCCACATCCGCTATGCTTTTTTATTTCCATTGGGCAAAAAAGGTGGAGAGTAGAAAGAACGAATGAAACCAAGTGCTTCCTTCCATTCTGATTAAGGTGGAAGTCCGTAATGAATGCGTGTAAATAAACATTTGACGTGCCAAATGAGATTGGTTACACACCTGGAAAAACCTTTATCCAAATGTTGCTTTAAAAGTATTTAAAAACCATAATATCTCCATCCCATTCAGATGTTTAAATGGTTCATACAAAATTCATAGAAAGTAATTTATTCCTAAATAACTTAATGTCATAACACAAAAATAATTTTCTGTTTTGTAAATCAGAAATGTTATAAAGATTCATGTGAAATTTGTCTAATGGAGTGATACCATGTGATTTTGCCAAATACTTTGAGAGATCCGTTAATATATAAATACATACACACTTAGGCAAATGTTTTGTCTTTCATAAAACTGCACAGCCTTTTAAAAATGAAACTTTCTTTTTATAAATTCCGACAAAAGGAGAATTAACATTTCAAGTCAGATGCTTTTAAGAAAAGTGTTACTTAAAGCGCCTGTGAATTTGTAAAGCAGTTTATTCAGGAATCTTAAACCCCGACGATAAAACAAATTTCATTTTTCACCCATTAAAAAACGATCGCAACTCCCTCCAAAATGACGATACATCGCGAAGCACATAGCTCATACGGCATCACAGCTCGGTGATTCAAGAGTGAAACACAACAGTCAACAGTGCAGCAGAACAAATGGCACTTTGTAATAACATTCCTCAAGCAAAGAAAGCAACCCATCGCCACACTTATCTTAGGCGCGAAATCTCGTTAAAGTTAGTTTCACGATAAGCTAGATTTACTGGCGACTAATTAGCATAATGGAACTCATCCCAGTTGGTGGAGGCATTTAAAGCAGGGTGATCCTTTCGAAATGACTTTCCTCAAGAAAAGCTAATTACTCGCTGCCTGACTCCTTAATCGCGGGGATCTACCCTAAATGAGCTGAGAACTCTTCAGCTGCAGCAGAGAGAAAGAAAGTCCCGACTTGGTAATCCATGGCGAAGGCGCTGTTATTTGATGGGTGCCGTCGCAACGCAGTCAGAAAAATAACCGAGGGACGAAGAAGAGGAGTGTCGAACAGAAGAATACAGAAGAAAATGTTGACATAAGGGGATGATAATTCATTTAAATCGAGCCATAGGAAGTAGTGATACTTTGTGTTATAAAAGATCGCAGTGGATTTCAACACATCTATGTCAGGGTTCTATCTATCACATTTATGTCAAACAACGGAACCAGCTATGTTGTATTATTGTAGGAGAATTTAGAAATAATTCCTATAGACGCATGACGCACACAAAACTGCCAGAGGTGTATCGAAATCTTAAAACAATTCAATTGGAAGTTAACTACTCAGAATCACAGAGTTTTAAGGGATGCCATTCAACTAAATAATTGAAGAAAGACGAAGCATGAACAGACAGTCAGATCATGAGAATGATCTCCACGTCCTCACTGGAGACAGCAAAACCTAACAGAAAATGCATTATATTTGTAACATATTCAATTTATTTGCGCCACTCAAAATCCCTTCGTTCTAGCGTAACTCATTGTCTTGCATTCTTTTCTGCCGTCCAATAGTCGAAAGGCTCATTCAAAATAATGGAAAAGCAAATCTTTAGTTTTCAGTGTTCACACGAAACTCTCGTTCGGAGTTGAGCCCATTGTCAATATTCTCTCATCTGTTTTCGACAACCGCCATTTTAAATTGCTTAAGGCATCTATCTGGTCAGATTCTGATTCGAAAACTACTCAATGTGAAAAATTTGCGCCCATGGGTTCGAATGTAAAAGAAAACAAGCAATTAGTTTTGTAAATAAGAGAGAGGGACGGAGGAAGGGAGATTTACACACACACACACACAAAAAAAAAGGTTTACTTTAATATATGAAACTTGTTTGTTCATAAACATATAAGAGATAATAGCATGTTAAAATAGGAAACAAAGTGGTTTAGAGGGAAGAAAATTGCAAATTTAACAAGAAATTAATAATGAGTCGATGGGCGGACATTCTGCAGGCTCATTGAAGACGGCATGTCGATAATGCGTGGTGACAAATATCCCACAATATGAAAGTTGCATCAAATTAAATTGATCATTTCCCATAATCAGGCGCTTCATAATTACACTGCACGAGGGTAATTATGACGACGCTAAAACTAAATAAGTGAAAACACACTATTATGTTTTGATAATTTTTACACAAAGAGATTCATATCATCGTTTTAATTTCTATCGCCAGACTAAATCATTCAGAACTTCTAGCAAATACAAGTAATTTTAAATTAAAAAAATATTATGACAACTGAATCAATTTTGTGAAAACAGATAAAAATTATCAAAGCTCATTATCAAAGGCGAGCCTCAACACAGAATATAAGATTCGTGCAGAACATGTTAAATCTATAAAAATTATAAAGATTTAACGCATCCTGAGATGTAAGGAGAAAATTAAATAGTAAGTGAATTTTCACTGTTACATAATTGAAAAAGTAAATGGAAATATTTCTGTTTACTTTTCATCAATACATAATGCCAGAACGAGCTATTGTGCGCTAACATGTTGAAACAGCCACTACATCCTTCATTCGCTCGCAAGATCAGTCATTAATTCCAAAATTAAAGGGTCGATACATTGTTGAAATGAATCAAAGAAGAATCATTCGAATATTGGTTATCACATAAAAAATTTTAAGCAACTAAAAATTGGATTCAATAATTGGAATAGGAATTTGCGTTACCTAAATTTCGAGCCGTCAGGTATATAAAACCGCACATTATTAGCACATCGTCTAATACAGTTCAACGCCAATAACGATGCCATTTACAGACGGAAAAAGTTACACTCTTAAGAAGAGAATTCAGAGGATTTAATGGAGAAACAAAGCAACCAACGGTGCTCTATTCGAAATTCGGTATTTAAATATAGCGAGTTGAATCACAGCAGCATATTGAAATACCAAATACCGTTCAGAGTCAACTTTTTGCAACTAGCATCAAAACACAAGATTTAAAGCTGTTACTTAACAAAAATATAGGGGGAGGGGGAAAAGGAAATAGTTTTTAGCGACTTCACAGCTCGATTTCCCCTGACATTCAGTCAATTCTGAAAACTTAATTTTAAGGTAAAATCGAAAGTCTTTTTTAACACTTCCTTCCTCTCGTTAACTGCATCACAATAACAGAACGTGACTGTTTTTGTTAAAAACTAGTCACCAACAGTTTGGCAATTTTTTTAACATTAAATTGGTAAAGAAATAATCTTTATTCTGAAATTAATTTTGTTTCTTTTATGTATATCTAAACTATTATTTCTGGATTATTGATATATGGATTCAAGAATTTTGCGCGCATTTTGCTGTCAGTCATTCTGATCCGTGAATGAGAAAATAAAGAAAAAATTTTGCAGCATAAAAAAATTAAAACTGAAACTTTAGAACGATAAAGGGTTTTGAAATCCAAAGCCAAAATTTTTATTGTTCTTTAATGACCACAATAGGGAAAAATAAGGCCTGGTTATTTTTATACAATTAGGATAGAAAATTCTACGACCGCTACAATGTTGGTTACACTCCATTCCCTAATCATTCATTCATTTCCCACACTTGAGATCCCAAAGTTTCTCTTCCGAGTTTTATTATCCTGAGAATGAATTGGAGATGGCACTTGAAGATCTTGACTTGACCAAGTCTCCTGGACCAGATGGCATCCATGGCCAGATGCTTGGGCATCTTGGCATTCAAGCAAAAAAGAAATTTCTGAATATTTTGAATCAGTCTTGGAGTCTTGGACGCCTTCCTAAAGAGTGGAAAATGGCCACAATCATTCCTGTGGGAAAAGCTGGACAAGCTGATGGATCTCCTGGGAGCTTCAGACCTATTGCACTAACCAGTATCTCTTGTAAAGTCATGGAAAAAATGATCATGGGGCGATTACTTTTCCACCTGGATTCCCATGACCTCCTGCCAAAAGAACAATACGGTTTCCGACGAGGCCATAGCACCACTGATCAATTAATATATCTTTGCCAGAAGATAAGAGACGCCCAGAACATGCGACCTACCAACCATACTGTGGCTGCTTTTCTAGACTTATCTAAAGCTTTCGACCGTGTCTGGAAGCATAAACTTATTGTTAAACTATACGAGGACTTCGACATCAAGGGCAAAGCCTTGACCTGGATTGCAGATTTTTTGAGGAATAGACTAATAAGAGTAAAGCTTAATTCAACTGTATCAAACATCCATAAATTGAGCCAAGGCGTCCCCCAGGGTTCTGTGTTGAGCCCAATTCTTTTCTGTCTATATATGGCTGGGATTGAGAAGATTGTGTCAAAGCGATGCGAGGTTGGTCTATTCGCAGATGATATAGCCCTTTGGAGCTCAGGTCCTGATGTCAGTGCGACTGAGACTGACATAAATTTTACCCTTGAAGACGTGTGGAAATTCTCGAAAGACCAAAAATTGAGTTTTAATCCATCCAAATCCATTGTCAGTTTTTTTACCACCGATAAGAAGATGTACAATTATCATCCAAAAGTTTTTATGAATAATTTACCTCTTACGTATGACAAACATCCCAAATATCTGGGCTTCGTTCTCGATCCAGAGATCACTAGTAACAAACATGTGGATGCACTGGTTTCTAAAGGCAGAAAACGACTAAATATACTAAAGTATATTTCGGGACGTGATTGGGGAGCCGATGCTTGCACTCTGAGAGCTACCTATTTGGCTATCATAAGACCTATCTTAGAGTACGGTTTAGCAATTTATTGCTGTGCCTCCTCCACTAACCTCCAGAAATTGGAAAGAGTCCAAGTTAGCGCTGCTCGCATCATTGCTGGCTTACGCAACAGTTGCCCGAATGAAATCGCGTTGTATGAAACAGATCTTCCACCCCTCGGTCTCAGAAGAAATGCAAGTCTGGTAAAATATTATAATAAACTTTTCAATTACGGCTCCCAAAATAGAACTTCAGAATTCCTGCAGAACTGGAATAACAACCAAAGACTTAAGAAAAATAGCCCTTTTAGTCAAATTGAGTATGCTGGTTTAATTGACTGCAATGTTGAACATCATTCCTTGAAGCAATGTCTAGATCCCTCGGAGGGACTTCCTAGAGTCAAATTTCATATGGAACTTTCGACTCGGACATCCAAGAAAAATGATATTCCTGCTCTGCTGCGACAGTCTGCCTTGGAAACTATAAACGCAATTCCCGCTGAAGCTACTCTTATCTATACTGATGGGAGTAAAAGCGAAGATTTTCGGTCCGGTAGCGGAGCTGTCATTAAATCCACAGATGCAATTACTAAAATAAAGAAAAGAAATCCAGACTTTAGTTCGGTTTTCAAGAGTGAACTAATTGCTATCGAAGAGGGCCTGAGTGCTATTTTGTCTTCCACAGATCTTAAGGAAATATGGTTTTTGTCTGACAGTCGTAGCGCCATCCAATATCTTTCTAAGTGGCGAAGGGTTGGTGATAGGACTGGAATCGCAATTCTTGGCAAACTTAAGCAGGTCTCGTCACTTTGTGAAGTGCATCTTCAATGGATACCCTCGCATGTCGACATATGGGGGAATGAAATGGCAGACGTTCTGGCGAAGGAGGGCTCTGAAGAACCTTTACCAGTTACCAATTCACTGACATTTCTCGAACTGTATTCTATTAGAAGATATGCTGACAGGCAAAGGTGGCTCATTCCCCCAAGCCATCCTTGGTACCAGGCCGATTGTCCTGGAAGATCCCTTGCTATTAGTGGCGATAGATATGTTCAGACAACACTTTCACGATTCTTCAGTGGCCACCTGAAGGGACTTACTTTCGAGAATGGGATCAAATTACATCCAAACTGTACTAATTGTCAAAGTGAACCGGCATCACCGGCGCATATTCTTAAGTGCCTGGGGTTGTCTCTTGAAGACTTATTCAAGTCTCCTTTACTCGTCATTGATTTTTTGAGAGTAAATGGACTCATGGACCTCGTCTAGCGTTACACACCTAGACATGGAGATAAGTACCAACCAACCAACCAATTATCCTGAGAATAAAAAGTAATTTTGCAAAATGCGATTTTCCAAAATTTCTAATCATAGTCATCCAGAGAATAACAGCGAAATGGTTTTCGCGGGAAAAAGTCTATAAATAAGTGTTTTCCGTGAAATGGACGCATAGCTGCAAAGCTCTATAAAATCCGGAGAACTTTTCTCGATTCGGATGGGAAAAATTCCTTCCTTTTTCCGATGATTTTTTAAGGCTTTCAACCAGTCATAGCGACAAAATGCCTTGGACTACACGCACGAGTAATTTTTTGTTTTTTAAGGAGAATTTGCGGCCTACCTTGTGCACCCAGACTCGGAAGTCACAGAGTTGCTCTCTTCCGTAAAAGAAATGATGGCAAGAAGGAAGTCTTGACGTGAAGGAACAATGGCCGCGTAACGACCCTTGCTCAGTGCATCCTCCTAACAAGTGTGCCACATTCATCACCGTGGAATGACACCGACCACGGACTTCCAGTATTGGCCGAATCAGTGGCTGGATCATCAAAAATATTTTGCGCGAAACAACGGCAACTTCTGTTCCCTCAGAAAGTGCTGACTTCATTAACCCTTTACGATGTGCCTTATTTAAAGGTGGCTTACAAACAAGTTCAGATAGGTTGCTTGAAAGCACGCTTCTGAAATGAATTCCATGAATTTATGCACATAATGGAAATTCAGTTACTTCTCGTTCTTAGCTCGAAATTTATGTCATACATGCAACAAAAGAACAAAATAAAATGCATGTTTTAGAAGACTTTTTAAAAAAAATATCTTGATTGAACAAAACATTCAAAACAATAATGATCCTTTTATGAACAAAAATACGAGTTTGGATTCGATCAGCATAAACAAGCGAAAAAATAATTTATAAAGCAACTATATCTGTATTCGTTCCTTTCACCGTAACAGCATAAACGGGACTTACGTGAATAGCAGGAATGTAAATGTTAGAAATTGGAAGAATTTGTTTTCATAATTTTACGATTACTATAGCCGATATATTATGCAGTGACTTCCCGTCGTTCAGAGGTACCGCTGGAGGAAGAAGCGGGAGCTGCTGCCAGTTGGCACCAAGATAGGACCATGTGAACACGACGCGTGGTTTAAGAGACGAATTTTTATATTACCTCTCAAACTGATGATTGCAATCTCATTCTGTACATTTGTCATCTTCAATTTGTTCATGAACATTAACACAACTTATCATTCATTAAATTCTCAAATATCAATTAGCTCAAACTTGTTATTGCTTGACCATTACCCCCCCCCCCACATATATATCTGGATTCGTTGTAGGGAAATTCAACCGAATATACAGAAGAATTTCAAGACCTGAATGTTAAAAAAAAAACACCCAGTCGTTTAATATTTCATAATCAATATGTAAAGTAAGCTGAAAAACACAAAATAAATAAGGATATTAATCAAATGAATCATTGCGTCAGCAGCTGAAACGCAATAAAGAATCAACAGCAATGGAGACATCAATGGCCTCCAAGTACCCGTAGCGACGTCTTATAAAAACAGTAACAGCTCATGTCTCGATTAATCTTGAAATGGTTCTGCACTTTTAATGTCGAATGCAAACAAACACGGCAACCACCTCATTCCGACGAGGAGCCTAATTAATTTAGCACGGCTTCTGAGAGGCGATGCTGCGGCAAGAGGCACTTACGCCCGGCTTTTACGAGCGCATATCATTTTTGTAAAATAATGAGCTTCACGATTCAAATGATATTCGATTCGCTACCGGTCTATCTGCATCAAAATGATGCTAATCCCGCACGACGCAGCAGAGGTGTCGACGGGCATAATAATGAGCTAATTTTCACTCTTGCGTCTACGGGCGACGGGAAGAGGTTTCATTCATTAATGCGGGAGGCGCGAATTTCGGGAGCTTTTCAAATGCAGAATTCATTGAAATTTCACATTAAGGCCCTGAATTTCCCACAGGTCTTTCCCATTCTTCTTCGGATTCTTCCCCTATCCTGCGGGAGGCAGACTTACCGCTGAATAATTGGGCGCAGTCACTGCGAAGTGTAGAGCAGACGAACGACTGAAATCCTAAATAGCCATTTTAGTCGGGTGAAGCGAGTGAGCGAGCCAATTTCCTCTTGGAACCGATAATAACAGAAGCTACCCAATACACGAAGATCCGACAATTTAGTTACCATTCGGAAGCACACGGAGTTATTCTCGGGTGGACCTCGTCCTGTGTGTGTCCCGTCACCACAGTCAGAAAGGCGCCATAACAACGCAAACGCTTGCTGACCCACGTTGATGGATCTGACTCGCATGAGGCACAAATGCAGGGAGCGGCATTTGTGCAGTTCGATCTGGGACAAAGAATACTTCATAAAATGCAGGCGAATATTTCCCGATCACAAATTCACTTTTCTTAACAGATTTTCATTCCAATTAAAAACAGTGACGTCCCAAATGCGATTGCATAATTCACTTTTTATGAAATAGCTACACACTAAAAGTAATGGCCTGTAGTCTCTACAAGCATGGGAATGTAAACGTTTTTATTGAGTAAACCGTTCAAAATGTAACTGATCATCTTTTAAACGTTCACACCAGATGTATAGGTTACAAAATTTAATGAATTGTTTTCTATTCACGAGGCAGGGAGGAAATCTGTCTCGAAGAAACATGTACGCGTAAATAAAAGAGAATAAAATGAAAGGGTCGGCGATTTAGAAAAACTGTTTAAAAAAAAAGATTACAAGAAATTTTATACAATCGTTGGAATGCCGACGCGCTCGCGGTGATTTCAAAATAAAGAACCGTTTCGATTTTTTTTTCCAGCTACCTTCTTCCTTCCTTTGCTCATTTCTGTGATTAAAGCAATAAAGTGTTAAGAGGGATTCTTCACAAATGCAGACGGTGTCTCGCTCAATAAGTTTCAACGGAATACTCTACTAAAGAACGGAATTTAACTTTCAGATGATCCGAAATTAAAAATGAAGAAATTCATTCATTGCACACAATTTAACATGTGAGCAGATGTAAGCTCTTCTTGGGTGAATGTATATTAATGCTGCACATGAATGGATGTAAATGATATGCATATGAATAAATAGAGGTGAATTGTGATATGTGACAACCATTGTCCAAAAATGTTTTTGTGAAGTAAAGTGAAGCAAAATAATAGGGTATCAACCATTATTTTACAATGTTCGATATCAGTATTTTGGCATTCAAAATTGAGTCAATTCCACTGTAGCTCAAAAAGGCCACAAAATGTATCGATCGGAGGGAGGGGGAAAAAACCAATAAAATTCTGTAATGTTTGACGAAATCAATGGCCGGATTCTTCCTTCGACTGTCTCACTATGCGGTGCGTTTCGAGCTTTGTAGAGCAGTGGGGAAAAATGAGCATGGAGTTTTGTAACTTCTCTACAGATTGGCTTAAAATTTCGTACAAAGTTGACGGCAAGACCCCGCATCGAATGCTTTGATCACTTTGCTTTCGAGTTATCGCATTCATCCACTCATAAATAAGAACAGAATGGATTGTTTGATGGTTCAAAATTTGAATGGGTCCATACGCTTAATTCATCCAACTATCTAGTTGCGTTTTTGAATCGCTGTATTCATAAACAGACATATTTCAAAATACAGAACAAATAAGAGATGAAACGTGGTAATAACAATACTTTTGCTGAAATACAAAAAAGTAACAAGTTGCCCTTTCTGTTACGAAAATTCAAGGGTTCGATCCTATTTTGTAGTTGGAGAAATACGGTAGCAGTTCGAGATAGATTCTTAACCACTTGACATACGAATTAATTTAACTTTCTAATTAGATAACTCACCCTATTTTGGTAATTTATGGTTAATTTGATTTAATAAAAGGAGCATATCGGATACCAAATCGTTTCATGTTGATTTTTTAGTATTTAAATACTTAATTCTGTGGCTTAATTGCAGACTTGAAAATAAAAATTCAGCAATTCGACGTGCGTGCCAGACAAGTCATTGTATGCGAAAACCCTCATAAATAAAACTTGATTCTTCTGAAAGAGATTTCAAAAATGCGTCATGAGAAAATAAATGAGAGAGCTCAGCAAATGAGATATTACAACCGAATTCTTCAGAAAATTCGCATACAATGACTCGAATATATTCGAGTCATTTTATTTTTATATCCGTTGTAATTCATTACATTAATCATTATATGTAATTCATTATATCCGAATATTCACTGTTATATCAAATTAAATAAATAAATATATTAATTTAAGAAATTAATATATCTATGCTTAGGTTAAGGCAGTCGACAAAAACTCGCAACCAACGGAAAAGTTTTCAGAACGTGGCGATGAAACAAAGAGGAATTGATGGGAGTGAAAGACGTCCGATCAGCGTATTCATAACACTGATGTCTTTTTGTTTGACAGTGAGCGCTGTTTGAGTGACAACGCCATTCTGGATTCTTCTCGTTCGCGGAATGACAATCATCGTCTGAGAACACTACCTACACCTTACGCAAGGAATCCAGGAGAAAGCACCCCGGGGAAAAGAAAAACAAGAGAATAGGCGAACCGGTTATGCTCATGCGACTCCCTCTGTTCAAACGAGAGGCGGAACGCAGCGCCAAAAAAGATGGCAGAAGTGATCATCTCGGGCTGGACTGAAGAACGAGGTTCGCCTGCGTGTCACTCTTTAAATCAGAATCAGCTGGCAACCGGAGTGCCGAGGACATGGAACAATGCCTCTTCCGCCCCCTTTACGTAGAAGAGATATTTCATTTAATAAGCGCGGGATTCAATTTCAGAGCATACAGTCCTGCTACGAAGTTGATTGCCTCCATGCGATTCACACATTCCAGACGTTGCGCAACTGAAACGGATGATTAACAAGCGAGTCCGTTTTAGAGGCCGAAACCAATTTTAAAAATTTACTGGCAAAGTATTTCCTCTTGATTCAATGTCTCAAAAGTAAAGAACGGGAACGTGTTAAAATTACAATCTTTCAATGAGTGATCGCAGCCTCCACCAGTTTAAACAAGCAAAATGACGAAGCAAAGGGTTGAATTCTTAGACGATTTACTATTCGAACACAATCTTTTGAAAACAAATGTCAGCAAAGGTTTTAAATTGCAAAATGAAGACCTTCACACGAGGTTCTTTCTGAAACTCAGAGAAAATTTATAAATAAAGGTTGTCGAACATAGCTTGTAAACAAAAATGTTCTTAATCCATTACATCTGAACACCAATATATTCTTATTTTAATGTCTATTTCTTGATCTTCTCATTTACAGACATCCATTAGTAAAACCAATTATTGTCCCAACTGCGCGCCAGTACGAAAAAAAGTTTTGGAGATAGCAAAAATACGTTCGAAAAAATCCATATGCAAGATAACTCCATATTTTGAGAACAGCTTTCGATTTTTTTAATGGTGAATCGGATCGCTTTAATGTGTAAAATTATTTCCCAATTAACTTTTCTTACTGTATGTTTATTAGCAAACTTCGAACATTTCCTGATTCTATAATTCTTATAAATTATTTGTATGATTTCGTTTTATTAAATTTAGATTTATCTATTTTCTCAAATGATCTTTCCGAATTTTCAGCATATTACTTCGTTTCTTATTGACGCTTCTAAGAGTGATTCTGCAACAGAATTTATGTTCATAATTTCATTTATTTGTTTACTGCAGCAAATTATTTATTGTTTTCATAGCTTCTTACAAGGTCTGATACATCAGTAGGACAATTATTTATGGTTCAAAAACTGGCAGTTAAGACGCATTTAAATCATCGTTCTAGTTACGTAAGGTTAGCAGAAGGTAATATCGTAATCTGAACAATAAAAAGGCATTAAAGTATACATGTAAGTTAGCTTCCAAATCATCGAACTATCACGTCGTACCAGACTGAGAGCATTTCGTATTCCATTCATTAAATGCACAGCATGCATAAAAGAGTTGTCCAGAAAGACAGAAGATAAGTCGAGTTTTTCAAATTATGAATCTGTGAATATCACTGTTAACACCCCGATGCATGTCTATAAAAAAATTAGTACTTTTAGAAAAATACTTTTTATTCATAATCTGTAAAGCTTTTCAGACCCCCTCCCCTCCACCGCGCAAAAGGATCTTAAACATTTATAATATTTTTGAATATTATATTAAACATTAAAATCTCAACACAAATAATGGTTACTAATCCCTCCCCTCCCCCCTTCAGGTATGTTTCGCTGCCGATTTAAGCTGCACAAACAAAGCAGTGCCTTTATCTTCAAAGACCTTTTCCCAATCGGATGAAATAAATCCAGCCAAGGCGATAAGCATTCCAGCAAGGAAAGTAAAAGATCGGGGCAGTGTTATCAGTTTCTCAAAAGCACAAAACACTTCACTTCGAGTAACCGAATAGCATGGGAACAAAATACGAGGAATGTTAAACGGATAACCACAACCGGACCGGAATGATGGGGTCCTTCCTTGTTCGACATGGGGCGGAATGGGGTTGCGATAACAGAAACTGACATTCTCAAGCATTGCACTAGATAGGAGGAGGCACCACTCCTGTTAGAAATTGTTTTTGATAACATTTCCTAGCAATGCATACCAATAAGGGTCCTTCAATGCTTAAGAATAAAATAATCAAGACAAAAAGAAATCTTTACGGTTTTCCTGAAAATTAAATATAGGATCTAATACTGTAACGAAGAATTCAAAATATTATCAAATGTAAACTGATTTTTTACCCATATTACCACCTCTAAGGTAAAAGTGTGTATGTGAGTGTGCAGCGCGCGCATCCAATACATAATACAGAGGATATTTTTTTTTCTTATTCTGAATTTTAAACTGAAGAATTCATGACTTAAAAGAGGAAAATTCAAAAACTGCACGTTTTACAAAATATAAGTGATTAATTGATCACTTAATTTCATATTTGTCAAACTTATATTTAAATGGCGACTTAAAAGAATCTCACACGTAAAAACTTTGTTGGGGAAAGATATTGTTTTGTTTTACCCCCCCCCCCCTGTTAATGGAGAAAAAAGAATACAGATCATTTTTATCAACAGGAAGTAACTTTACAGGAAAAAAGAGAATCGCATCGCTGTCGAAGCTTCCCGAAATAAATGCATGCAATAAAGAACAGAACTTAAAACGTAATTTTCTCTCTGACCAGTAATGAGTGTTTCTTCCATCAAGTACAATAGGACTCACAAAGAATAAGTTTTAAGTTCCAGGCATTAACAAGAAGGACATTCTTGACCTCTAGTTCAAAAATACTATTATTTCTTCCTTGACAAATAATTCTTGAGACCATAGCCTACTGCAAAATAAAGGGAAAAATCGAAAAGACGCCCCACCTTCGTGCTTCTTTGGCAGATACATCTGAATGGATCAGGTGCAAGTGAGCAAGATCGAATTTTCAGAAACAAAAAGCGCAATACCCATTCAGAAAACCAGGTGAATCGAGTCGAGGCCACGCCGTCCGGTATAAAATGAGAATCGCATTCCTGGAGCGGGGTTGCCTAACTTCATGAAGGCAGACACATTATTACAATGCCATTCAATTACGCCCCACTCGCCGATCGATCAGCAGAGGGGGAGAGTAAGTGGGGACTGCCCTTGCCGCGGTGACGACGAGTTCAGAAAGACGACAAGTATTTTGGAAAGCCTCGTCTCCCCGTGCCAGGCATCCGCTGGGAATAGAAGGTGGAAGAAATCGATTGCACGTCAGACCTGCTTTCGAAGCGGGGAGAACATTCGCACAGGGGCGTCCGGATACGGTAGGTACAGTTCGAATCGGCACATCCGAATACTGATCGAAAACAACCAATAAATTGAATAGAAATGCTTATCTAATCTATTTAATATCGACCGGACAGGTAAAGCAAGCGAGTCCTGACATCAGCGGAATCTTGTGCCAAAACAGTCCCGTGAGAATTCCGCTGCTAGGGCGCACTGCTAAATATTGGAATTAAAATGGAGGGTCTGCAGTAGTCTTTCAATTTTTTTTATTGGAGAGGGGAGGGGACCGACAACAACATAATATAATAAAAGAGCAATTCATTTGGTTTAGAATGTTAATAAAACAAAACTGCGTTTTTTAGCTTTACTAATTTGAATCACAAAAATGTTGCAACCTGCTTCACAGTATCTGAAAATGTGAATGAAATCTGAATACTTTGAATGAAACACATAAGTAATTACACTTTATTTTGCTTTGTCATAACGAAGCTATAAAATAATGACTTTTAAAACAAGTTTTAAAAAAACAGTTTTAGTATCTGATCAGTTCATTAACTTTATAAGATTACAATATTCGGATTTATATATTCATTATCAAAAATGCACGCCTGCAAATTCATAGATGAAACTTGAAGAGTGAAACAACGACTAACAAAGATACTGAGGCAATAATTGCCATAAAGAATTAAGTCCATAAACCATTTAACTCTACTTCCCAAGAAAATGATGGGCTAGGGTTTTGACCACAATTTTCTCACGCCCTTGATATTGCCGGGCTGGGGTGTTACGCGACAAAACGATTAAAACCAATTCATTTCTTTGCCGGGAAGTCATTTTATCTCCTCATTTTATACACCAGATGGCAATAACAGTCTATTTTAAATGTAACTGCAGATTATTTTCAACCAGGTACTTGTGATATGTATTTGGCAATCTTAGCCCAGAGCCCGCCCAGTTACTTCGTTACACGTGGTCCAACTGAATGCGCGTGGTTTGTGTTCTGCGTTAGAATATATTTTCTAATACTGTGTTCACTAGGGAGTGCAAAGTTTGTTGTTCCAGGTGAGATGAAAACAATAAGAGATGCAGGAAGGAAATTCGGTACCACTGTCCAGATTGTGACGTTAGCATCAGTATATCATGATTTGAAATTTACCACACAGGAATAATGAAATCATCTTCATTTAATGTTTAAGAGACGTATTTCTTACCTTTTCGCTGCTTGCTGGACAACCAACATTCAGTCAAAATAAGCCAAAATGTTGGCTTTTCATAAAATTTTAATCTAAAAAATGTCGAAAACTAAAAATTGAATGCATATGTTGTTCGTACACTTATTTTTATATAATTTTCTTAAATAAAATTAGACACTTCTATGATCGTTTTCTTGAAAATTATCCGATCGTTAAAGGCAAATTTAGTAAGAACCTAGTAATTAGTAAGTATCTAATAGTAGACAACTGTAACGCAAGGGACAAATGACTAACGAAAATAATTTTACGTTAGAATAATGGGCGGAAAAATTCTTGGAATGATTAAAATTATACGCTAACGTAGAATTAATTTTAATAAGAATTGTATTTGTTGTTTTATGTTGAAAAAAAAACATGGAAGAAAAAAACTGGGTTAAAATGTAATTAAAACATTTAATGCTAAACTCACAGTAAGAATTCACATTATGATTTATATACATTAAAATGTTTTTCTTCCTTTACTTTTACGTTGATATTTTTCCTTCTCTAAATCGGTAATAAAAGTGACTATTTCGAATAAATTTAGCGGAATTGTTTTAAGTCAGCCACTGAATAACGAAAGCGAAACTATCCTCTGTTGAAACCTGTCAGTTTCTCAAGTATACAAACACAATCCGCTCGAAGGAACGCAAAAGCGCCGAAGCCACAGAGAGGCATTCTGATTTAGACATTCTTAACCCTCCTTCTTCAATGCAGTCAATTTCCCAGATGACCGTATTTATCACCTCCCGTCATTTCCACTTAAGTAAAAACAATAACAAGAAGAAAAGTAGTTGCTGGTTGTTGTGTGCTAACAAAACGCTCTCAACAGACGACAGAAACCGTTATTTTCAATCTGCCCTGGAAGTAGAAGCCAAATGAAGCGGATACCGACGGCGGAAAGATTCCATTCCTACGACATGAGATAAACAAAATATTTTTTTATGATCAGCCATGTCATATCGGGGAAGTGACTCCTACAAAAAACGGTAACGGATCATCGGAGCTCTGACTACACACATACTAAATGTGACTGGTGAAGTGACTTCACGGAGCTTAAGTTCAAGAATCCCTTTGCACGCGCGATATGTTGATAATTTAATTTTTCTAAAAGCAGAAACATTGTGAAGGCTATAAAGGATGAAACTTTTTTTTAAAGTGCTTTTTGATAAGCTACATTTCTGTTACAAAACTTAATCGCATTTGTTATCATAAATCATATTAAAATCGGCTAAGTAGCACTTGAAATTTGCCTCCATTTCCCTTTAAATTCTCGAATACTAATTGAAGGTAATAGCAAGTCAGAACTACTGAACTGAATGATTGTTACGATAACACAGACAATATTATCCAATGGAATTTAAATAATTTCTTCATCATTCTTATAATAAATAGCGTTTTGATGACAAAGTTTTGAGCAAGCTTGCTGTCTCTGAAAGAGATGATCTACTACACAGCAGAATAAAATGTAGAACTACACCACTCCAATAGCAGCCACTGGTTTATCGTCGTAAAATTGGTCCCTGCTTAAAAATAATTCACGGGTAAAGGGTGCTTTTGCATCCGTTTTAATGTAAAAACACTTTTTTTTTCTCACAGAGTTCGCAAATATTTCTTAGTACACGGAGCACTAATGAACTTGCATTTACACATAATATAAGAGTGGACTAGATAAATCTGCATGCGATACTGCCAACAATTATGTCTCATGATGTTTACTTCTGTTCATGAATTAACATGATA
The DNA here is from genome assembly GCA_026289955.1 of Argiope argentata. NCBI lineage: Eukaryota > Metazoa > Arthropoda > Arachnida > Araneae > Araneidae > Argiope > Argiope argentata. The sequence continues at coordinate 6,333,410 of JAOUZG010004505.1, read as the reverse complement.
TGCCATTTCATGCTTACTTCAACGTTCGCAGTCCAGACTCAACTCGCTCGCTCGCTTCATCCCTCACCCCTTTCAAATAATTTCATCAGAAGTTTTATGCGCACGTTTAACTCGTCTCCGAATGTCAAGAGTTATACGTCGATATTTTTTTTAAATGCGAGAAGGTTGTTTTGCATCAGAGCTAATATAGATACAAACGAGGCCTATGAAGTTATGATTAATAATAAATAACCGATTTTACTCTGAAAACAAAAGGTCGTTGTTTCTCTCTTGACTTCTGTTATCAACACTTTAGAAATTTATATTTTATTTATAAATACGTAGCATTGTATATAGTTTTACAATATACATGTATCATAATTTCTGGTAAATGATTAGTAGAAGCGAGTGTTCTCTTTAAATCAAAATTCATCAGGGTAGGATATTTAATTTTTGGCAGTTTATAAAAGTCCCTTGCTTATATAATACCCAGAACCCAGATCCACACACTGATCACACCAAAGGGGGGGGGAAAGGTAGGCAAAAAAGAAAAGAGTCTATTTGAAATTATTCAGAGCCAGCATTCATTTAAAAGGGAGATTTCACAGATATAACTCTGCGTCTTAATTTTAAGCACATGATTTTTGAGCAATCTTACAGCTCCACACTTGAGAGTTAAAATTACAGAAATTAAACTCTGAAAAGAGTGAAAAAGCCAGAATTTCGTATCATTCAAAATCAAAGAGATTAGAAATAATAATAATATAAAAAAGAAATCTATGATGGCAAACTTCAAGTTATCGTGTTCAAACATTGTTACTTTTTAACTTAATTTATTTAAGTCATTGAGTAGTTTAAACCGATTTGAAAAGGCAACACTGGTAAAAGCAGGTCAAAACGCATCTGCTTTCAAAGATGCATACATAATATTACTGTAATACTTGTAAAAGCAGGTAAAATATATGTATGCGATTAAAATATGCTGAGGAATACTGCCATTTATGTTCATTGCTTACGAGATTTAGAGCTTCGGGTATTCAAAAACAACGAAAACATCATGTTCTCACATGATAGCAATTACGTTTAAGATCACGGATAAATTGAATTCATTGCACACATGCATATTGTATGCTTACAAAAATAACATGTATGTATAAATTTTAATTTATTTGCATTCGATAAATAATTATTTTCTAAACACTTGAAATAAGGTTCCACTTTAACTTATGAGTAGAAATGACATTCATTTTTTCTGCATAACGTATGCCAATCTAATTCGCAATATTTATTTACAAGTTCAAAATACTTTCTCAAGACCTCTTTTTACTTCTTTTGATCTCAAGTAATCGATTTCTCTCCCCCCATCACACCAATAAGAAGAATGTAATTCCCACCAGTCCCCTCAAATCAAAGAATCTTCTTCATAGTTTCGAAACATTGGGGCAATTATGCTCAAGTAATAAATTAATGCAGGGAAAGCAGGATTTGAAAACACTGATTTGAAAATTGAAAAATACAAATTATGTTTGAAAATCACAAAAAAAAATCATCTAGTAGAAAAATAATGCAGCCATTCCTCGGTCTCCAAAGCCTTCTTTGAAAGTGAGTTGTTCGAACCGGCATTAAAGCATGCTCTTGCATTCGAATACAGCATCGGACGAAAACTGACGTTAAAAAATAAACCACAAAAGTTTCATTTATTGTCATAAAAATTCCAGCACAAAGACAAGGCTCTGACAGCACAATTCCGAGGCAAGATACAGGAAGAGAGGGAAGAAAAAAAAAAGAGTTTCTTCTTTTCATGAACGGAAAGAAAGCAAAAAGAATGCAGGGCCAACATCATTAAGGTTTGGGTATAAGGATCAAAGACGCCCACACCTGGTTCGGGTGTAATTGTCTTTGTGTCAAGTTCATATCCATGCCCTTAACCACCTGAGTGTAGCGTTCGGAAATGACTCCTCGGATTCTTTAAGAGAAAAGAATTACTTTCCCCACCTTGATTTCCCCCTTCCCATTCTTCTTCCTTTTTTTATTTTAATTCCAAAGTTCCATTCTCTCCCCCTCTCTCCACCACAGAAGAACCTGTATTTTACTTAGAGGCAATACAAATAGAAGCAAATTGATGCAGCGAAATGGAACTTCACCTGAAGAGGATTAGACAATGTTCGAAAAAAAATGTCCATTAGATTTAATTTTTGCTACGAGTAATACTGGGGGTGGAAGGCAGTGAAAAGAATTTATATATTAACTGCCCTCCGTTGGTGAGCAGTTTGTTCGATCAAATATCGACTTTTTTAATACTATTATATTTGGAATTAAGCCATAGCGATTATTCATTGGTGATGGATAAGTCTATCAAAGCACTGTTAAACTTTGGCACCATTTTTTTTTACATCTTGTTTTCACCGACTTACTGGAATGTCAGCTCACAGCAAAGCATTTCTAATAACATTTTTCCCTCATTAATTAGTGAAATATCGAATCAAGAGCAGCTATAAAAGCGTCTATTGAAGCCGTTGACATTCGTATAGCGATTCATTTAAATTTCACCGCTGCTTTATATATAATTGCCACTCAGCACTTATATATAAAGATATTCTTTAGATTTATATTTTCAAAATAAGAATGACGCTATTACACTCTTATGAATGATATGCTGATAAATAATAATATAAAAATAAAGGAGTACAAATATTTTGCTTCGACACACACGCACGCGTACGTGAATCCGCAAATACGAGGAGAAGCAGATGGTGGCTTCTGTGCCGAACGAGAACTGGTGTCGAATGTCATACCTTCAGGCAATGGCAATATACTTAAAGTGAAAACAGATAATAACTTAGGCCTGTTTAGTAAGGGCAGGGATGCGCCATACAGCATGAATTACCTCAATCGGAGAGAAACAAAAACAGAATCATTAACAAATGATGTGATTTTTTCCCTTAAACGAAAACGATAATAATAATTCAAATGTACTTATAATTTTCCGGGTATTCTTTAAGGCCACTAAAATTAAACATGAATTCAAAGTAATGCAATTACAAACTTCTCGCACTGACCAAAAGAATTAAATATTAAAACAATAATATAAATTTGTCTTTCGTTCAAAATTTCTGAGACTGCAAATAATCTGCGACGTGCATCCATTTTAATATGATGAATTCTTTATAAAAATACTGCAATATTCTGATGTGCTTGAATAGGGTGCGAAATAAAACAATTTATATCTAACAGAATCGTTGGCCCCGGCAAAAGGCTGAAGGGAGGGGAAGAGTGTGATGTTAGGTCGCCATTGGCGACGTCTGCAGAAACGATTGGTCGGATTCGCCTACGTCATTCAGTTATTTTTTTAATTTATTATTATTATTATTATTATTATTTTACATATGACGTGATGAAGAAAAGCTTGTGTGGCGGAGGGAAAAAGATGGTTGTGCTTTTGATTTGAATTGAAACAGATATTTCTGAAGTAAAGTCCGAGTGCTGCGTTTTGCTTGAGTTATGTGTCTTTTTTAATCAAATTAACTGCCTCCCCCAACCCGCCCATTCCATACTAATGCTTTAAAAACTGTAGGCGATCCCAGAATGCCAGCGATTTTGAAAAGAAAAAAAAATTCGTTCAAACGATGCAAAAAGAAGAAATAAATTTTTATATTTTCCATTCCGATTAAAAAGAAGAATTTTGCAGAGTCTCGGAAACAAAACGAAGAGATGAGAATATTGGACGTCAGAGCACAAGACAGCAGCGTACAGGTATCTCCTACAGGTAAAAGAAGAGGTGAGCATAACACAAGAGAAGAGAAGGTCGGCGGGGTCAGTGCCTCTCCTGCGAGCACTCTATCTCGCGCCGCCTTAAAGACTGGGGAGGGTAAGCTGTCAGTCAGGGCCTCAGAACGATGATCCGTCAATTTTATTTTCATTCATCCAGAGAGAAAAATCACAAATCTCATGAGCCTGGAACTCGAAGACACGGTAAGACCAAAAACAAACATTGTGAAAGCCGATTCACCGGCGCCTCCGCAAACAACTTTTTTTTTTCTTTTTTCGTCGATATAGCAACGTTTTCCGAGATAGCGTGAAGGGGAATATGACAAGTAAATTGCAGCACCAAAACGGTTGGAATAGGATTCAATTACGAAATGGGCCTGCACAAAACGGCGATTAAAACAGGAGGCAAGACAGCTTTGTCTATAAGACCAAGGGGGAGAAACAGAAAATGGTTGTGTACGTAGGTTCAAAAGGATTTCAAAATCAATAACGGACATCCAACAACTGTAAATAAAATAATCCGCAAAAAAAAATTAAGTTACGGCCTTGAAATAAAACATTTTACAAGTAAGAATTTCTTAGAAAACAAACTTAAAACAGCGTCACGATATTATAACATGAATAAACCACAACCGTTTACATAATAACAGAGTCTGAAGAAATTGGCAGTATTTTTTCCCCGACAAGGTCAGTTTTACATTAGAAGCGTCAACAAAAGATAACTCTTCAGTGAAGCTAAAATAAATGTCTAATCTTTCAAATTAGAAAATATTTTTAATTTACTTTGAATATTTCATACCATTTGCCACTTAATTTATAATTATTATTGTAACAGCCCCTATTAAATAACAGGAATAACTGGAACTGCTGCGCCACCTAGACTCACCTAGGCACAAACAGCGGAAACGCCAGTGAAGCCCAAGCAACGGACAAGAACACATTTCCAACTTCTCTTTGTGTTTGTGTTAATTTTTAAAATTATCTTGTGTAGTGTGCAACGAAAATTTTTATAATAAATAATTGTTACACAAAACCTATTTTATTAGAACCCCCGAACATACCACCACATTATTAGGAAGGGAAAAAAACTTGTGTGCTATTTCGTAATTTTATTTTTTGCAAGGGACTTCCTTTTGAATTCCGTTTCAGGTGTGAAAATCTTCTGCACTTTCGCGCAGGCAGCAGACGGTTTTAATTCCCCCAAAATAGGGTTTGTATCAAAAATGAAATGTTTACTTTTTATTAATCAAATAAAGTATATAATAAGGATTCCAATTAAAACAATGAGCAAAGCAATTGAAAAGAAAAATAAATGAGAGCCTGGAAAAATAATAATGAAAAAAGAAATGTACCTAACAAATAACTCTGGGGAGCTTTCTGCTTAATTCTTGCGTATCGCTCCTTTGCGGAGTAAAATCTTCCAAAAAGGACAGGTGTGACTTCTTTTAAAAGAACGGTATTTTATTTCCATTATTTTTGGTTATTTCATTTTTTTAAACTTAAATTCGTTCATATTTTAATATTTTTTTAAAAAATCATTACCAGAAAAGGATAGGCAGTTTTTTGTAACCGCGTGACATTTTATAAGAAAATAAATGTCTTATTTTGCACCAATTGAAGTACACCATCTTTAAAAAGTAGAGAGCAATCAAACAAACTGCATTACAAAGCACGACCTTCACAAATAATAATAGTTATTTCATCACTACCCATACCAGAGAGTAAGGATGCGAAAAGAAAAATATAATCAGATATATCATCAAGTTATCTCATGATAGGAAAGGATAAGGCAGGGAAAAAATAGGAATAAAATAAGCATCTACAGGGTGCCTTTCAATCAAATAATAATTCCTTGGAACTTTAAATACTTTTAAACCATTATAAATTTCAAAGATTCGAGTATTTATTTATTAAAGTAATCCCATTCAAAGGGAAGCAAAAATATTTTTTTCTTAAGTTCTGGTGGCCTAAACTGGTTTCAGAGGATTCATATGCTCTTTTTCAAATGTCGGAAACACGGAGAGAGTTAATGTTCGAATTCAGAAATTGTCACGTCGTACAAAAACGAAGAATGTCGGGCGCAACCCACTCATGATCCCGCGGGCGACTGGAAAACGGTGCGATCCGATTTTGTAGGCTAACAGGCCCTGCGCGTTTCAATCATCCCTCGCACAGACGAAGGGGAGAAATTAATTATCCGACGAGAGTCTATTTGCCTTCCCCGTAACACGGAGACTGCAATAGACGATCCGCCATTCCCCGCTGCCTTCTTGCAATTTTTAACGATCCATCCTCCGTCTCCATTCCAGCGCACCCGAATCTTTGTTCTGGCAGTCGGTTCGGCAAACATTCGCTGCATTAGAAATATAAAACAAAGATGACCCATTCTCATCGGGTTCGCTGATAGAAATTTATAACGTCCGCGCCCTCAGCACCGGCGCTGGTTATCTGTGGACCTTTCAGCGATGACTCGCGGCTATCGTCGTCCGAAAAACTAAACTCAAACAGCGAATGACGCGATGACAGAAGCCCCGGGGGACAGCCGGCCTCCTGCTCCAGTCGGATTGTCACCACCGCAGCTTTTCCCTCGCCGCAGCCGGAGGGAGGGAGAAATGAAAAATATCAGAGGAGGAGATTAATAAAGACTAATTTGAGTTCCCTGAATATCAACAAAAGAAAAAGTTCGGAGGAAGAAAAAAACCGAATGGAAGAAAGCTAGCCTCTAATTTCGGATCATGAGACCGATTACCCTCCCCCCCTTCAACTGGTTCTTCCACCTTTCCCGCTGCCCCAATAAATAAAATGTTTGTCACCACGGGCTATTCTGCCGACAACCTTGTTATTATGTAATCTCGAAAGCTGGAGAGAGAGATGCTCAACAAATGTCCCCGGCAGGGGGATGAGCAGGGGGACGCTGCGCAGTTTAGTATCGGAATGATAGATGACTTATTCAAATTTCCAGAAACCCAAAGAGGTCTTTAAGTTCTGGACTGGACGACCTGGGTAATGAGTCCGTCAGGTCTCCGTCCATCCCATATGGCAATGCAGCACAGGCTTCGGTAAATGTCTCATTAAGGCCGGCAGAAAGGGGTCATTTGAAACATTCGCAGGTGCGCTGAGAATTTAACGATGATGAATCGTGCGATTTTACCAACAAAAGTTTATGCAACTTCCAGCGGGTTTCTTCAAATCGAATGATGTCAGAAAACTAACTAGGATAAGTAGTATCTCTCCGTAATAAGCTGTTATTAAAAGCAAATATTAAGTTTATACATGTAACTTAAATTGCAAATGCTAAATAAGATGAAGCCATTCATCATTTACTTATCTTCTCTCATTCCATGAAAAAGGCTTTTAAATTACATATTTGAATAACATGGACTTAAAGATTAAATGAATTAAAAATAAAACCATAACAGAAAATACTTGCAACCTACAAAGAAATCCCTTCGGGGCACTTTCTTTACCACAAAGTTCAATAACAAATAATCAATAAGCCCCTTCAAAATAGAAACTGAAAAAATAACTTATTTTGAACAAGTAATGAATTAAAGTATTTCAGTTTCTGGCACAAAAGCAACTCTTTAATTATTTTGAAGTCTAGCAATTAATCAAAAGAAAATTTCAGATATAAACATTACTTAAAAAAAACATGTTTCATATGACACTTTTTTTTAATAATGCGTGAAATAACATCCACTAAAAAAATATTCTAATTCATTGCACGTCCTTCGAACTCCGATTGGCAGAAAACATTCGCCACTAACACGGCTGGAATACAAAGCGCGTGATTTTCCTTTCCTATTTGCAAAATGTTTTTTTTTTGATGCCCGCTGATTTGAAAATTAAACAAAAACGAACCGGAAAAAAATCCTAGCACACGAATAATATTTTAATTAAAGAACAAAGTTCCAACTTATTTTTAAAAAGAATTAATAAAACTCAAAGAGGTTATTATTTTAAATAAAACAGAGCTTGCGTCATTACCGAGACTGAATGAAATTTCAGAAGACGGTTGAGTATGAGAAAACACATAAAAACCGGTTGATTCCATTAATCGGTCCAACTGTCACCAGAAGCCTCTAGTGATCACAAGGAATATTGGTCGTGTTAGTGCCCATTGAAACTCTTAAGTAAAATTTGAGTGCTTTCGAAAATTAAATTTTGACTGACATTAAAGCAGGCGGCATGCTCTGTTTGTATTGCACGAGGACCTTTCAAAGGATTCTAAACTCACGAGATAGAAGTAGCGCCATTAAAAACACTTAACACACACAAACTATTTGAAATCACAGATTTACAGTAAACCCATTTCATTTTGATTCCTCAAATACACTATACAAGAAATCAACTTCCTTTCTCAGCTTTAACAATAGAAGAAAATCCTGCGATAAAATGTTAAATGCAATAGCGGAAATTATTTTAATTTCGCAGCTATATTAAATTCGTTAAGAAAATATGATATAATGAAAAATTACATTCTCCTGAATTTTTAAAAACTTTAAAAAAGTTTCCGGAATAATAAAATTGATATCATATAATAAGATAATTTTTAAAAGATGTAAAAATAAATTAAGTGCCATGATATTTTTGACAATTATTAGGGCGGGAAAAGTTTCCGGAATAATAAAATTGATATCATATAATAAGATAATTTTTAAAAGATGTAAAAATAAATTAAGTGCCATGATATTTTTGACAATTATTAGGGCGGGGGAGGCATAAAATTTCGCTCAAAATTTTGTAAATAAATAAATACAAGTACATACTTTATTATAAGAATAGAATAAGTACCGCAAATGAAATCCAAAACAAGTTTTACAGGGTTAGATAAACAAGTTCATGAAAAATTTTCAGAGAAAGATTGGCTGTTTTCATGGATTTCATTTATATTAAAAATGAGTCTCTTACATTCTATTTCTCGAACCTTTATCTATGAGGCCTCATTACATTTTTTAGACACCTAGTTTACGAAGACACCAATGTTATAGCACGTAACAAAAATGATAGAATATCTCCACTGAACAGCAAAACGGAGCCATATTTCCATCATGTCTCTCAACCTATTCTTTTTAATCCCACCGGGGCCTGCGCATCCATCTCCTTCATTATCGATATCACACATTTTATGCATGCGGTCATGAATATTTGATTCACACGCTAAGTGTGACAACCCCCCCCCCCCCCCCCCCGCCACCCCCGCCTCCCAACCCACCCCCCCCCCCCGTCCCCCCTCCCCTCACATCAAACCGCTGAAATCAAGCCGGCGCCCCCCCCCCCCCCCCGCCCTAAAGGAATGACTTTTTTTAAATCCCCCCTCCCCCTCTCTGGATATTATCGAGAAGGATATGATCTGGCTCAAGGTTCGGACTGTCCGGTGACGTATTCACTGCAATCATGAGTCAACGCATAATCTCCTAATCTGGTTACGTCAGAGCATGTTCTCTAATCTATGGATCTCCCGCTTACAATCTAAGTTCGAATCTAAAAGGAACGAACGATAAATGACGACGTCCGGAATCAAGAACGTTCCTTATTTAATCCTTTTAAAACTCGGCAAAATGAGTGGAAAGGTTCGTGTTTGCTGGTGGTCGCGAATTCCAATCAGGGCTCTTTGGTTTGGGCTCTGGTGCGCCCGCCAGAGAAGAGCCAGGCGTGAAATATTAAAGCCTTCGCTCTCTCTCCGTGCGAGATATAAAAAAAATGAGATAGAGCAGCGAGCGTAATAGGATTGAGATGAATCCCAACAAGGAGAATAAAATAAAAAAGATCATGCGAGTCCCCCTCCTCCCCCGCGCTCTCTTCCTCGCATTCCGACACTATCTATCTCTTATTAATTGACATGGTGAATTAGAGGAATTTGATTATATATATATATTCAAAACTTAGTTGCTTAAGACAGAATCGTAAGCCAATAACCTTCAATATTATTATCTTTTTTCCTTCCATGCTGCTTTTTCGCACGATTGTTTCATCGACTCAACAATTAAGTGAAATGGAATTCCAACGGCAATTAAAGGCTGTGATCCAGGGGAGGGGGAAGATACACATTATTTGACTATTTACGCATGTTTCACATTTTCACATATTAATGTTCCAAACACATCGTAGCACACTCCAAATTAGACGACGGGCGTCCGTCCATCGCAAGTCATTCATACAAGCCAATTTTGTAGTTAACAAATGTAGTAATAAAATAACATAAAATGAGCAATTGCGCTCACCGTAAGACTTCAAAGAAGCATCACATATGCACTTAATATGTTTTTTTACCATTAAAAAAAAGAAATATATTAACAATTTTCATTAGCAATTAAAAATAAGTTATTATCCCTTTCATACCCTTAAGGAAACAACAAGAGTCTCATTATGAAGATATTTCAGCAAAGACATTGATTGTTTATTTGTTTGCTAGTTTTTCTTTAGTGAAAAAAACCACCCAGAATTTTAAATTCAATTCTGTAATATAATTTGATAAAATATTTCTTTCTAGCGAAAATAAATAAATAAAAAGGAGATAAATTTCCATTATCTGTTTTTTTTTTTTTTTTTTTCAAAATTATTTACTTTTTAATTTTCTGAATCCAAACTTTCTCTTAAATTTTGAGTTGATAGAAATTCTGACATTCATTCTGACATTCTTCTAATTTCTAGATTTAGAATCTCATTTCTGCAACTTTCACTATTCAACGTGAAGCTGCAATATCACATGAGAAATATCCACTTGCTATATATATTGCAAGTGGATATTTGCATACTCTATTTGCTTGTTATATTCGGTGCATGATTTGTCTCTTTGATCTAAATGAAGTTATATATTTTATTAGTTTCAGTCAAAAAAATATTCTATCGAATTAAGTAAGTTCAATTTTTGGTTCCATAAATTTTATTTGATAAAATGTTCTTGAGCCACAAATTTCATTATTTGCGATTAATACCGAAGGAGTTCAATCAGTCAGTTCCGGACTTTTCTCAATTCTGATTAATCTCATGTTATGACATTATTAACTGTGTTAAAGGAGTGATCATTTAGACTTCAGACCTCGGTCAGATTTGACCCCGAAAAAAGAAACTGTCTTATTAGTTTATTAATTTAAAAATTGGAGTTTTAAGAATATTGTTCCAAATGTCATTTTTTTATGACCACAAAACTGTACAAAATTTAGATTTCATAATTTTTTCAGAAGTATATTAATTGACTTGAATAAAATAAAATTATATTTGACGCTATTCAAATCATTTTGAAGTAAAACCAAGGGCTGAATTTAATGGTGAATAATTTTTATTGAATAAAACTTTGAAATATAACACATTTAATAAAAATGTAATGAACAAAAGATGTCAGTGTTGAATAATTATAATTTCTGTGCTTATAAATTTAAAAAAAATGTAAATAGTGGTTGAAAATTTTTGATTGCAGCAAAAAAAAAGTTTTTTTTTTAATTATAGTTTGCTTACTTCAGATTAAAATTAAAAGTAAAAATTCACAACGAGATGACAGAAAATCAGGGAAATGCAGAGTTTAATGCGCATGCTACAGTGTATGAATAATAAGCAATCAAATTATAAAACTTTATATTTTGCTGATAAAGCCATTAAGGGCAAGTTACATAAATCATTTAATTGAAAATGTCAGCAACTATTAATCCTGGCAAACCGGCTGGTCTCCAAAGACGGTTAATATATAATCATTTCGATTTCCACGAACTCTTAAAACTATTTTCCAATAACTTCATTTCAGATTCTATTTTTAAATTTTAATAGTGAGAGTTTCTGCTCCCCATATTTAGTATATGCTCTAAAACTGATATGTCTTAACATTTAAAATATGTGTTTAATCCCGTTTCAAACCCATATACAAATGCCATTCTATAGGCATTTTCCCTCTCCCGTTTTCTCGTCTTAGTGTCTTGATATGCCGCGACGCCTAGGCACGCATTTAAGTTTCAATTTTTAAACAAAACTTTTGCACTTTTGACATAAACGTCATGACGAAAAGAAAAGAAAAATTATAAAATTTAAGGAGGCAGCGTTTTTCTCTTAACTTCTACGCAAGAAATAGGTCGAACTTTGTCGCCCGAACAGAAAACATATTCGAACGCACATTTAACAGATTCGATAGTTAAGTATTCTACAACATTGATCAGAAATTGATGATGGAAATTGTTTCAACATCACCTGCTCTCTCCGTATTCCATAAAATTTAAAAAATGACGCGAAATTTTCAACAATATTTTAATTTGAAATGGGCAAAAATTTCATGAATTAAAAAAAAAAAAACCACGCATATTAGTAGAAATACAAAGACTCTTTGGAAAAAATTCCAATATTTTCCGCGAGTATTTTTTTAGAAAATGTTGAGTTTTTATAATAAAATATACAAACTTACAAAAGGGCTCATAGCATTATTAAATTAATTTACTAACAGTTAAAATAGGTAATACAAATATTCAATAAAATAAAAGCAATTTTAGTACATAAATTTTAAGTGCGTATGCGGAAATATTATTTCTTTCCCGATTTTAAAGACAGAGATGGTGGATAATTTATGTAAAAATCATCATTAACATTCACGAAGACTGCAGTGAGCTGAATTTCAGGAGCTCCGTTCGAGAAGTTTTCAAAACCGAGAAGAAATGGTTACATTAACAGTATTTTCTCACACCAAGATATTCGACATTATTTGATTTTAAAAAAATCTGCGAGTAAACCTCGATGATGAGGGATAAAAAAATATGCCTTTTTAATTTTGATGCTTAAATTTAAACAAATGAAAAAACTTTCTTAAGTAGTAATATTTAATTTTAGAGGATTAATAATTTCTCGATCATAAAAGCACTAGAAAATAAAAGGCCTTTTCATCATGTGAGAACGTGATTTAGGGTTTTTTGTATAATTGAAGGCAGCGGATAATTGAAGCTCGAAATCGCGTAGGCAAGGGACATCAACATCTTTTAAACTGCATGTATATTTTTAAACTGTTTTTGCCAGTGTTGCATTATTATTATGCATGCTTCTTTGAAAGAGCTTTTTTTAAAAGATTGGTCTACTTTTACCAGTATTGCTTTTACAAACTAATTAAGACAAACAATTACCTAAAAAATAATAATGCTCTCACATTATAGCTTGAAATTTGCGATTGTGGATTTCATCTTATATTTTGGATTCATCTCTTTCATATTATTTATTTATTTTGCATAGGAGAGCTGGGTATTAAAAGTGACGGTATTCTTTTGTCATAGGTACGGATGACGCAAGGGCATGAATACAAAATTCAGTCACAAGTAAGCAAACTGATTTGAGGAAAAGTTTAACTCCCATCTGAAAATACTGAGAAAGGACGTCAAAGAAAAAAAGAAAACATAGTTTGGAAACATCCATCAATATCTGATTTTGCCCTAACCGAAAGAGTGACAGAGCGCTCTTATTACGTACAGCGCACTAACACAATGCAGTACAGGCCATTTCACTTGCCTCCATCGCTAACCCGAGCTGTCGTACATCCTTACTTTCCCCCGATGAACCAAACCGGTTTGAGGAACAACTCACTACCCTCCGAGCTGAAACAAGAGCCTGCACTGTTCTGGACGCTCAATACCGGCCTTGTGCCCGGCAGAGAATTACGAGACGGCTCCAACGGCAAAAACCAACATTTACCAGACTCGGGATTTCTTTCATTAGTCTCTCGGTGCCGGCCTGTTGGGCAGAGATGTAAATCACGAAAACGATGGGGGACACCTACCCACGAAAGGGCCCTTAAATCAACTCTGGCAAAGAAAAAGAGAGGAACCAGCGAAACGGGACGAGCGTCGGCAAACACTTAACTTTTTTTAACGAATTAAAAACACGAAACAAAACTTTAGGGAAAGAAATAAGATGGCCATCACCGTAACTTTTCTTACATCCTCGAGACCCATTTCGAACGAAGGAAGACGAAGATTTTCAGAACTCGACGTGGTGTCCTTTTCTTTTTCCCGTTAACAGAAAGCCACCCGCGTTCTGAAACCGCTGCCGTGAACTAGCAGCTTATATTTCGCTTCTATTTTTATTTATTTTAATTTCGCTTCTTTTTTTTTATTTATTTTAATTTCGCGTGCGCACGAAATAATAGTAGTTTCAACCGATGCAATTGGCAATCCGCATTGTTTGTTAAGCAGTTTTAAATCGCGCTTCATCCACATCAGATGTTTGGCAATTTCCAAAAGCGGGAAAGGAAGTAATGAAATGATAATGTATGCCATTACAAACAATGGCAAATAGTTCAATTCCCTTCCCAAGAATAAAATCCGGTTCCGGTAAACAAAAAAAAAATAATAAATCCAAGGTTCTCGTGGCATTAAATCAATCAAAATCGACAGTTGCCGAGCATAACACGCGGCAACATAAACAAATGTGACACAATTGTTTCTTTGCAAACGACTTCCGACCCGAATAACGGGTTCCGAATGCAGAATGACCAAGTGGCTCAAGTCTCGCCCTCATCATCATTAAAGTTGAAAAGAAAGAAGATTCCAACAGAATGATAACTAAAGCTGAAATTTTATATATCAACCTAAAACTTAATTATCCAATTTTTCACGTGCTTTTACAGAAACCGATAAAAAATTGTAAATCCACACAAATGCAATCACTCTATAAACAATGAAAAGGCAGAGAAAATGGAGTCCAATCAATGCATTAAAATTTCAGTTTAAGCTAGAAGAGATAAGGATACGTAGTAACTTTTTCTGTATTTCTAAAAATACTGAAAATACCAAGACAAGGCTTTAGAATCATTTTTGAAATAAATAGAAAACGAAGATAGCATTAGTTACGCAGTACAAATTCCGAATTAGTAATAACATTTTTTTAAAAAAACTTATTATCAAGACGCATCGAGATAAATTACGCGGACTGCTATTTATAGCCACCTGCCCATATCCTTGAATGAAAGAAAGATTTTCATTATGGTGTGGTGCGCATCCTTTTTGCCCCCTCTCTCCAATTTTATTTATTTTTCGTACACCGTGAGTAATTTTTCTTCCTAAACGAAATTCTACTGAATGAGATTGCCTCTCAGAGTAAAAGATTATTTCTTGTTCGTAACGTAAACTAAAGGGCATATTGAAATTCGGAACAATGCGGTGATGTGTCAGAGGAAACACTCAAGTTATACTCAATTGACCTCATAGATAAATAAAAAAAAAATTATGCGACAAATATTCAGAGGACTAAAACAATCTCATACCTGTCCTCATTCTTGAAATTCAAACAATTTGCCCAATTATATCAATAAAATACAGGATTAAATCTTAAAATAGACCACAGAATTGAAAAACATCCAATGCAGAAAGATCACTGTAAGAAGGCGAGCCGATCAACCTATTGCCAAGCCATCGAAACTCAGCCCACTTTCGCCATTTCAAAAACTCCCCACGGCTGGCAGAGGCAAAATCGTGAGAGAGGAACGGCTACAACCAAGGGCGATCGTGCTTCCTAACTAATATTTTAATTAGTTTAAGCTCCGAAGATAAAACTGAGCCGAGATTTCACCGTCGGGTTTTTTTTTATTATTATTATTAATATTCCACCAAGGGTAAACTTTTTACTGGTTTAAAAAATCGTCGATTCTTCAAAACCAGAAAATAGGTCATTAAGCCGGAAAAGCAATTAAAGGATCAAATTAAACAAGCGCGCGTAACTATAACAAAAGAAAAAAAAGCAGAAAATGAAGGAAAAGAGAGGAAGGAAAAATCCATTTTGGAATTGACTGCTCCCCCCCGCCCGTTTTCCTACAAAGTGCGGAGTGGCCCGGTGCACCTGGTTTTCTGGCAAGATTAATGGAAGACGGTGAAGATAGAATGGAGAGCGGCGAGGTGGAAAAAAAACAAAAGGTATGTACCCACTACAAACAATCTACCGGCGAGTTTGTTCCAAAAACATCATCTGATAAAAAGCGAACAGGTAGTGTAATAAATACGCACAACAAAACACGTTGGCGTGGGATGAGGAACTTTGAGGAATGCCTGTTTTTCTTGAAGTCTCTTCCCCCTCCCCCTCTCTCAGTGTTGTAAGCAAATCGGGCGGATGACAAATTGTCCCCGAAACCAAAATGGGGCTGAAATGTAAAAACATTTTCTAACTACGCATTCTTTTCCTTTTCGAAACAAATGGAACTTATCTCGCTTTCGCCGGGAATAAGGAGGCCCGAAAGGGTTGTAGTGGCTCGCATCCATTGCATGAATGTAAGACCAAAAAGAAGAGGAAGAGAACGACGTCCATATCGACGGTTTTCCTAAGAATACAAACACTTGCGCTGAAAATGATTCGGCTAACTTTAAAATCTAAGAGAGCCATTTTTCCAGTACATCGTGCTACTTACAAATAGGTTTCGTAAAACGCACAAACGAATTCGCAAAAACACTGACAAAGAGAACTTCTGCCAGACTTGTTAATATTAAGAAAAGAATGCATTTCAGTGCATTATATAAATTCGAAACGTTTACTATTAAAATTCATCAAAATTAAATTTAATTTTAAAATTGCGGCTTTATTTTATTTATTTTTCCTTTTATTTTTTTTCTTCCTCTAGGTCCTTGTTCCCTAATATTTAAAACGTGGCAAAAAGAAAAGTTCATAGACGAGATAACGGAATAACATTTTAATTTCCGAAGATCTAAAAAAAAATTTTAATGTTATACAAATATTTAAATTATATATATATATATATATATATATATATATATATATATATATATACTGCGAAAACCTTTTTTGTTTACGGCATATTTCATATTTAGTGTGAGAATATTAACATTAATTGTTGTATACAAATAAAAAAAAGTAATAATTAAGATTCTATCTGGTGTTTAAAATTATTTTATGAACAGATACACAACAGCAGAAGAAATTCACGGGATTAAATATTTGATGAAACAAAGAAAAAAAATCTGAATTTCAGGAGAAGAACGAAATCTAAAGCTTAAAATCAGTTACAGAATCGTTTAAATTCAAGAAAAATTGTAAGATTGTTAAATAGGTATCACTGAAACGAATTATTGTTTTGAATTTTTTGATGGTGTTAAGGTGAAAAAAAATAGAAAACGCCAAATTTAAAATAAATCGCTTTGAGTTGTGCATTCCTACTTCCCAAAATATATATCTGAGCCGAATTTGGAAGACAAAGGATCTGCCAAGCAGAGACCGACACATATATGTCCATCTTTATCATTAGTAGAAATGGAGAAGTATCTCAGAAGAAGCAAAATACATACACTCGTAAGTTGTACAATTTGTAGTAGTATAAAAAATGTGAAAATAAAATATTACGTTTTAATTAAATTCGAAAGATTAATTAAGAAAACAGAAAAAATTTTGATGATATGGTAATGAAATCAAGTACGGTATTAAGTACATTTAAGTACAAGTACATTTAAGGGAACTGGGAAGGTCTTTACCTTCAAAAAATCGATTTTTCAATTTTTGCCTTAAAAAAATAGAGGAAAATTCGCTGAATCCAGCAATGTATGATATGTATATTTTTATAAATATGGAGGCCTAGAAATTAAAATTTTAAAATAT
Source organism: Argiope argentata (assembly GCA_026289955.1). Lineage (NCBI taxonomy): Eukaryota > Metazoa > Arthropoda > Arachnida > Araneae > Araneidae > Argiope > Argiope argentata. The sequence continues at coordinate 6,316,103 of JAOUZG010004505.1, read as the reverse complement.
AAACAAAGGTGCCACGCCCCTTTTTTAAAGGGACATCATTTTAAATTAACCTTTATTTTTACTTTTATTTATTTATTATTTAAGTATTTTTCATAATTTTATAATTTTGGGAAGGGATACGAACAACTCAACTCGTTATGTTGATATTTACAAGTTAATTTAACTGTTATTCTTCACCTCGTGCTTTTTTGTTTACAGTGCTCACCGTGATCTCGCTTCAAAACTTTTATTAAATTTTATTGATAAAGTTTTTCAGTTATTCTGAAATTACTTAATACGTAACAATGGCAAGAAGAAAACTCTTTGGAAAAAGAAAATCTCACTCGAATCGATTTTCTACTGTGAGTCAAACATAGAAATGTGCTGACAGTGAAAAATTGAATGTAAGTGCATCCAAAAGAAAATTGGAATGTGCTGATTTATTTTTTGATAAGGAAGTTCATAACAATATTAGTTATTCTAGCGATAGGGAGTCCACAAATAATATCCTTGATTTGAGAATATAAAGAACACTCCTAAATACATTTTAACAATGTAAGCAATGTTGCAATTTTGATTCAACAATTATGTATGGGAAAGAATCCCAAAAAACACATTTGTTGGGCTCAATACATTAAAAATGGGTGTCACGGATGATGTAATCTGTTTAAATGATGGAGTATTTAGTCGAACTGAGGTATTTAAAAATTCAGGTGTTACACCTGGAAGAAATGCTTATGCTGCGTTGAAAAAAATAGATTTGCTTCGTATCCGAGAAGCTGATATCATGCATAAAAAAACCTCTAAAGAAGCAAGAGCAATTAATAGACGAATGAAAAGAGTATCAGAACTTCTGGAAGTGTCTAATCAAAATGAATATGGCCCAGGGAGGTTTTAAAAATTAATATAAATCTTTTTATTGGTAAATATCTAGTTTTTTTACAGTTTTCTCAAAACGTGTTTTTTACAATTTTAGGTACACATACACAAAATTCTATTCATCATCGAGAGTTAAGATTTTATACTATGATATATATCATTATTATGTATCTATTAAACCTTTTTTATATATTTTTGGATAGTAATATAATTCTAAGAGGATATTTATAATGAAAAATATCACATTTTTTTGAGGATTTATAGTTATATGACATTTAATATTTTTTTAAAAAATTTTTTTTGGTTCTAACAGAACAAAAATTGGTTCACTATAATTATTATACTTTCATGCACATATTATGCTAGGTTTGAGATAATGTTAAGCAGAATTTTTTTTCTGAGTGTACCTTTGTGTACCTCTATATGCGTGGCTAGCCGCATCATAATACATTTTCGATTTGCTATAGAAAAATAAATACTTTAAAATATAGGTAATTTTTTATTGTATTTATTTGAGGATAGTACATTTTATCTATATGTGTCATCTTTTTACTGAGAAATAATTTTTACTATTATAAAATCCCCTTTAATTACAACTGAAATTTTGACTGTTTTCCTTGTCGAGACCTTCCCAGTTCCCTTAAGAAAGCGATGAATGTTTCCGAAGCGATTTGAGCCGTTGATGTTTCGAGAAAAACTAAAATATTTTAAAGTCCCTTTCGTCTTTCCATTAAAGGAGAATGGAAACTTTTTAATGGCCCGTTTAATCTTTCTATGCGTTAAGAAACACGTGTTCTAAATCTGGTTTGAATCTGTCGAGGACTTGGAATTATATAAGGTTCCAGAAAAGAAAAAGAAAAGTGGAGGGGACCATTCGATTTTATAGAGAGAGATGAATTTTAAAACAATTTCGTTCAAAAAGAACAGAAGGGACTGCCCTGGAATCGTTCAATATTATAAAATCTTATCTTTTACACCAAATAAAACAATCTTCAGCCGTTTCCTCGTTGCGGATGCAATTAATAGACTGTAATTAAGACACAAATTAAAAAGATCTCAAAACTGCTGATGCAAATCTTTTGATAAGGACACAAAAAAGAAGCCCATGCCAGATTTAAAAAGAATCCACTATCTATTCTCTTTCATCGCTAGCTAGAACAAAGAAAAAAAGGAGGGGAGCTTCCAATGAAACAAAATTCAAAAAGTGGAAGCAACATACCCCCCCCCAATAAAAACTTAGCGATAACGATGGTCCTTTAATGAATAAAATGAATAGAAGCTACAGCAGAGGACGGCTTCACTACGTCTCCCTCTTTCAGTCCTCCAGAGCGTGCCTAAGCTTGCTCGGTCGCATTCGCTCCGGTGATTTAGCTTTCGGCAAGAAGGGACATAGAAGAGCTCTTCTGCAATGACGAAAAGCAGTAAAAAGGAACATTTTTTAACTTCCTCTTTCCTAATTCATTTGAGCTCTTATTTGCCATCGTCCAATTCTTCTGGCCTGATCGCCGATTAAGCTAAAGGGAGAAAATATTCCATTCTTTTTTCTCCCCCCTCGAAGAAGAAAGTTCCTGTGAAGAAAAAAACAACAGGCAAAACATTAAAGGAGGTCTGTTATTTGCCTTGAGTAGTCTGTTTTACTTTCAGCGGTTCTTTTAGAAAAAAGCAGTAACCTGTTCCAAAACAAACAGGTCTTTTCTTTCTCAAAACAGCAGACGTTATTGCCGAACACGATATTGCACTCAGGAGGCGCTATTCTTCATTGCCTGCAGTTGGCCGACACATCATTGGGATCGATAGCCTTTCGCTCTCTAAAACACACCCAGGGGGAACAAAATATCACCAGCGGACCATTTTTAGATACAAAGCACTGTTCAGGAAATGTCTATCATTGGCAGAAGAAGCGGGCAGCCCAAATTTAGGACAAAGCATATCGGCAAAACCAAATTTTATGTGTCACCTATACATGCATGAACTGCAGAATTTCATATCATAAACAAACCACATTAAAAACAATTTTGCACAACAAGAACTATTAGGAAAAAAAATGCTAAGTTACTTTATGCTGTTATGCGTTTTTCCAATTGTTCTCCTCTTCCTTTTTAAGAAAGTTCTGTCGATCAAAAAATGCACCGTTTGCACCACAATTTCAACGTTTGAGCGGGAAAACCAATTCTACAGAGCATGTCAATAAGCAGTTCAGAACGAGTTGAAACGGTAAAATTAATTGATTGATGCACAGAGATCTTTTATCGCAAGAATAGTTAATTAAGGACGTTTTAGCTAAAAATAATCCTGTATGTGAGATTCCAGTCGAGCTGAATTCAAAAATAAAGCGTTCTTCAAGAAGTAATTCCAGACTGACTTCGTTAATCCTGCTTGCTTAATAAATTCGAAAAGTTTTTAATTTTCTGCACTTTTTTCTTTATCTGTTCACAAACGCATCTGCATACATGAAACAGAAAAGAATGTCCTAAAAATATAATATAGTTTTAAATTTATTAAAAAATGGTTAAAATTAGCAATTTTAATAATCTAGAATAACATTAAATATGAATATGAATTTAAAACAATTTCGGTTATTTATATTAATCTTGGTGAAATTAGAGAAATATAAAAAGGAAAGTTAATAAATATTAAAAAAAATACTTGTTTAAATATCTGTTCAATTAATTAAACATTGCATTGAATAAAACTAAGAATATAACGCAGAATATATTTCTAACAGCCTCAAGAGTTAATGCATTGTATTCTTAATTTTATTTAGTTACCTCAAACATTAGCGTCATTTTTCGTAAATTATTCCATTTTAACTGTAGGAGGGAACTTGACTGTCCGCATACATCCTTTTTCTCAGGCAAACGAAATCCCGGCTAACGTGATAATCCTTTGTTGGCGCAAGAATCTTCTTGCAACCCTGTGATTCGAAACGATATCAAAAGCATTTTACATCACCATATCTTAAAATATTTTATTCATTTCAAATTACAAATAATGTTATTAGTGGAAATTCGTGAATTTAGTCTTCGCATTTCTCCTCCCAAAACCTTTCAAGTGACGTCAAAAGAGCGCACTGATTCCAACTTAGGACAGGTATTAGCAGAGTTTCAATGAGTTTTACTCAAAAAGTTACAATTAAATATTTCAATACAATCGGTCTTAAAAGCCTAAACAACCACGAATTGTCGGAAACATGATCGCCTCTTAAAGGGGGGGGGAGAGACTAATTGGATGGTTCATTTATTTCACAGAAATATTTAGGCAACAAATAAGTGACCTCAACAAAAAAAGAAAGAAAGAAAACCCCCAGTTGTAGTGATGCAAAAAACACCTTCCCATCACAGCAGCGAGAGAACGGATCCCCCGGTGTTCCATTCCTCTCTGCAGAGGAACTGGCGGCCCCTAAATCAGAGCACTCACAACTCTATTCTCGCTTCAGAAGCAATTCCCCATTCGCAACGTTTCTGTCCGCCGATGCGAATCGCAGCGGGGGCAAAAACCAGATGACGATGAGCATCATTCCCAGACAGGCAACCCAAGAGTGGAAAGAAAAGCTTGTGAAAACTTGGAAAGACAACAACGAATTTAACTCGCACAGTGGCCGAATGACACCTCCATCAGGCAAAAGGATACAAAAACCAATAATCTGAGTACTCACGTGTGAAGGAAGACTTAAAACTGGTCATTAAGAACCCATTTAAAAGTAGAAAGTGCTAAATGGAATTTGGAAAAAGTCAGCGAGCGAAGAAGAGAAAAAACTTCGCGCCAACATGAGATGCAAGGAAGGGGGAGAGGGAGAAGAGAGAGGGAAAAAAAGGAAGTTTTAAGGCTTCCTCTCGATTAGAAAAACCAAGAACTGAATGCTTTTTTTTTAATGATACCAAAGGATAACGATATTGCAGTTTGTTTTACCAATGGCGAAGGAGGGCTTCATTCATCTTCCTTGCCAAATCTTTTAATATTTTTTTTTTAACTTTCTCGTTTAACCTTTTTAAAACACTTCTTTAGCCATGAATTCGCTCTATGCAATAGCATCACTGAGTATCGATTCACAAAAAGGTGGACAAAGGACATGCACTGAAACAACAAAAGCTCCTGATACGGACGCTTAATAATAAGTAAACACTAAAAAATGATTTACGGAATGTAAATCAAAAAAGCATTTACATTCCGCAGAAAATGAGTAAGAAAAAAAAAAAATGTGAAGACGTTACAATTATTAGCATATTTCAGAAATCCAAATTACCCATCAGACTCTCTTCGTATTTTATTTACAAATGAAACAAAGCTAAAGAAAGTTTTCCAAAAAAAAAGTTTCGCAATAATTAGAGAAATCATTATTTTTTTTAATTAAAAATTGTATATCCACATACAATATCTTATATTTTAAACCATTTTATTTACTTGCCTCAGAGTTACCACTTACCGAAATTTATAAAAAAAATTTATCATTTACAACACATTTTTTTAAAAAAATGAATAACTTATCTAAAAAACAAATTAAGATTTCTGATGATTAATACATAAAAACAATAAAGTCAGAAGAGTTGGTTTTCATATTTTTCTTTGAAAGTGTTTATCGAATTAAAATATTAAGCTTAAAAAGCATTCATTCCCGGTCAAGTCAGATGTATCGTATTTTCTGAGACAACAGTCCAGAATAAAATTCTTCTCGATTTAGCAAAAGCCTTTAAGTTGTAACTGATTGAAATTTATTTCATTTGTTCCAAATCCAGTTATCGCTCCATCTTTGTTACTGTCATGAAAAGTGAACTAGCTTGTATTATGAGGTTATAAATACACTATAATCTACATTAAAGCAATCGATTTGCTTCCCTCTACAATGGTGTTGCAGCCATCGCATAGAAAAATGTCAATGCATTTCGACCTAAAACCGTGACAGGAAGTAAAGACTTACATCGTTCAGGAAGAGATGATTATTTCGTTATTTTTACAAATGAAATCTTTGAGGATTTTATTTTCAAAAAATTCAACTATTTTTAAAATACTTCTTAACACTTGGAATAAGAAACTTTCAATTCAAAGAATAGAACCGAGATCAGCAAGAGCATACTGCTGAAATTACGGGCATACAGATCATATACAGAACCAATTCTTGTATTAGGCTTTACGAAATAGAATCACTCTTTAACTTCCTTGTTGCATAAATTAAAACAGTCGTTTATTTTGTTTCATATGAAGTCCATCGGCAATGTAATAACTCTTTCGCCTTTCGAAACGAAACGCAGAAAAAGGGGGGGGGGGGAATGACAATTAAGAAGAGAATGCGGGGAGAAATCTCATACTATAATACGAGGAATGGTTGTCAAGTCGAAAATCGCCCCAGAATGAATAAACTCCGGTAAACTTGGGGGGTCTGGGGTTTTTGGCCACGAGGAAACGATTGGCGCCGGTTTTGAAGCGCTACGGTTGAGCAGTTCGGAGTTACAGACAGGGTATTTTCAAACTTTATTAGTTCGCCATAATGGCTACTTAAATTTTCAAGTGGTAACGTGCTGCCATCTATAGCCAAAATAGTTCCCTTTCCAAACTCTAACTTTATTTAGAATAGTTTACAATGGTGCACTTTGACCGGTTATCTTTTCACCAATGGCATCACAATTTTTCTTATGGCATGTATTGTTTAGATAAATCATAATTGAAAATTTAAATATTCGAGTTAGCCTCGATACCTGTTTTCTCCAAGCGGAGCTCGGTCACCGCTGGTCTGGTTTAATATGGGCTTATGTGTTTCATTTGATCCTTCTAAAAATAGTTATTTTCTGATGACAAGAATCTGAGTTCCGATTCAACCGCAGGATCTTGATTTTCCTACACTCATTCTAAACGTGCTGAAGCTAAAATATTTTCAAATGGACAACGGGAGTAAAAAAATAAACATTCATATATATATATATATATATATATATATATATATATATATATCTTTTAATTACAAAAAAATGAGATTGCTAGCCATACTATCAGTAAAAGAATATAGATTTTAAATATTTTCCAAAAGGTTTTTTCAGGGTTGAAATAAATAAGAAAACAAAAAATATTGGCTAATGAAGAAATAAGAAATGATAAAACAATTAATTTGAAAAATAAATGCAGATAAATTTGTATGAAACTTTTTATTCAAAAAAAAAAATCTTTTCAAGAACGTTTACTTTATGTTAAGACTAAAAGATGACGTTTTCAAAACTTCCACAGACTTATTATTAATCTTTGTTACTGTATTTCAAATCGGGAAAACGTTACGGCTCCAAGAGGTGACGATTTTATTAATGAAGAGATATCAGGTCCAGACTGTACGGTGCACTCAGAAAAAAAATGAAGACAAATCTGAATGAATACAATTTCTTAAAGAGCTTTGGTAAGTGTATTTATATTGAACAGGATACTATAGAGAGATAGATATAGTATAATAAATTAATCCTATCTCACCTTTCAATTGGAAGTGTATAAAAAGATGTTATTGTAATAGCCAAAATATTCTATCTTGACATTTGGGGACATCGTTGTATTTCATTTTATACCTTCATCCCCCCAGAAATAAAAATTAATAAAGATTAAAATGAAATCTGCTATACATATTTCAATGCATCATGTCAGAACATCATTTCTTGAACGGCCAAGCACCACAAGCTGCTCTTGCAAGTTAAACTACATTTTTAGTCATTTTAATCGTTTCATTGAATGAGTCGCAAACGATCAAAAAAATTTGTCACGCATTTATAGTTAAAAAAAATATCACATTTTCTATTTATTTCATTTCATATAATCACGTGCTCAAAATGACATTCTTCTAGGTTTCATTTCCTGTAATCATTAACTTATTTTTTGTAAATGCAATGGTAATGCGTTATTAAAAGCTGATTTTTTGAGATGCTCGTGCAGATAATAAAATTTTAATTTTTCCACAATGGATATTTTTATTTTCCGCGTACGGATTTTTGTTCATTCCCAAAATATGTTCTGATTTGATAAAAAGGGATATTTTAATTTTAAACAAAGTCTAAATTAATTCTCAAAAATATGATAAAACTTTTTACAAACTATGTATTAAAACGTTGATGACTAATTAAACAGTAAGTATATTAAGCATAAATTATGTCTATCAATGATGGACGCCCCACTATTTATGAATAAAAGTAAACTGCCCTTACTACTAAAAGCAAAGCCGCCATTATTATTAAAAAATATATATAGCGAGTTTGAGGAATTTCACATTTTTCAGGAATATATCAAGAGATCTTTTTTGCCAATATTGTTAAATTAGTCCAAAACATAATAAAGCTTTAGAAGAAAAATAAATAAATAAAATGCAAACAAAATGTATATGTTATCGGTATTAGAATCCATTTTGGTCCCCCGGAATAAAATGAGATAAAGAAAAAATTTCGAGATCATTTAATCAGGAAAGATTTAAAAAAAACTTTCGAGTTTACTGAAAAGCAGTTAATATTTGGTTGGGCTCCCTCTGGCTTCGATCACAGCAGCCACTCTGTTACACTTGGAATCCACAAGGTTTAGCAACACTTCTTTCGGTACTTCCTGGTGCCAAACTTTTTTACTGATTTCCAAAGGTTTTTTTTTGGGGGGGGGTATGATTCACAGTTATTTTATTTTTCATTATACACCATAAATTCTCAATGGGGTTTAAATCTGGCGAGTCTTCAGGGGATGCGGGAACATTAATACCATGTTTTGCAAAAGCAACCTTAACATAAAATAGCGAATGTTATTTTAGGTAATGTTGTTATGTTTCGATTTAGAGGTCAGAACTGAAATGAAATGAAATTTAATGGTAAAGTTTGTCTTATCTTTTTTCGATGTATAGCAGGGTGTTCGATTTTGCTGAAATATCCATTGTTGCCTTGGAACATGACACGAACACAACGAAGCAATTGATTCTTTTGCATACCAACATACAACAACATTTATGGCTTCCCATGCAAAATGAATTCGTCCAGTTAACTGTAATGACATGCATCCCAAAAACGTTAATCTCTCTGCATGTTTCGAAGTGCGAACCAGGCATTCCGCTGCTTTGCTTTACGACTAAACGTGGCCAGGCTTGTCACACATCAAAGAAAAGCGGCGTTCGTAGTTGAATATAATTTGTCACCATTCCGAAACACTCCGTTATCAAAGCATTTTCGCCCACTCCAATCGTTTTTCCGCCTTGCTTTCGTCAGTACTCGATTTTTTCTAGATACTTGCGCCTTGAAATCTGCTGCTAATACTTTTGCCTTCTGAGAATTGTTCTGTGACTCACTTTCATTTCCTTGTAAGTGTAGCAGAACTTACAAATTAGTTTTTATGGCATAATAATGTCAATATTAACATCATCACGTTTAGAAGATAATATTGGGAGACCCCTTGTCGACGTTTTTTTTTTTTTTTTAATCTACGATCCCGTCGGTTTTGAATCTCTTCAAGAGGCGTGAAACAGTCGGCGCACTGCAGTCATACCGATGAGCAATCGTGCCATTTGAGATGTTTCCTTGAGCATTAAAATGAGCAGTTTAAATTGAAAAGCAATACACAGCGAACGCACTTCGACAGCGCAACAAACAAAAGAAAACCTTCCACTCGGAGGGATTTTGCAATAAGCTACTGGGATAAGCAACCACTGCAGAAGATGGCTTCAAAATGGATGACGCAATAGCTTGAAACTTAACCACCACATTTATACAAGAAAATATCACTTTAAACGGGGAAAAAAAATACTTTTGGAAATCTATTCTTGAAAAAAAAAATGAAAATTTTTCAAAATGCCGTTACTTTTGACCAGTAGTGCAGTTTTAAATATGCAACAGCAAGAGTGATGGCACATGCTATTGCAAACTGATCAACAATGTCTCTTTTTCAAAGACGCATTGTGCCCAATTCAAATTTATCATGCTACATGATTTACAAACTTTTTAATGGTGCGTTTCCAATGGCTTCTATTGCAGGAATGGCGATAAATTCTTTAAACGAAATCACAGAATTAAAAACCAAGTTTGACAACAGCCAAAGACATCAGGAGACCCAATCACTTACAAGCTTTCTTTTCATTTAATATTTTTTACATTTAATTTTGAAATGTGAAGGCTTTGAAATCAACCACGCAGAATCCAGCCGTTTCCTGTTCGTATTCCGGTCGACTAAACCATAATTGCACATAATATGTAAAAAATCAAATCTTCATTAGAATACACTATCATTATCACAACTTTCAATATTATTAATATATGCATACAAATAATAATAATAAAATCGCATCTGCCATCAATTTATCCGCACAAACATAAGAAATTGGAGAGTTTTCACGAAAAGTCAATTTATTATTTGCAGGTCATTGAAACAAGATCATTTAAAAGCCAAAAGTCTGTAAACAAGCCCTCGTTTATGTTTTACATAATCATTTAAATAAAAGAAATCAACAGAATCTTGCAAAAACGAACTAACTCGTCATTAAAAGACTCTCAGAAGTTGATTACACATCCCGCAATACCAACCACCCCTATTCCTTTTTAATGAGGAAAACAAGACACAATGGAAACAAAATTAAAAATATTGTTCTGGAATGGAAAAATGGGGAAGAAATTCGTCCCAAGATTGTTGACCGCATCCACAGTGAGGGGGTTAAAAAGAATCTTTCCAGTCCAGTGAACAGGCAAATAAAGCGTCTCCTTAAAAATATGATATTCAGCTCCCCTGCACACACATATTTAAAAGAGAAACGAGACAGGCCGGGAGGAAGACAGATGAAACGTCAGGCGACTTCCACCCCTTCCCATGCATAAGAGGAGAGATGACAAGAATTCACTTTGAGCACACATCTCCCGCGATGGACATTTCATGAACTTCCGGGTAGGAGTCGAGTTACGTCCGGACATCGAGACTGATGAAATGATAATAACCATAAAAAAAAGTAAGCAAGTTAATAGCATAAATTACGCTCTTTGGTTTCCTTCGGGAAGTGAAGGTGGCAGCACATGAATTCGCTTACCTCCCCCATACATTTATGATTTATGAGAAGGTTAAAGCATAAAAAGTAAACACAGGTCGATGTTAGCAAGCCTATTTGACCAGGACCTGAATATTTAGCATGTTTCGATTTGAAATCTTAACAACTAAGATTTTAAAAAAAGCCATAAAGTCGATTTTCTTAAACTTTCTCTTTCCCCCTTTCAATACATAAGCTCATTGACACGAATTATTTCCAGTTTTCCCTTCAGTTATATATATTTTTAAAATTCTCTTCAATAAATAAAATTGATGAAATCGACAGAGCACTCATAAATATAAATATTTTCTGTGCCTACACAAGTTAAAGAAATTTAATTTTAAATTTACAAAAGATATAATTTTTAAAATAAATTGAAATTTTCCGAATTGCAACAGAGAAGTTCGCATACTATTGAAATTGCCTTATCCACGATTACACTAACAAGAGTTCCTTATTTAAAATATTGTGCTTCTGAATTTCGTAAAGTGGGATTCTAATGACCCAGCATATACCAGTACTTTCATATGCATCAGAAATACATTTTAAAACTTTTTTCAGCCTATACTAATTACCAGCTGGTACTATCCCCTATAAAAAATTTCAACAAATGGTCCCCTAACTATATTTAATGTAAACTTTAATGAGATATTTTCAAACCGTCCACATGAGTTGAGTTAATTGCGTTCCTGAATCTTCATGTCGAATTATTTGGCATCATAAGAAACATCTGCGTTATCTAATATGTGACCCCACGTTGTCTAATACGCGCAACTTTATTTTTCGTGACAGAAAATGAGAAAGATGTTATTTAGGAGAACGCTCAAAAGATAGATGGCTTGATGATCCATCTAAAAATATTAAAGAAACAACCTTTGTTTACAGATTGCAAAAATTACCACTACGGCATTGCCAAAGAATTTAAAAAAAGATAATCTACATTCCATAGGTTTCGACATAAGAGAGCATAAACATGCAATATCAATATTTAAAAAACAGTTTGGATTTCATAGCACTAATGGAAAGTAGCAAATACCAAATAAAAATATTTTTTAAAGTTATTAGATTTCAAGAAAAATCCTCACCCGTATTACTTAAAAGTTAGAAAATATTAGGAAAAAAATCTGTTTAACTGCGATGATATAGAAAATTGTCACTCAAAAAATTTGCTTTGCACTTTTGGCGTAATTTACATTTTTTAATTTTTTTTCCCAAATGCATAACCTTTTTTGAAACATTTTAAGAATTGAGAGCAAATTAATTCAACCATAGTTATATTTTTAATTGATTATTAAAGCATTCCACTTCAATTTAAAGTAAGAATGATCAACGTATCTTTTTTCGATGGTTTTTAAATCAATTATTTATCGGAAGTGTTTTCGCCGATTCGCTCGCTTCTCCGCTGATTCAGCTGAGAGCTGTCTGACGCGATCTCCACTGAGCAGATTGATTGGATCCGTAGCAGAGGCCTCCGCTTTTGAAGTCACGCAAACCATCCGATTGCACGCATTTGGCTCAAATGCAGCAGGAAATTGTTTACTAATGTTCCTATCACTGAAGGTTCAGACCATGCATTTTTTTTGTATGGATATTAATATTAATCTTCTCATTTTTAAAACCTGCAAAAAAAAGTTTAGTGTTTTGCTAGATTTATAGACGGAAAAGATAGCTATTCCATTTGTGAGCTGAACTCGAAACTTCAAATGCTGCTTTTTTTCTCGATTATTTTATTCGATATCATGAAATGCTTTCTTCGTTAAAAAAAAATTCACATTTAATAGCAGATATCAACAAAATTTGCAGGGAAAATGGATTGGGAGCAGGATTTGTACTGCATACGACCGAAAATCTCACAAAAATGTTAAGAAAAAGAACATTTAAAAAAAGGAAAGGAAATATCTCAGTGGTTTTGATTTCGCTAAGTTCACATTTCCAATGCAGAAATTTTCGTTTCTAAAATCCTCAATAAGAAAAATAAGCACTTCTAAGGTTTCACATAAGGATCATTAATAAACACACCATTTTTGAGCACTTGTAATTTAAGATGAACACTGAACTGCTTTCAGTTCAATATTATATTGCTTTTTTCCCTCCTTATATTGCTCTTTTTTACTTCTTTTTATAGTGCTTCCCCCCCCGATTGAATCCCTCAAAAAGATTACAAGAATATATATTCCATTCTGTTACACAGAACAGCCACTTAACACATTTATATAATTTACCCTAAGTATCTTTTAAAAAATGCTTTTTTTCCCCATCAACATTGTAAATAATTAACACTCCATTAGCACTGAATATTTCCAAAAAGTAAGTTTTAATTGATTAACAAACATAAAAGTCGATATGCCAAAAACAATTTAGTAAAAATTTAAATATAAATTATCCTTGTACTACGGCGGGGAGGGGGGGGAGGCATACGACTTCTAATAACGCGAATTCATACAACACGTAATCACGGATTCTACTCCATAAACAGTATTTGAAGGGTCAAAAGAGGATGCATAACCATTTAAACACTTATACAAATATGTTTATTAGCTCCGATTCTTCCCTAAACAAGGCGACTTTTCACTACACTACATCAAACCAAACATGAAGTGATATATATATTAATACATGCAGAAGAACAACCTGAAATCGATACATCTCAACCCCTTTTCCTCGCAGGAACTTCTCGTTTTCGCCCAGATCTAGTCAAGTAAAATTTATGATTTCCGCTATTTGACGACGCCAACTGAAGTGAATTGTGGACGGATTCGAAGCAGCAGCGCCATTACGCATGCAGTGCCGGATAATGACACCCCGAAAGCCAATGGTCGATGCGAGGAGCCACTCACTACAAAGAAGCAAATTGGCCGTGTGTGGAGCGAGGGGAAAAAAGGGCGTGCAATAATCGATGCCCATACAACGCGTACTCCAGAAGTAATGGTAGGAGTAAACGATGTTACGAGAGAGCAGCCGAGAAACTAACTCATCGGTACACTCGAGTGTGAAGCAAAGTGATGCGCGTGACGCTATTATGGTTTCATTTGTTTGTTTTTTTCCCCAAAAAAGGCGATCGATTTATTTGCTAAATCTCAGAAGGTAGCTAGTAGACACCTTTAATGCGCTTCTAAGTGGCTGGGAATATTCGCACGAAAAGAAAGGTTGAGACTTGAAGGGTGAAGAGTTGGGTGGTGTCGGCAACAGCGGCCAATTTGCCACTGAATAATTTATATTATATATATATATATATATATATATATATATATATATATATGCCGTTGGCACTAGCGGTTTTTGAAAAATTGAATTACCTTACTTCAATTCATTGATATAGTGTGGTATGAGTAAGGGAATATAAGTTCCTCAATCTTGAAAGGCATTGATTTTTTAAGTATTACAGATTTTAAATTTTTGAGTTGGCGAATGGAAGCAATTACTCTGCGAGTCGTTTAGCTTGGTTTTATTTTCATGGGAAGAAATAATTCGCCTGTTTTGGAGAAAAGAAATACAGTTATCCCCCCCCAAAAAAATTCAGAAATTTTCTTACAATTTAATTTGCTGAAATGAGAACCGAATGCCAATGGTTTAAAATACCATAAGCTGCTCGATTCGCTTCCAATTAACTCGAAGAAAATTGATGCTATTCTATCTCCCCCCCCCCGCTCTGTCTATCTCCCTTTTACATTCAGGGTTGGGTACACATCAGATAAAATTCAAACTTTAGCTCCTCCAAAAGCAGAAAAACCGAGGAGAAAATAATTTCAACAAAATACAAAAATCTATAAAGTTCCTTTTTCACCTTTTAACTTAATAAAACACTGTTCACATATCATTTTGAATTTTTTTTTTTTTTTTTACATTTGTTTCCGTTTATAAAGATTTAAATATTTTTTCTGGCAGTCTTTAGCATTCAGTGTGTTTGTTTCTTTCTTCTAAGCTTGTTTTCATAGTGTATACGACAATTTAGAATCATAATTCGTAAAACGTTCAAGAACTGGGCAAATCTGGCTCCTGCGCCATTGACCCCGAAACAATCAACCAACCTCACTTTTATACAGCAATCATAAGATGTCTAATAGGCATCTATCTGCATTCAAATTCTTCGCAATTGTTTCTATATTCATACCAAAAAATGGCAGTACAGGAAAGCAATTGTGCCGAAAATACTTTCTAGATATGCATTGACACACGCAGCGATTCGACTGGTAAAGTGCGAAGTTTTAATCGCGACGACATAGGTGCGATCGCAATCCTTCCGCAAATTTTCTTGTGCTAACAGTGATGTCAGAACACTGCAGTATTAAGGCTGTATGCACAACAGCCGAACACACAATTTCGAAGTCCTAATTTTATAAAGTTCTTCAGAAATAATCGTGGCGCATTTTGGCGCATCAACATATTACCAGTGGAAAATCAAACATGCACAACGAACTTAATGAAGTAAACGAAAGACATTTCAAACTGATTCATAACATTTCGCAAATACGTCAAAAGCGGTCCTTTTGACTGGTTGAAGTAAATTTACTGTTAAATTAATACTTGCACAGATAGAAAGAATGCACATTTCAATTACTAAACAAATAAATTGCGTCTTTTATTAATTGAAGTGATTTCGTCAGATTTTTCACAGCACAGCCCACAATTGAAGGAATAAAAATCGACTTCGGATGCAGACAGCAAGTGCTGGGCGTGGAGTGCACAGATGTGACAACGTCCAGGCCCTGCGTTAGACATAGCTTAAAATCTCGTGATGATGCCAGGCCAGAGAGCTTAAAAAAAGTTCCTTTAACTACAGGCTGATAACACACGTAAACCATAAAAAACCGCAAGCTAGAAATGGAAAGAAGCGGGGAAATTTTTTTTATGCGCAAGACGGAGGTCAAACAAACAGCACGCAAACGCAACGCCCGAATAGCATTTCGATGTCGCATAAATCCATCTCGCCCTAACGTTCTGTTTATGGTCTACAAATTCACGGTGATCCTCGCGGCATCTGTTTGATTTTCGCAATATCCTGTGCTTGTTTATGCGGCCAGCAACAGCATCGGTTCTTTATATCCGCATCACAGAAAGGACAATGGAAGAAAGATGATCATCTTCTTGCCGATATATCATATTTCGCAGATACCAAAGAAAAGATTTATGCTTCAATTTAAGAGTTCTTAAGCATCTTTTTCCCCCCATGTGATTTCTTTATAGACCTATTTTTATTTGAATGAAGTTGTATAGTTAAAGCTAACGGGATTTATCTCTGCACGATTCTGCTGCTGCATACTTGGCTGCACTCGCTACTTGAAAGGGGAAACGCACGCACGACGAGTGTCAGGCTGTAATAATCGTAATAGATATTCAACGTGGAACAAGCATAACAGCGTTTTAAAGAGAAAATTTCATTATTAATTTGAAAGTCGCACAAATCATATGCAACGGTAAAGTGACAGAATAACATTCGATTATAAATAACACTCCATTTCATTGCGGTGAAACCAAAAATCAACGTTATTCGTATCCATAAAGTCGGTTTCATATCTTCTCCTTATACATTCAGACTTTGGAAATGATTAATCCCTAGAAAAATCAAATATGGTTGTAGCAGTCATCACCCGATTAAAAAATTATTGCTATTTTATTGTTTTACAAATTCTCTGTTACTTATATTGTCTGTTATCCATTATTTTTAAAATTATATCCTTATAACAAATCAGATTCAATCTTTTATCTCCGTGGCAGAGTCATAAATTTCTGGCACCGTGAAAAAAATCGGTTCACTATTTTGAAGTGAACAGCACACGACCATTTTAATAACCTTTCATTTCTACTAAGAATTGAAAAAATAATAAGTAAACAGAGTAAAACAAAATTTATATTTTCGGAAATGTTGCGTTATTTTTCAACATTAATTCAGGTTTTAAACATCTGATGCGTGTTTGGTCATAAGAAGAAAAACTAAAGATTGCAGCAATAACATTCCTGATATTTTATTTCGATTTCTGTTTTCGATTCTTCGATCGTGTTAAATGAAATTAGAAAATAATAATCAGATTTGATACGTACGAATGAAGAATCAATA
Source organism: Argiope argentata (assembly GCA_026289955.1). Taxonomy (NCBI): domain Eukaryota; kingdom Metazoa; phylum Arthropoda; class Arachnida; order Araneae; family Araneidae; genus Argiope; species Argiope argentata. Next base: position 6,299,190 of record JAOUZG010004505.1, on the reverse strand, counting down.
GGGGAAAATTAAACTTCACGCCTTTCCAGGCAAGCGAAATAAAATAATAATTTATCACGGTTTTAAAAAATTATGAAGGATTCTAATATGTTAATTATGCGAAATAGAATCTGCTATGACATTAATAGCTGCTAAAAATTTCGAGATATAAATAAAAATATGGAGATGAAGACTAAAATTGTAGATTAACTTCATTAATCGATTTTAAAAATTAGCTTTTAAGAATGATAAAGCTAAAAAAAATTGCTATGTGACAAAAATAATAAAAAGAATTAAAACATGTAAGAATTTTTTTCCTGAAATTTATTTCATACTAATAGTCGGTAGTTGCTCTAAATTGACACACATACTATTTGTGAATACAAAGTAATCAAAAAATAATGATATCATGAGTTTTGAAAAGAAGAATCAAATAAGCGTAAAGCCGAGATACAAATTTAAAGGGACATTCCAATTATTCGACGATAATAGTTATCATATGCAACCGAATAAACGGTAAGCAATTGGAAATACTCTAGGCTTCATAAGAATTGAAAATAAGATAAAATTAGAAAATGAATTCAATTAAAAACATAATAAAAACAAACTTAAAATCAAAATATTTAAACAATTACTTGGTTTTTCTTTTGTGGATAAAATTAGAGATTAAATTTCATTTTTCATAAGAAAAACTAAATTTAAAGTGTGTGTGTGTATATATATATATATGTATCCAATTTCGATAAATTGTTTTAAAATTCACATTTTATTTAAATTTAAAGCGATGGATGCACAAAATCTATATTAATAAAAATGCAACTCGAAATGCGTTGCTAAGCGCAAAACTGGAGAACGGCTTGATCGATTCGGCTAATTTTTTAAAAAATAATTTCGTTAAGACAGGAGGATGGTTCTTATGGAGAGAAAAAAATGAAAAAAAAACTGCGTGGAAAATAGTTAAAACGACACTTTTCTTACTTTCCCGCCAAAAAATTTCATTTCCTTCCCCCACACCAACTGAGTAAGATAGCAGAAAGTAATAAATTATGATTTGTTTAGAAAGAAATACGCGAAGTCAGTTGGTTTTCATTCATAGATAACGGGATGTTTTAAAAAGAAAGGAAATAGTTGCTTTTATTATTAGTCGGTATGAATATTTAATCTATGCCTGCTCAAAATAAAGTCTGGGCAGCGAAGAAAAAAAGTAATAACAAAGCGAAAAAAGGGTTTATAAAAAGAAAAGTAGTGAAGAAAAAAAAAGGATAGAAAAGAAAAAAAGGGTGTGTGTGTCACCACTATTTCGTCTGTGTGAGGTATTTTCCAAGCTGTTTTTAAGCTTTTGCATCTCTTGAAAATCAATTGTGTCTTTATTTGTTTGGTGTGTTTACATTTATGAAAATTTGATTCTCATTATTCTATAAAAACGTAGAATTTTAGACCTTTCCCTCCACCATTTAAGTAAAATATCAATTCCGGGACAATCATTGCTCGGATAGAAAGAGAAAGATGAGTAGTACAATGAACAGAAGATCTGAAGAAAATTATACTAAATAGTACTATAAATGAATTATTTGATTATCAAAATTTGTTTGGTTTAAATATATTTTGGTGAAAAACCTGTTATGAGACACAGCTACATAAAATATTATATGAACATTTTAGCGAGCATTAAAACTGGCGAACCGACTAGTCGCCAAAGGCGGCTAGTAATTCTATAAAACTATAGCAGCCTGTTTAGTTTAATAATGAAACTTACGCAAAACAAATGCAAATTCCTACAACTTTATCGCCAACAAAACAACAATCTGCCGGTCGAGATCCTGGGACTTGCAAACGCCCGATAAAAAGTAAAGCAAACCTCGCCTTGAATTTTAAAAAGTCTCTTTCACTTAAGTGGTCTTAGGTCGGCTTAAAACCTGCGAAGTGGATCTCGGACTCTAATCAGAGTAGTCGCGCCGGGCCCGACTCGGAATATAATATAAATGGGTACTAAGCGCCCTTCATGGCATCGTCAGGGAACAGAGGATAATGCCAGAGATTTGGAAAGGAGAGACCCACTTGAGCACGGGGACAACGCTAATACGGGGGAGCGGGTGGGCACGCGAGGGATTTAAATCCGAAGGGGGAGGGGACGAGAGCGCGATCGAGTCTGGATAAATTACAAGCCCCACTTTAGAATAAAAATCCACCAGATTACTAGAAAGTTCTCGCGTGTGATTGAGTGTTTAAAGAGAAATGGAGCGAGAACAGGAGAGAGACAGTTTGGAAAAGCTTTATCCCCCCTCCCCACGGCAGGATTTCCTAGAAGAGTGGTTTGCGAATTCTTTTTGCCGTTGGTGAAACATAAATCCTTTCCTTTAAATTAGCGAGCTTTATTTAGACGGAGCAAGAGCGACGGGAGGAATAAAAACTTGTGCAAATAAAAGCGAATGGTGGTAAACGAAGGAATTCATTGAATCATTATATATATA